>KK117261.1:370501-401779 GCA_000611955.2 Stegodyphus mimosarum
TAGAATAATATATTATTATTATATGCACTACTTATAATCTTTGTTAATTTTATTTAACTGAAAATTATCAATATAAATTTGTTCTGGTGTCTGATGTTTATGCCATTCGCATCTAGAACATTCTGTTGAGTATTACTTGAAGCTCTGTTTTTTGAACTGGAAGTTAAAAAAATTATATGTAGTTTTTAAAGTATCTAAATTTTATTTGTTTTTTAATTTTATTTGTATTTACTTTCCCCCAAGCATCCCCAGATTCAAACGAAATCCTCAAAGTACATCAAATACCTCTGTGCAGATGACGAAATGACTCTCAGGCAGTGGATGATGGGTATACGCATAGCCAAGGTAAGATTTCTAACACTTATGTGTGATGTAGCTGAAGAATCATACTTAATATAATACACACGAAGATTGAAAGCGATCTTCGTGTGTATTATATTAAGTATGATTCTTAAGTTGCAATAGAACTGTGATCCAAGGTAAAGTGGACCAATGCTAATTCGAGCAATTAAAAACTTCGGTAATGCACAAGTTTTCAGTTGTTTGGGACTGAAAATTATGAATATAGAAATTTCACCAATTTATATTTGTTGTCTAGTTTTCTCATTACATTAATTAATGTCTCGCTTAAAAGAACTTTTTCCACGGAAGTCCTTACCTGACCTTTGTTTTCACAGCCACTGGACTCTGGCATGTACTTCCAGATTCCAAAATGATTTAAAGCAGTTTTAACTGGTGCCGTAGAAAAAAATTTATGAGTCCTGCCCATGCACCGCTGTGTTTGGGAATGCATTTATATGTAAAGAGATTTTTGTAGTTGAAAATTACTTAAAAAAGAATCCGATTGACTGGCGAACATCTACAATCCGTGATGAAGATAATTTCTAGTAATTTCTCTCCAAGACTATAAATTTTATCAGAATCGAAATGCCTGTGAATGTCAAGCTGTACTAAGAAATAAAGAAGTTTATATTACTAACATACAAGCCTATGTATTTTTATTTATTTTGCGAAGAAAAATTTAGTAAGAAAAAGAGTCTAAAATGTTGTTAATCTCAATTTTTCTCACACTTGAAAAGTTTTGAGTGCTTTTCAATTATCGGGACCGGACATAGAAATGTACGCATTTACATGCATGTGTATGCATTCATACGTGCCCGCATACATACATACATACATGCATTTCTGAATTCGGTCCCGATAACAGAAGAGTACCAAGCTTTCAGAACTGTTTATTTTTAGTTTAAATTAAAATAAGCTATTCAGAAATGTTAGAATTTATATGAAAGAAATGTCAGTCTAAGTTAGTTGTCAATAGATTCTGTAAACAACAGAAATACGTTGTGGGTACCAAATATAGATTTCAAAAAGAAAATATATACAAATTTGAATTTTTTTCTGTCAGCTATTATTATTATTATTATGTGTGTTTTGATAAAAATTTTTAAGTGTAATTTAAAATTTATTTAAAATATTTTTGGTTTTGTTAAAAAAAAATATTTATTTTAAAAAAATTGGCCCATCAGCTGTTTTCAGATCGTGCATTCGCCCCCCCCCATGCAATCTGATTTGAGACCACTGATTTAAAAGACACAAGTATTCATAGTTTTTTGATATTTTTCATCGGCTCAATGAATTAAAGAACACAAATATTCATAATCAAGACACTTTTAGTTGCCACCAAATATTATCGCCCTGCATTCTGTTTAAAGAAACTAAATAATGAAGAATCTGCATGAATGTATGTATGTTTCTCGCATTGTGATAAAACAATGGTAAGTGTGATAAAACAACGGAGCCATTTAAATTTTGAATAACGTAATCCTCCTGCGAATATGGGCATCTGGAAGCCTAAATTTGAAATTTGGAATTTTTTTATTATCGATTTCATATTTTCTAAAACTTTAACGAATTTTTGATTAACAAACGCAAGGCTTTCAAAGCGAGCAATGGCAGCGTTGTACAGAAAAAAAATTTTTATTTCCAGCTCGCGACACTATGTATCCGAAGTTCTAAAGATATGCTCATTTTAAAATTATTTTGCGATATTGCTCTTGAACTGAATTTAAGTGCGAAGAGCATGATATTTAATAAGTAAAGGCAACACAGAAAATGTTTAAAAAAAAACTCTAGACGTAATTTAAAATCTGAAACCTTTCAGATTTTTTGTTCTTAGTTAGTGAATTTTGTAAAAATAATAAAACCTAACTTTGTATATGTACTTCCTCACATTTGCTTATATTTATATATATATATATATTCCCGAGTTTCTATGCTTATATTTAAGAAAATTTTATTCTCATTATAAAAAAATAAAACACGAAATGTTTGATTTCCATGCAACAGAAATTGACCGAGTTATTTAATTTCAAAATTTGCGATTTCTGAAGTTATTTTAAATTCCGTTTATTTCGTTTTAAAGTCTCAGGAGCTGTACACTTATTGAGGAGAGAAATGTTTGCATTTGTACGGAGCAAAAAATATTACTTTAGAAAAAAAGTTTCTGATGTGAATGACAGTTTCTTCTCAGATTATTGTGAAAAATACTGATCGATATAAATATTTTTTAGAAAACACTGGGAAGTTTCAGTATTGGCACATAGTCTGCTCGTAACATTATATCCATAAAATAAAAAATAAAACTATTCTCGTTTAATGAAATTTTTTATGATTATTGCATTATTAATCTTAATAATAAGTAATAAAACTTCATGAAATTACTCCTAGTGTTTCTTCTAGATTCTAGATTCTTCACCTTTGAAAACTTAGAAATTACTTGTGTGGATTTTTTTTTCGGAATATCAGTTGCAACAAAATGATAAATTAAAGAACGTTACACACTAGTAAATCAGAATCATAGAAAAGTTAATAAAAGAATATCAGAAGAATATCGTAAAGATTATCATAAAAAAGGTTTAAGGGGAAAACTTCGAATTATTCTAGTTTGTTTACTAAACGACTGTCAAGGCAAATTGGAAATGACGTCAAATATCTCAATTTGAAAATTAAATATCTTGGTCAAATTTTGTTTCGCGGGAGTCAAACTTTTTTTAATAAGAAGTAAAATTTTGCTAACTATAGTATAGGTACTAGAGGACTATAAAAAATTAAATTTCACATATTATACAATATCGATCCTTTAAATTAAAAAATGCCCAAACATAAATAGAAATCATTTTTGTAACTGGAAGTATATGTCTGCGATGAAAGTCTTCGAAATTAAAGCCTGTGTTAAAGACTTACGTAGACACGGTGTGTATATGTTACCGGCAGTGTATGAAAGCTGGCATTCTATACAATATCTAGGCATTTTATAGAATGCCAAAGAAATGGCTGGATATATTTCAAACGATTCGCATTTCTTTACGTTTCCTATGTATTCTGTGGAAAGCCAAATAATAAGTCGACAGGATATGAAATAAATTTCCTATTCATTTAAAAACTTTAGCTAATTATTCATTGAGGTAATTTTGGAAAACGTTTTCGATCCGTTTTGCTAAGAAATGGGAAAGGAAATATTTTAATTATATCTAATTTTTAAAATGTTCTTTGCATAGTAGGGAGCGTATATGGTTAATTATTTGTTTTCGGTGTCTGGAAAGGTAAACTTCAGTTTTAATGTAAAAATAGCCGTGTATTTTAATTACAATTACAACATTGTTTTATCACTATGTTTCGATATTGAGTTATATCTAGAAGTTAATATTTAGTCTCCATCACGCAAACCTATTTTCTTGAAATTCTTCAGATACATACAGTGGCTCACACTTGATTTTGGACACTTGTCTTTTTTAAATATATTTGCATAGATCTTGTACTGAGTATTTAAACATAGATACCAATTTTTTTTCTCATAACATATATTTTTTCTCTGTTTTAAGCTTTGCTTGTTAGAAAATAAATATCATTCAAAATATTCCTTGTAATAAAATAATTCAAAGCCTATTAGTCGGTAACTCGCATAATAATTCGGATACTCGAAACTTTCTGTTATATATTTTAATAAACGAAGTTTCTTGTTATAATTTTTTGTTTTAAATGAAAATACATTTGCAAGAATTGTATTGTGGACATTTTGAAATTATTACTTGTTTAGTAAAATATATTAAAATGTCCATATCGGAAGTGAACAGATGATAACGCTACAAACTAACAAGATGTATTAGAAATTTAACTATTCGTCATTTTTAATATGGTAAAAGTATTCGAAGCATCTAAACAGTCCTTGATCTAAAGCGTTCAGCTATCTTTGTTATAAAAGTATGTAAACTGCGTGGAATTGTTGAAGTCGGGAGCACATTCCAAGCTAATACGAAGCAGTCAGAGAATAATCCTACGAAAAATCAAACAAAATACAAATATTAATGCTAGGAAACATAACACGGAGTTTAGATGAGTTTGGAAAAAAATGTTATCCCAAAAGCTGTTAAAGAAACGTTAGAGCACAATAGATACAATGGGCGATCAGCAAGAACGAAATTCTTCATCAACAAGAAAACAAGACCCCTGGCATTCTCAAAATCTATGATAAGCAAAGTTTCATCGTATTAAAATAATGTTATATTTGTAAACGAATCCAATTTAATACATTTAGGTCCGGTGGACGAATTGCTGGGTGGGGAAAGCTGGCTGAAGAATTGAATCCGAAAATCTGATTATGTACTGTTAAGCACGACATTGTAGGCATAATGGTTTGGGGATGTTTCGCTGCCTCTAGGATGAAAAATATAGTTTGTATAGAAAATCATATGAATAAGCATAAGTATGTAAATATTCTTAATGGAAACCTGAAAGCATGTGCAAAAAAATTTGAATAAAAATAAATTCAAGTTCTATCAGGATAACAGTACTAAACACTAACTGTCAGAATTCCTCCGTTATCTCCAGACTTAAATCTTACGAAACTTATATCGAATTGGAGAAAAAATAGGACAGCATGGCAATTCTTCGAAAGCTCCATTAAACGAAATTCTTACGGACGATCAGTACAAAATAGATCATCCTTACGCGAAAATAGTTAAATCCATGCCGAAATGCATGAAAATGTAATTTTAGCTGAAGGATAATTTTTAATAATTTTTTTTGACCAAAAACGCTTTCAATAACTTTTTCCAAAACAAGCAAGTTTTAAAAGTGATGATCAGTAATATACATGAAAAAAATGAAGTTATTTCGCTCGTACAGTAATTGATATTTGTATATAAAACTGTCGAACGTAAGTGTCCGAAAACAAATGGGACCACTGTATGTACTTGCGATGAGATTACAATATGCCACAAATATATTTTTAAATGTTGGTATAGCTTCCCCTTCCTGAAATTTTAGTGTTGAATTTTCTCGCGTGTCTTTGTTTATTGATAAAGCCAGCCATCAGAAGATCTTTTGACTGACAAATAAAATGGAAAATAAGCTTTCAAATAAAGGTGTTTCCCAGAATTTCTAACATAATGTGCTGAATTTTAATGGTTTTAAAAAATTGTGTGCTTTTTTTTTTTTAATTTTCTTCCGTTTTTAAGAAAGATGAATTTTTAAATTAAAAGATTTAATCCTTCGTTATTAGCAGAACTGTGATTTTAATGAGTTAATTTGTAATGATTTAATGTGAGTGAGGATGAGATCGAATTTCTGAAACAGAAATGAATTTAAATGAATTAAAAGTAATTTTAGGTTAGATTACAAAAAAATAGTTTTTAGTGTTTAGAGGCAGTGATTTTTTTCCTTTTTTGCTATCCCGTATGTGTTCTGTAGCCTAAAAGGTATAAAGTTTTTAAAAAAAATTAATTACACAATTTTAATAAAATGCACTAATAAATGGAATCATGTAGTGTCCATACATGAGTTGTGTTAGCAACATTAACAGAAATGTCAAGGAATGAAAGATAATACAGAAATGACACGATTGAAAATGATTACATTTGTATGATTTTATGTTAATTATTGGCACCAGAGGTTCTATTATTGTCGATCCTCACTTTTTTGTACGTATCACTTTTCAAATAAAAGGATGCTTCCACAAAATGTTATCACCGCGTATTATTACACTCACGTTTGTGAAAATTGCAACACCAAGAAGGAATCGTCATAATTGAATGCAATTTAATACACAGTTGAGTGGTAGTGGTACAAATAAATGATTAAATGTTCAAAGCAAACAAACAAGAACAAGAGATCAGAATCAGTATTTTGTGTGGCCACCACGCGCCGCAATAAGTGCTGCTACACGACGTGGCATGGAGTCAAACAAAGTTTGAATGTCTGACTGAGGAAGAGCATTCCATATCGTTTGTACGCGTACCCAAAGTTCGTCTGCAGACGCAACAGGACGAGGATCACGAGCAAGACGCCGACCAATGACATCCCACACATGTTCAATTGGCGACATATCCGGGGAACACGCAGGCCAAGGAAGAAGCTGTACCTGCTGCGCTGCAAAGAAGGATTTAACAATCCGAGCAGTATGAGGGCGGGCATTGTCCTGTTGAAATACAGCGCCTGGCAAGCTTTGAAGGAAGGGAACAGCTTCGGGCTGTAGAACTTCACGGATATACCGGTTGCTGTTCAGATTGCCCACAATTCGTAGCAATTGAGATCGTCTATGATATGCTATGGCGCCCCAGACCATAACTCCGGGTGTTCGTCCACTGTGGCGTTCGATAATGCACTCCGGAAGGTGGCGTTCACCGGCATAGCGTCTGACACGAATGCGGCCATCATGGTACCACAAATTAAAGCGGGATTCGTCAGAAAACACGACATGCTGCCAATCAGCACGCCAGTCTCTATGCTGATTGGCCCATTGTAGCCGCAGGCGGCGATGGTCGTGCGTTAGGGGGATCCTGTATAAAGGAGTCCGTGCGCGCAGTCCACACTGCAGCAGACGTCTACGAATTGATGAAGCACACAATGAAACACCTGTAGCTATTGACCACAGTGCTGCCAATTGTCTAGAGGAAGCTGTACGGTCCGTCCGCGCCATGCGGACCAGGTGTCTATCATCGCGAGCTGACGTCACATTTCGGGGTCCACTCCCGGATTTCCGAGTTGTCCGACACTCGTCCGTCCACTGCTTCCAAACGCGCATCACTGTGCTGCTGTTACGCTGCACACGAGAGGCTACTGCACGATACGACAATCCAGCTTCACGAAGGCCGATGATTCTCCCTCGTTCAAACTCTGTAAGTTGTTCAAATCTCGCTCTCTTTCGTCGACGAGGCATAAGTACAGATTGAGTTAACGTTTACCACTAGCAGATAACCACCGATAACCATACACGCCTCGCTACAGCCGTCTATTTATTCGGATCCATCAGCCGTTCAGAGGGCGCTGCTCAGCATACGCATGCGCTACGGATTTGCAATTCTAATCATTTGCATATCATGCGCTACTTTGCATTTCCTGAAAATTTCAGCTCACTTGTGTAAGTCCTTCATGGTGTTGCAATTTTCACAAACGTGAGTGTATTAAAAAAATAATGTAGTGAATACAAAAAACACACTTAATATTCTATCGAGAATTTTAAATATTTGTGATTCCTTGTAGAATTTTATGGTGCGATAGGGCGAAGAAAGTGGTTTTTAATAAATAAAATTAAAGATATATTAAATTAATAATAAAAAGACAAAAAATATTGTGACATTTCTGTTAACGTTAAAGTCATCTTACTAAGAAAACTGAACATTAATTAATATGATGAAATGAGAAGAAAACTTTTAAAAAAAATCTTAATTTTACAAGTATTTAGCTTTTGAAGTTCTGTGATTTTAATATTGAACTTTATGTGGCGTAAGGGCGAAGAAAGCAATGTTTAAAACTAAAGTGAAAACGTGTTTGTTTAACAATAATAATTATAAAAAAATAGGTTAGCAGGAGTAAGTCCGCATGCAGGTTGGTAAACTACGAGCTCAGAGAGAGAATAAAACACCTTAACAAAGCCTCTGTTACGACGTTAAAATCTGAATCTTTTTAGATTTTTTTTCTTTCTTTATTTCCTCTCTCTCTCTCTTATTAAATTGCCCACTAAAATCCAAATTTTCTTTCAGTATGGACTTCAGCTGAAAGAAAACTATGAAAATCTCCTGCGTGACATAGCAGAAGAGGACTTGGAGACGCTGGCTAATGCCCGTAGCTTTTCTGTTTCTTCTGTTGCGAAAACAGCAACGGGCCAGCCAGAGGGTTCGCACCATAGTTCAGAGAAGGACCTGGACCAGATGGAGGATGAATTGCCAGGCACTCTGGAGAAGCTGCAAAAACTAAGGGTTATCAGCCGCCAGGATTCCATCAAGTCTTCTAAGTCAAATACGAGCAGCAGCAGTGGCTGTCCATCCGAACGGTCCAGTAGTGGAACTCCAACAACCGATCATTTGGTATTCGATGCTGACTTCCCAATGGGTAAGTTCGTACTGAAGATGTTTATCATAATATCATATATTCATGCTTTTTAGGTGTTAGAAGCTGCGTTTCTTTTGTTCTTTGATATTCAATACACATGATAACTGTTTAAAAGCGTTATAAGGTATTTCCTTCCTCCTTTCCGCCTGCTTTCGTGGTGTAACTGGATAGCTCATCCGGCTGACTATCAGGGGATCTGGTGTTTGAATCTTGACGACGGCATTGCACATATTTCACGTCTCCTGCATCGAATAACCTAATGGCTCTACAACTGTGTTTTTTCGTTAGGTATGTGTGTATGTGTGCCTTGGTATACAAACAGGGTCATAACTACCACATGGACATCCAGGGTTCCGAGCTTAGGACAGATCCCAAGTGAGGAGGAAAAAATATATTATTTTGTTATTGGAGTTTTATTTTTAAAAATTGAAAAATTGAACTTTGCTAGCGATGTTTTCACTGTTTCAATATATTCGCCAATGATTTCGCTTTTCAAGCCAAGTATTTATTTATCTAACTAGAAAAATTAATGGCATTAAAGGATTGTCAGAATTGTTGATAATAAATCACAGTTAACTTTCATCGATTTTTCCTGATGTATGACACAGCATCATCTTCTAGTGGCATATAAGCGAACTATACATAGCTAAACCAATCGCTTAAAATGGGCCGGTTGTCAACCAGTTAAGCATCGTTATTAACTCTGTCTACACTGACGATGTCAGTGTAGACAGAGGGAGAATCTTCTGAGTACTTAAAGTCTATGAAGGTCTTATTCCGGCCCTGCTTTGGGAGCGGATAATATTAATTTATCTCTGTAAAGAGAAGTTTTTGAACGACTCACAAAATGAAGATAACAGAAACTGAAATTTCTTCTGTCTGATTCTGAGACCGCTTCAACGTGATTGGGATGCACTTTCTCTGGAAATCTTATAAATTAAGTGTGTATTTTCATCGCAAATTAGATCTGAGAAGAATTAAAACGGCCACTTTTCAGTTTGTATTTCATGACGAAACATCATAAGGTGCCAAATCTGAAGATGAGAATGAAAAAGGAATGAAAAAACTCTGCGATTTTCTTCCCACCAAACAATATTAAGTTTTCAGGACACTGTAATGTGCTGTGGTGATTAAAGCAATCAATTCTCATCTTTCCACAGCTGGAGACTTGATCTTTCACTACACATTATCCTTCACGTCCAAATAAATTATCAGTACTGTCTCCCTTGCACTTTTAATTTGCCTCAGTGCCTCAAGGAACTCTCATGTCCTTATTTTGAGGCCTCTTGTTTTGCCGTCGAAGAAATGAACGCTGCTATTCAGTCTTCAGTGACGACCAGTATAGTTTTCGCCAGAGGCACTCAACGGTATACCGAGTAACCGAGATGATCACATCTGGATTCCAGGAGAAGCTAATCACTGGGGCAATTCTACTAGATGTTTCAAAAGCCTTCGACACACAGTCTGGCTGGAGGGCCTATTATACAAGCTACACACGCTGGGGTTCCCAGGGTACATCACTACCATCATAAAATCATACTTGTCAAACAAACAGTTTGTCGTTCGTGTTAACCACACTACATCAACACCTAGACCCATTAAGGCCGGGGTCCCTCAGGGATCCCTCCTTGGCCCGTTACTTTTTAACTTATACACGAACGACATCCCACATACCACGTTGTCAATGTATGCTGACGATACGGCAATCCTCGCACAAGTGCATCTCATGGCTCAGTTCTACAAGCACTACGAAGTCACGTCCATGCATTGGAATCCTGGCTTATCTCATGGAAAATTCAAATTAATGTGACTAAATCTGATGCTTTCTCTTCACAAGAAGGCAGTGTGACATGACTCAGACTGTCAAAATGTATGATATGCCAATTCCCTGGACGAAGCAGGCCCGAAACCTAGGAGTTATTCTTGATAATTGGCTCACTTGGTCCTCTCACATTACCAGTATTCTTGCCTTCGACAGAGTGTGAACTTGGCAAGTATTCTTGCCAAGTTCCGAGTACGTAAGCATACACTCGCCCCCTTATTGCTCGGAACAGCGTTCTCTCAATAGGCAACAAGTTACTCATTTATAAAACCATGTTGCGTCCCATCCTTACCTACGCCTGTCCTGTTTGGGGCTATGCCTGCAAAACCTCCATAAATAAGCTTAAAGTAGCCCAAAATCTTGTGTTAAGAGAAGCGGCCAACTGCCGTTGGTTCATTAGGAACGCGGCAGTGCACCGTGAACTCAATATTAAAGAAATTCAGGTATATATGGCCAAACTGGCCAAAAGATTCTTCCAGAAAATTCCACAGGTACAAAATAGTACCATTCCTGTGTTATTGTATGATATAAACGCCCCAGGGCGGTGCTTCGACACTTAAATCAATAAGTGTTAATATAGCATATATGTTTCTTTTGTTTTTCTTTTAATTTCTCATACATCTATTATGTAATTCATGTAACAATATATTAATTTCACCGCTAGCATTCACTTGTTTACTTTCTCTGCTTTTTCCTTGGTATTGCCACTTTTAATTTGTGTCAGGTTAAATTTAATTAATTATTTCTTAGTGTACTGATTAGTTTGTAAAGCCACAGTTATTAGCACTTATTGGCATTTTCTGATTCCCTGCTTGTATTGTCGATTATCGCATTTTGCCTACGGATACACTGTCTTCTTCTGGCTTGACAGCAACGCAATCTCAGTCGGTTTTTCTACTTATTTTTGAAGATTTGAAGACTACCGGATTACTCTTCTTGTGCTATGAGTTTCCTCAAGGACACTTACATGCTCATCTTGAGCACTATGGAACTCTATGTATTCGAAAATCGCGAAATGTGTTGTTACCCTGGGATAGCGAAGATCTTCGCGGGAACCCGTTAAAGCGTCACACGCCTGAACCGATGAGGAAGTTACTATAATATAACTGGTTTTCAGGATATGATAGCTTTTCTGCTCCGATTAATGCATAAATGAAGTAAGTAGCTATTTCGAAAGGGATGAGGACTAGATTTGATTTAAATTAGTTTTTAAAAATTACCTAGCCATTTCCGATTTCTTTTCGATCTGTTTGGTAGCTTTGCTTAATAGTGCAAGTAAACAAAGAAATACTTAATTTTTTAGTATTACCATATCATATTTGCACTTAAAATTTAGCGATTTTGAATTGAAACTATGATTTCTGTTCAAAGCAAATATTTCTGCTAGGAATTTGCTTCTGTTTTCATTCTTTAAGAAAGAAATTTTGCGATCTGTGTCTTTTTTCAGGTACCATTAAGCGAAAACCGAGCATGACTCCAAAGATTCCCCTGACAACAACCACTCGCAATCTGGCTAAACAGTCTGGAGAGGAAGGCCCTCTTCTCGATGGTCAAAATACCAATGGCAGTGGAAGTGGAGGCAGCAGCTGCAGTGGCAGCCTCAGCGGTAGTCTTGGCAGGTCTACATGCGGTCGGTTCAGTTTGAGAAGATCGCATACTGATGATAGGATATCACTAAGCAGCTTGTCCAGAAAGAAAAACCAGCAAAATTTCCAAGTAGGAATCGATTTTTTAAAATTCTTTTAATAAAGAATTGCGCACTAATATCCACAGTGATTGCACTGATCAATTCATTCTGGATCCTTAGATGCTCAATTCTTTTAAGTGCAGTAGTCGGTAATGGAAACCAGTGCTATCTGGAATTAAAATTTACTCATTTACCTGTTCATTTTTAAAGAATGAATTTTTAAATGTCAAGTTTAACTCCAAATACTGTCAGGAATATATTTTATCGCCAATTTTTCTGAATGAAATACCGTCGCTTTACCCACAGTGCCATCAATGTGTGAGACTCCATCAGGACAAAGCTAGCAGTCACACATCAAAATCCACTGTAAATTTCCTAAAAGAAATGGAAAAAAAAATGGTATCAAGGCCATACCCTTCACTGATATTCCTACTAAATCTCCCGATGTGTCACCTATGGATTTTTGTGCTTTCGGACTTTTAAAAACTGCATTATTCAACCGTTGTCCCAAAACCCTAACAGGACTCTGGAAAGCTGTTCGGGAGGAATGGGATAGAATACCTCTTCTGACACTTCAAAAGGCATTATTATCTTGGAAATTGCGGTGTCGAAAGATAGTTCAGAATAAGGGATGTCAAATAGAACATTTAAAACACAAGAATTTTATGTAATTTAGTTTTGTGAATACAATATACATCGTCTAAAAAATGTGCGAACAGCCTCTGTAAGCTAAGCTTGTAAAGACATGAAACTCATTGAGAGAATGAGTGGATTCTGGGGGGGGGGATTGCCTACAATATTGATAGCTAAATATTGAAGCAGTTTCCTTAAGACTGAATTGCAACTAGAGCAAAATATTTACGTTATACACTATTTAGTAGTAAAGCAGAACGACTGAAGAACAAACAGATCAGCAATTTCTATCCTAAGTATAACTATTAAAGAACAGATCAGCTCCTTTATCAAAGGGAATATGAAAATGTCTTACATAATTCTATAAAAACAGGTCCAATGTTAAGTTTCTTCAGAATCCTTTAAATTATGGTCCTCATTTCTCCAAACTAGGTTAAAGATCTCCTATAGAATTCTACAAATTTTAGATGTAGTTTCTATAGAGTTATGTATAAAGATATGTGCAGATATTCTGTGGAGATTTATGCAAAGAGTCTATAAAAAATTCTTACAGTTTCTAATGGTTCCATGTATAGAATTTTACATAATGTATACAGAATCAACTAATAGCATTCTACAGAAGAGGCAGTTTGTAGAAAATTGGGCTGTAATTCTAAATAAGTTTCCTTATTTATGTTTTCTGTAAAAGATTCTATAGAAGCTTTTGAGTATTTAAAATCAACAAATTTTCTCTTAGGATTAAAAAGAATGAATTAAGTTTTCTTTATTAAATAGAATTTTTTAATCTAAATTGGGAAATAATGTGGAGTGAGAGTAAAATGGAACAGATGTGATTTTTTTCCTCTGATGAAAAATTGCAATATCAATTTATTTAAAAAATATTTAAATAAAAATAAGAACATTTTAAATAACAGTTTATCAAAAATTTTTAAAAATTGTCTTATTGGGCATATATACAATAATTAATATCATTAATTTCAGGAATTAATTTTTTTTATAATTTATTGCATAACTTAATCCTTTAACTAATTTTGTGATTAAAATTGATTTCACACTTTTATAAGATTCAGTTTTTGTATTATATAAATACTGTAGAAAAAATTTCATAAAATGTTACATAAATTGAGAAACTAAGGAACAATAAGCTAGAGGAAAAGGGAGGAAGAAATTCCATTAAAAATGACCTGACACTTATTTATAACATGTTTGTTTTTACTCTTTTATATCCCGTATAGAATATCAAAAGTAAATTTGCTCTGATTACAGTTTGAAAAATGTTGCAGATTTTCTACAGAGTATCATACAAGGCTTTATTGATTTTTAAAAGTAATATTTTTATATAATCCTGTTTTGTAAAAGTTTTATAATATTTCTATAGAAATTTATAGAGAAGCATTTCTACAGAAAATTACCTATCTAAAATTCTATAGGAATTTCTACAGCATTAGCTTCAAAAGTATTTTTCATAAGTGTTGACTCATCCCTTATGAAAATGTCTTATAGAATTCTACAAAAAAATTCAGTATTAAACTTCTCTCCCTTTACAATAATGACCCAGTTATCTATAATCTAGGTCAGACATCTTTCACAGAATGCTATAAAATTATAGATATAGCTTCTATGTAAAAATTCTGTAGAGAAGAATATATGTAGATAATTTTTGGAGATCTGTGAATAGATTCTATAAATATTTTTACAGAATTTTTTAAGGTCCCATGCATAGAATCTTATGTAATGTGTATATAATCAACTAACAGAATTCTTCAGAAAATTTCAGACCCAGTTGGTCATTATTCTAAAGAATTTTAAAGAAATTTCCTTATTTTTAATTTCTATGAAAGATTTTATAGAAGCTTTTGGTTAATTAAAAGCATTAGAAAATCAGCAAAATTTTTTTTGGAATAAAAAAGAATAAATTAAATTTTCATTTTAGAATAGAATTTTTTAATCTTGTTAAAAATTTCAAGGAATGTATTTGTTTAAATTTTGAAGAAACAGGAAGAGGGGGGGATGAAAGCCTTTCCAGAAAGATTTTTCCTCTCATAATAAAACATTTCATTATCATTCTAATTAAAAAAAAATATTTGACTAAAAATCAATGAGTTTTAAATAGTAATTCAGTTTAGCCATTTCTTTTATCAAAAGTACATATACAATATTTAAAAGCATTTATTTCCCGAACTAAACTTTTATAATTAACAGCATGAATTGAATTTTTTAATTAATTTTATGATTTAAATTGATTTTACACATCTACAAGATTTAACTTTTAAATTACGTTAGCAGCAGTGTACAAAATATAGCACAAAATGTTACATAAATTCAGAAATTAAAAAACGTTGATGGGGAGTAAAAAAAGACAATTTTCTTTCAAAAATAATTCAACATTTATGAACAAGAAGTGTTTATTAAATGTTCTTCTATATCCCGCATAGGACACAAAAACTGAAAATTAGTTTTGATTAAATTTGAAAACTTCACAGATTTATTACCATTCCATAAAGACTTTATAAAATTTCTATGATTTTAATAGCAACTTTTCTGTAGAATTCTGTTGTGTAAAACTTTACAAAGTTTCTACATAATTTTATAAAAACATACTTCTATAGAGCATTACTTATTAAATATTTTCATAAGGGTTGTGTCATGACACTGTAAAAACATTAAGCAGATGAATGAACTGTAAGATTGTTTCATAATACTTTTAAATCTAAATGCCAGAAGTATCTTCATCAGGAAGCTCCAGATTATATTTCTGATTAAAATAAAACTGGAATTGGCCTTCTACTGTTTTGCTTATTTTTAGTAATCATGCATTTTACATCTACCAGCTTTTTCTGTATCTTAGCAAATAAAGCTGAAAATAGAGCTAATAATGAAACTGTCATTAAACCCTTAATTTTTTTTAAGGCTGAAAGAGTTCTATAGAAATTCTTACAGAACTGTATAAACAATCATGTATAGAATGCTTAAAAACATTCTATAGAAATTTTATAAAGTTTTCACAGAACAAAATTCTATTGAAATGTTACGTTGCAAAATCATATAGAAATTTATAAAGCCTTTACAGAATGGTAATCTGTAAAAGTCTGCAAAGTTTTCAAACTCTATTCAAAGCAAATTTTTAATTTCTGATGGCTTGTATGGAATATAAAAGAGCAAAAACGATCACTATTCATAAGCATTTGAATAATTCTGGAATAGAAAATTTTGCCTTCTTTCCTCTAGCTTAGCATTTCTTAGCTTCTAACTTAATGTAATATTTTGTGCAATTTTTATACAGTATTGCTTATAAAATGAAAAATATTGTAAAAGTGTAAAATCATAAATTTAATTAAAAGATTAAATTTATATTGTTAATTATAAAATTTTCATTCTTGAAATCTACTACTTTATTTTATATGTATCCATGATAAGAGAAATTATTTCTCAATCTAATCTTAACTATTATTTAAAATATATTCATTTTTATTTCAATATTTTTTTAAACAAAATGATACTGGAATTTTTTATTAGGAAAAAAATCGCATAAAAATTTAGGTAAAAATTCTATTCAAAAATGAAAATTTAATTAATTTCTTTTGATTTCGTTGTTGATTTTATAATGCTTGTAAGTGCTTAAAAGCTTCTATAAGATCTTTTATAAGAAATTAAAATAAAGAAACTTATATATAGTTCTTTAGAATTACAGCCCAATTTTTTATAAAATGAATCTAGTATTTTCAGTATAATTCTATTAGTTGAATTTATAGGCATTATGCAAAATTCTGTGCATTAGAAACTATACAAATTTTTACCGAATTGCAGCAGAGATCTATACATGCCTCTGTAGAATCTCTATACATAATGGTGTAGAAGGTATACTTAAAATCTTATAAAATGCTGTGACCTATTTTATAAAGAACTGGGCCATAAAGAAATTTAATATTTGATTTTTTTTTATGGAATTCTACATTTTCATAGAGGAACACTCTCTTCCCTTTCTTAAGATGTACTGTAGTTAAATATTGGGTTATAGTCTTGTACATTCATACATTACTTAATACATTTATCAGTTATCTAATTCTCATTTTCAGCTCAGTGCCATAAGAGTCTCTTTTATTTCATTTCTTGAAATTGTCTTAACCATCTTGAAAACTGTATAAATATAAACAGGTAAGCGCTTTTTTCCACTTTGTAAAACTTGTGTTTCCACATCCAAGTTTAGTTGTAAGAATCTTTAAGGAAGAAGTACTGTATTCATTTTAGCTATGTCATTCATTAACTTTTGGCTCTTGATGGTCTGATTTACGAAAGCATGAAGTGTATAATTAAAACATAAAAATCAGCTATTCCTTTGTTCTAAAAATGGTCCCTTTAAAAAAAATTATTTACTTAGTATTCATGCATTTAGTAAATAGCATAAGTGTTTTTATAATGGTATTTCACCTCCAGATAGCACTGTGAATTTTAACAAAACAGAATGTGAAAATTAAAAAAAAAAAAAAAAGCTATTTAGAAAATAATTGAAAAAGGTTTCTATTAGAAAATAATTGTAAAAGGTTTCTAATTAATATAAATTCATTACAGCAAATGAAACTGTTATCATTTATTCTGACAAAGTTATTAGCAATTGACTTTATCCTGCTTATAAGCTAACTTTGCTTGATAAATTATGAGAAATGTTTATTAAAATTCTGGTTCCTTTTCACTTACTTTCAGGAAACACCACCATCTAGTCTACTTCGGGATGATTTGCCACTCCCTCCTCCTCCTCCCGAGCTCAACTCAGCAGAGTGTATGAATTTTGATACCCTACCTCCTCCTCCTCCTGAAGCATTTAGGACAACAAATACTTTGAGCTTGGAAAATCTGTCACCTCCGCCTCTCATAACTCCCGATACAAATGAAGATCTAAGTTGGTTGAATGATTCAAACATTCCTCCTCCACCTTGTCTGCAAAATGATGATGTCCTTAGTCCTGAAAGTAATGGCAAGAAGACATCACCTGCCGTGCCTCCAAAACCTCGGAAGGGCATCCGACGCAGACAGTCAGAAAGTGATGCTCGTGCCACGCCTCCTCGACTGGTCGAGCACCAGAATGGACTTGTTGTGATAAAACCAAAGCCCTCAAAGCAGAACTTACATTTAAACTGGAAATGCTGTGATGAGAATGAATGGGCACCAACAACATCTCCTTGTTCACAAGTGGACAGAACTTCCCATGCAGAGAATGCTAAACCTAGTGCGGTATCCCGAAGCAGAAGGACAAGTGCACCTTGTGCAGCTTCCAACCAGTTGCAAGTGCACTCTATCATCTCACCTTCTGATGCACCTAAACCAACTGCAATTGACAGAAAATCTCGATCACAATTTAAACCTTCCCCTCCAAAGAGGAGTGAAAATACAAAACTCTCTTCTGCCTTCACTGCACCTCAACGGAGATCTGCTTCTGCCTCAGCAGCCCCTTATGACCAAGAAGAATATCCACCAGAAACATTTCTAAAAAACTTACAAAAGGTAATGGTGAGGAAATGGAAAGTGGCTCAGCAGCTGTCACTAGATAATAACAGTTCAACTTCTCATCAGATTCTGGGATTTAGAGATCCGAATTATTTACCAGCAACCAGTCATCCACTACAGCGATCTCCATCGTCGCCTCCACCCTTACCTAACCATACTGACAGGCACCATGTCATACGATCTACATCACAATCTAGACCTGAAATGTCCAGAATGGATAATAAAACTTACATAGCCAATGCCAAAAAACAAGCCCCACCACCACCGCCCAAAAGCAGCAAAGCTTCCCGGGGGTGATACCAAATAAGAAGATAATTTAAAAATATGCTTGTGCTCAAATGGGTGCTGTCTTCAAGAGACATGAAAACTTTATAATGTGCTTTGATACATTTTATGGAAAGAAAAATATTTACTGCCGATAGTCTTTTTAGCAATGAAGTAAAGTCGTATTCTCAGAAAAATACTTTTCATTCTCGGTCTCGGCGTTTAGGATGTTGGTCTTCATTGAAAGCCACATAGAACAGTTTTTGAAAAATACTCCCAATAGTATTTTTGCATATGGATATTATATTTCTGTGAAAATGCTATCTGTAATCTGCTGGTGGCCTTCCTAGGCACATTGTTGACTTTTTTAAGTAAGGCTTCCTAACTGCATACATGTTCTTAAACACTTATTTTTCAACTGTTCACCAGATTTTGTTTATTATAATGCATATCAGATTATTTATGTTCCATATCAATTCTTATATGTCTCATTTAATGTTCAGTTTTTTCAAAGTTGAAAAATTTTGGATGAACACAATATCTTTTCTTATATCTCTTTTGCATCTATAATCAACATGTCAAAATTAAAGTTTTTACCAAAGATACATATATTTTTTAGATGTGTAGCTTATGTTTCATATGAAGTTTTAGGCCTGAACTGTTTAAAATATTAATTTACTTTTTCCTAACTTGCCATTTTTAAGACTAGCAAATATATGAATTCCAAATTAAAGAATTGTTGCTATGTAATTTTTTTGTCTTGCATATTTCAAATTGAACTTATAATCATAATGTTGTTTTATTCGCAAGGATCACAGGAACCTTCATATTTTACACTGACAATTTTAAATTCATTCAAGTACTATAAAAGTTAATTTTCATAGCAACATATATGTAGGCATCATTATATTGAAAAGTTACGAATCACAATAATTATTTTTATTAATTTAACACAAAAAGAGGTACATAAAAGTGTGGTTATCTCCAGAATAAACAAGATTAAACTTGATGCAATTAATTTTTCTTAATTTGGTAAATGTATAACTTTGAACATGCTGATTGAATTATGGATTTGATTGGTTATTCATCCATACTGAAGAAACAAGATTTAAGGATATGTAGTCACTGCAAAATTATGCAAAACAAAATGAACAAATTATATTTTCACATAATGTTGTTTCCAATTGTGTTAAACACAAATCGAAGAATTATTCGAGTTCTGAAGAATGCAGTAACTATAATGCTTATGTTTGGTTGTAATACTTGTTGAATTTTTAACCTCTTTCCTGTATAGTGTATTGTAGAAAGCCTTATAGCTAGAGCTTATAATGTTATATACCAAAACATTTTCAGATTGAAACACCTGTTCTACGTATTTGATCTGTATGGTTCCTTGTTGTTTTCCATAATCGTTTCTAGCGCACATTTAGTGTATAACTTGTACTTATTTATGTTAAATTATTTGTGCCAATATAGTACGTAATCTTTGTGCTTTATCTAAAAAAATTGGCTGGTCCAATTGTATTTGATCTTCCTGTTTAAGGTTTTTTTTTTAGAAAAAAATATTAAGAAGGTGAATGAAATTATATAAAAAAAATTAGAATTATTAAACCTGAGAGTAAAATATTGTAAAAGTGTCAGCTGCAGTAGACTTAAAACACATGTAAAAAAATGAATGAGCTTATTGTATGAGAGAAATATTGACAATATGAGAGAAATATTGACATTATAGAAATATTGACAATACCTCTTCAAAAGAAAAATCTTATGGTTATGAGCTCTCGAAACAGATATAAATTTTTGTATGAGCACATCGCAACAGCACTTTCATAACAGTGCTGCAGAATAAGTGCAAAAGAATCAAATGTAATATTATACAACAGCAGTGACAATCTGTCAAAATCTACTTGCAAAATATTTTACAGAATACAAGAAATATAAAAATTTGTACAGTTTTTTGTCTAATCATATATATGAATTGTTATGAGTTGTGTATGTTATTGATTAAATTACAAAACTTAGAATATTAAAACAGTGTCTGTTTTAATTTTTCTTCATGTCTTTACTATTTTATATATGAATTACAACATTAGTTGTAACATATCAACCAACACCTACATAAATACAATTTTCTTGTAAAAAATTAAGTTTCCATGCTTTTCCTCATGTAAATTTGTGTTAAGATTTCCTTAGAATATCTTCCATGAAAACAGCCTGCCATGAATAGAGAGACCTAGAATGATTTTGTATAATCAAGCATTCCAACCAGTAAGAGTATTATTAATATTTACATTTTTAAAACAGTAAAACCTAGAAGTTCAAAATATAGCATTTGGGAATGTAAACTACAGAATTTGAGAATGTAAACTAACTTGAAAAACTATTATTCTACTTAAAATATATGAAATTTACTAAAAAGCAAAAGTATCATCTGTGTAAAAGCATTTAATAATTAATAAGTGAGTGTTACAAAACGAGTTTGTAGAAACTTTGAACTACTAAATATTTCATTTGAAACTCTTGTATGTTCACAGTTAAGCTTTTGTGTTTTTCCAGTTTAATATGTTACACGGAGAGAATGAGTTTGGCCTTCAAATATTTAATGCGGCATTTCCTTTTTCATTTATATATATATATATATATATTAAGTTCAAAATATTCGGCAATTTTCTGTTTTACAATACAGCTCCAAAATAATACAGAAATGTACATTTGCAATAAATTATTCTTTTAATAGGCGTGAGAGTAACATACACAAATAGCTAAGAAGATCTGTCCTCAAAGATGAATGATCACTTCAAATATATCAAGTCTTTTTAAATTCGTTATTAATGCAATATAAAATTTCGCTATTAGTTTATTTCTTAAATTATCATTTTCCTCATACATACAATTTTATTGGAGTACTCTGCAAAGTACTCAAGGATTATTTGTGTAACTTTAATGAGCTTTAAGGGGGGAAAATCATACAAAGGCCCATATATGCCCAGACTATCATCCATCTGCCCAAGAATCAAACCTAAGTCATAACTATTTATATTTTATGTATAGTCAAATAGTAATAAAAGTTTTATTAAATATTAAATGGCACCATTTTCGTGGTTTTAAAATCAATAATTTTCAAATGGCATTATTTCTGCAAATTGTAAATATATATTCATTAGTTTAATGCTAAGCATATTTAATTGTCTCTTAACTATGCCTGTTCTTAGAAAACACCCCATAATTAATATAAAAAATACAGTAATAAATTTTTTTATGTATTTTCTTGCATCATATTTTAATGTCTAGTAAATATCAAAGACTAGTGGTGATCAAAATTTCACGATTAAAAATATTTATTAATTACAAAGAACTGTGGAACAATAAAAACACACTTGTATAAGACTAACTGAAATAAAAAAAGTAATAACTACATCAAAAATAAAATTCACAACACATATGAATACAACTACATTGCAGATGTTCTCAACTAAATATAGTAATTAACAAAAAAGTTAGCACATCCTAATATTTAAAAAAATCACAGAAAGGTGACAAAATATTCCATTTCCAAAAAATAAATACAGATTTCAGTTACACGGGATAAGTCAATCTTAAGTTCTGGTACGCTCAAAACTTAACAACAAATGCAGATTAAAGTTGCAATAATTTTAAGTAAATGCCTACAGATTTTAATGTTTCTTTACGTTGACATCAACAAATAATACATAGCTTATACTATTGCCAATGAAACAATTTCTTTGTTTCATTTTTCTTTAACTAGATTACTATGAATATTGTAACTCTAAGTGTGCCTTTTTTTTTTTAAATTAAGCACACATTTAAAAAAAAAAATTGGATATTACATCTGAAACAAAATATTAATTATACTGCACACATTTATATTTTTTATCACACCGAAATTGATGTGGCAGTTTAATGTAAAAATACTTACATTTAAGCATTTATTTAACATGGGAAAATTTGTTTAGGCTTCTTATGAAGAAATAGCAGCAGTTGCTTTAGCTAGAAATCACCAAGTAATGGACAATTAATTGGTTTAGTCAATCCACAGATGTCTAAACATACAATATAATTTCATATATTATCATAATTGTTATATAAGTGCATATTTATTAAAATATAAATATTCTAAAACAACGAAGGGGGTAGGAATCAGCAAAACTTTCCAAAAAATTGTTTGTAAATATATATATTATCTTAGGCACATTTTGTTTTACTTTGCAGGAATTAGTTTCTGAAACTTTAAAAGAAATTAATTTCTAAAACAAAATTACATACTAACAGTTTGAAAATAATTTTAGGCAAGAAAAGTTTTCTATAAAAACTGAAAAGAACTTTTCTTTTTACATTTTAAAAAACAATCCTGTTAAACTAATAAATTCTAATAGTGAAGTTCCTATGTATCATCTCTTAAAGAGAAAATATGCAAGTTATTTACAATTATTAGCACATCTGTTAATTATTAGATCAGTCCTTTCAGGTTCACATCTCTATGTAAATAATAATACATAGAAAAATAACTGCAAATTGCAGCATGGAAACAATTTCATGCTGTTAAAATACCATATGCCATGTGTAAAGGTAAAAATAGCAAGATAAAAATAAATCATTTAAATTTCTTTCAAACAATAATTTTTGGTGCTCTTATGTTATTGTGACTGGATTCAGAAATGTATGTATGTATGTGCATATACACACCCAAACATACCTATGCACATGCATACATGAACACATCCATTCATCTAAACATGCATGCATATGTACATTTCTAAATATGGTCCCAATAACAGAACAGACCCCAATTTCTTTTAACTATTTAAATATTCTAATTAGTGTAACCGACGACCAATAAACTGCTTGCAATTTATCATCTTTATATGTAAGTCCTATCTTTATATTTATATATAAGTCACTAACATAATTAATTTTATAAGCAAAGATGGTAAAATTTGACAAAAGGATAATTTCTGAACCAAGCTATGAACAGTATTTGTTGACTCAATACAATTAATAAAATTGAATAGAATTAGAAATTAAGAGTTAATTTTCAGATTTTTTCACACACTACGCTTGCATAATAAAGTAAACAAAATAAAATTTTTTTGGTCTTCAAATATCATTAAGAAATTTTAATGTGTCATGTTTCAGGACACAGCATAAAAATTAAATATTAAGAATACGACTCATTTTTTTTTCTGTCCATAACTGAACTATTACTGTTAAAAATAACAGGAGTATTATTTAGCATAATACAGCTAAATTATTCTCAATCAAAGTCTACTTTTGGTATAAAATAATACAGCATGATAACTAACATCTTTACTATTTTAATAATATGCAACTTTTTTAAAGTACTTGCAATGATTCTACAGCAAAAATTTAAAATCCCATGTAAAGGTTTAAAACAGCATTTGCCAATATTCACTGGCAAATCCAAATAATATACAGAACTTTTAAGATTCATATTAATATGAAAAAGCTGAGCACTGGATGAATTTTCATTAACTGCATAATATAACTTCATATCTTTTTCTTTCCTTTTATAAACTTTTACAATTTTAGGAACAACTTCTATGCTCAATAAACAAGGAATATGCAGTAAAGCTAATGAAACTATTAATTTTCATAGCATTAATATAAAAAAAATAATTCTAATAGTTTAGCACTCAGACTGAATAAGAATTACAAGTAATATGATATTATTAAAAATACACACATAACGGTTTCTTGTATAACAGTAATGTTTTATTACAAAAGTCTCAACAAATATTAAAAAAAAAACCTTTATTACAATTTTTTATGCATTGTGAGATACAAAATTCTTGAAATTGACTACTTATGGTTCATATTTTCACACATTTTGCAGAATTTATATTCAGTATCACAAAACTCAGAATTCTTCCACTGAAAATATATTCATGTATAAGACATAATTTTAAAAAATATTCACTCACATGAGAAAAATTTCAAAAAATTATTCCAAATGCAATGTCATTAATAAAGAATTTTTATTACATATTAAAATTCCAAAAGAATGACTAAAACTATATAACAAATGAGTTAAAAAAATGAAAAACATATTACGTACCATATTTGGTATTACTTTTTGAAATTATATACACAATCTAGTTGTCTAAATATACAACAGCTAGGAACTCATCTCATTAAACAGTTTGTATAATTCAGGAGTCAAAAATCCTGTAAATTCAAAGTAAAACTCCACTTACTTTTCAATTTACAGTTACAGAAACTAAACATTACTACAAAATTCAGTAATTTAAAATGAAAATCACTAAACAATGGTCCATAATGAGTTAGTACATTACAAATATTTTAATTAAATTTAACATAATAGCTAATATACCTGCTAATATTTAACCCCCCAAGCAGCCAAGTCATATATATATATGTTCAAATGTATTTGTCATGGTACTTTCAAATACACAGACATGCATCTTGAAATGTGTCCAGACGATTCGAGTAATACTATATTTCCCCTCTAGCTTTTTTTATCATCGCGTTCTGAAAATTTTTTAAATATTAGGGTCACCTTCTCCTTCCTCATTGTGTTCGGAGAACGAGCTCCCCTAAATTTTAAAATGGATTCATCCACATAATGATTGTTTTCGTCTTAACAAAGGCAAACCCCTCACAAACTATCTGTGAAAGTTAGAACAAATCTCTCCCTTCTAACTGTTGAAATTTATGCCAACCTAATATAAGAACCAACATTTGGTCTAGAATTTCCCCCGAGTCGGTTGCACATTCACCTTCTCTAATTATTTATAGATGATTTCAGGCCTAAGGAGTAGCAGAGACGATCAAGTTACATAGCAGTAGAAATAAAGGTAGCTTGTTAAATATTGTAATGTTAATATTATTATGCATTCTTACTTGAATATAGGTTTCTTTTAAAGAAATAATATTCTGATAGTCACATGTAGTTTGACATAATTTTCCCCTCTCTTATTTTCAGACTTTTATAAAAGTATTTAAAAAAAGAGAAAAATAAGTGAGAAAATATGGTCTATCATAGCTGCTAATTTTGAAATATGAAAAATCAAGTTTTATGTGCTATGTGGTGAACAGTTTCAAATTCGAAATTCACCTCAATTCTCTTTTTAATGCATGAGCAGGTTACTTAACTATTTAAAATAAGATTCTAATGTAAAATATATTAATGTTTAATTAGATATTCTAAAATTTATATTCTTTGGCTAATGTCACTTATTTCATTTTGTAATTTTCTTACACTTTTATACTGAGAAAACCCTGAAAACGGATAGAAAGTTTTTCTTTATCAAATTACCTTGAGACAGGATAAAAATGAAATAAATAATTAAATGTACATACATTGTCCAAAAAAATACCAAATTAATTAATAATACAATGATAGTTCAGTATACATTCACTTTAAAATCAAACTTGTAGCTACAGTTTTCAGCACTCCCTCCTCTTTGCCAAGAAATGAAAACATTTCATTCAAATAGTTTGTATAATCAAATTGGCAACCCCTGCATGCTGCAGCCAAGAACAATGATGTCCCTCCTTAGCCAACTTCATTCTAGGTCCTATTTCGATGTAGAAAGTTTTGTTTAGTATACTACTGGAATTTGATGAGTTACAACTGGGCATACAACTTCTGTTTACCTCTTTCGAGACAATGCTATCACTGCCCATTAACATCAATATGCCTCTTGCAACTATTCATTAAATAATCTGTATTCTAACTCTGAATTTTAATGTAATTTTATGTTTTTCAGATAAAGTTTTATTGATTCATTAACAATGAGGTTTTGGAAAGTTAACGAGTGGGGACAAGCAACGAAGAAAATTGTTAGAATAAGAGACTGTTAAAAAGTATGCAGACATACCCAGAACTTGGCCACTGCATATCACATGTCTAGTACAATGGTGTCTACGACTGTGAAAAAGAAAGAGGCTATTAAATCGGCTAATGTCGCAATGGTGGTTTAATTGATTACCAAACAAAGATCAGAGATTTCGGAGCACGTTGAAGAATTGCTTTTAATTTGGATAGCAGCAAAACATTTATGTAGAGTATCGTATGCAGTGCTTCATTCATGTAAAATATATACTTCACCCACTGCATTTGTATTTTACTATTAAACAGTGTTATACCCTTTATTTCTTATTGGAAAAGTTCATTTGGTATATGTTCAGTTAGGTGTATATGTTAAATGATACGGAACAAATTAGTGATGTACACTGAAGTATCACTCTACATAATCTGCTACTGTAAAAGAAAATTAAATGCAAATATTAACTAACTAAATACTGAGTTGAATCTTCATAAATGTTCTACTTAAGTCTACAGTAAATTCGTGACAAATAAAATTTTATTAAGAAAAAAATCTGCTGAAAAAGCACTAGGGGGTTTTGGAATAGAATTTCCAATAATTCAATACATTTAATCTTTTTCCTTAGTATAGATTAAAAATTAAAAACCAGGAAATTTGGCGATCTACCACGAGATTGGGAGATGCGATGAAAAACCAGGAAAGTTGACAACTATGGTATATATACCAGAAGAAAATGTATCAGTACACACAGTCAAAAAGTCATTTTGGAATTACAACTAAGAAAATACTATTTACTCGTGGCCTTTTTGATAACTTTATAGTTTTTAGGATCAAACTCTTGGTCACTTGGTGGGTTAAGTACTTCAAGAAGATACATAAGGAGATTCAATCTGAGCTAGAATGTGTGATAAATGCATATATAAAATAAATGTTGTCCCTTTCATATCCATATTAAATATATACAAAGGTAAAATAATGCATGTGTGAATATATATTACACATTTAAAAGTGTTGAGCTGGCTATTACAATAGCCAAGTTAAACAATAATCAAAATACAATAGTGAACATCTTTCTGCAATTAAATTGCAAGTTCAGTATATCACATGAAAGTACATACAATCTAAGAGGGCAATAAGGTGAAGTTTATACACAATACATCTTTTATCACATTCAAAAAGCTAAAACAGAACTCAATTTTTATAGTTAAACCACACAGATGTACATTAGCAAAATATACATAACAGCAACACTTACCAGTTTTTCAAAGTTTGTTAAACAAAAGTAAGAAAAACATAGGAAATATATTTATTCAGGTACTCCAAAATGCAATAACTTTATGCTGAAAAAATTACACTACAAAATTTTCAAATCTTATATTCTGATAATAATCATACATTCAAAAATCTCAAGATTTAAAAATCTAATTCTTAAAGTTAGAAACTGAGTTTATTCTTGAACAAGAGATAAAACAAACTGAATTTAAAAATTTTTATTGAAAAATTTTAGTTATGATTATTTTATATGACTGAAAAGTAACTTAACTTCTATATCTTATACTGTATTACAGCTAAAAATTCTTTAACACTGCTGAAAAGTTTAAAACAGCGTTTCTTTACACTCATCCAACTGAAGAATTCCTGAACACATGAAAGCATTAGCTGGATTTCTCTTAAGTAAATCATAAATTATAAATATTTTCTAAAAAATAATTACATTAAGAAAAATTATATTATTTTAGCAAACTTTTATTTTTTGCACTCTGCATTAAAACACATCAAAAGAACAATTATTTAATAAATGATTTTTAAAATAAGTTTTCAGACAAAGTGACAAATACACTAACTAGCACAAGTACTTTTGCTAAAACAAAAGATTATGAAAATGGCATAAAAACTAGAGAAATTAAGACACTCAAGGAGACTAAGCAAAAATTCAAAAAGCATAATTTCAATTCTGGACTCATATTAATATGACTAAATTGAATTCTTTACTCTTTTCTAATATTGCAATCACTACCTTCATTATTTGTTACATATACAGAAATGTCAGAACTTTCATGAACTCCTTCTAAAGACTACACCTCTTAAGTTCCTTTTCTTGCTGTTAAATTTTTATTTTCAACTTTTTACTTTTGTTCTGGTTCTTACTTTAAATGTTTGTTCTTTTTGATTATATATCATTGTTCTTGTATTATACTAGGGATGTTTTATATGTTTGGATTGAACTATTTTTATTAGTTCAAGAGCCTTTATGTTTTTAAATTTTCTTTCTGGTAATTTTTACACATAAATGCATAAAATAAAATGAACCCTCTCGTTAAAGAATTTTTTCAGAAGTTATACAGTGAAACATTTCACCTCTCTTGATGATTATCTAAAAGTCAGAAGTTTTATTTTTCCCCTGGTAATTCTGATTCATAAATGCAGAAAATATAATGTACCCTCTCTAGATGATCATAACCTTTTAAAATTTTTATCCCTAGTTATTTTCACTTATAAATGCAGAAACTATATCAAGCCCTCTCTTATCATATTAGAACCTTTTTAATTTTTCTCTCTTGCAAGTTATAAATGCAGAAAATACTACGAACCCTGTCTTGATGATCACATTAAAGGCTTAAATTTTTTGGTACTCTTCTATTATCGAGACGGATTCACAAGTGTTTGTACGAATGTATGCATGCATGTATACATATATCATACAATCTGTAGTATATATAGTGTATATAAATAACAGCTTGCAGACTTAGATGGCTGAGTGGAATGGTAGGAGGAAGATGTTGACACAAACCAAGTTCAGCTAATTACCATCTTTATTTCCAGGCACATTAAAATCATTCTTCATAGACAATATACTTTTTGATCATATGCAATTACAATAATTTCATATACATTCATTTTTAAAGGTATGAGAGGCATTTTTAGCAAGTAAAACATCAGCAGCATACAGTTGTTCTCAAGGTAGAAGCTAGGGAAATGAAGATGACATAGTTACTTGTGAGTGGTATTTATACCTACTAGATGCAGAAAGTACTCTATGCTATGATTGCTTAGTTTAAGGTTGTTATATAACATAAAAAAGATCCCGAATTTGGGGGGGGGAGACACCAAATCTAGCATAGTTAATTTTGAGGTTGCAATTATTTCTTAAAGTAACCATCGCATTTTGTTTTATCTTATATATATATATAATGTATGTATGTGTGTGTATAAACACACACACACATACATACATACATACACTTCTGCATACAGCCCCAATAACAGAAGAATATCAATTTTTCTACTTCATATTTTCACTCATAATTGCTAAAAACACGCTGAACCCTCTTCTGATAACTTATGTCTTCAAGTTTTATTTCTGTTTCTACCTACGAATTTTCACTCATAAATGCACAAAACACAAAGAACTCTCTTGTGATGACCATTTTAGAAAGAAGATGACAGAAGACTTATTTAACAACAATTTTTTTTAATTAATTTTTTTTATGCCATAAAATCACCGTTTATGTGCACGTAAAACATAATTTCTTTTTTAACTGTCATCATAATCACAATCATATTATCTTTATACCCGAATATGCGCTTCACTTATTAAACTTAACATTTCAAACCTTCAAGCCTTTATATGCTTAAATAATCATGTACACATTAATATTCTTAAGCATTGATTTCAAAAGCCCACATCATTATCAATCTAAAAACATAATCATACTGAACTGTGGAAAAAAAATTAAGTCCCCTACATATCAATCCAGTCTAACATCTATTATTAACAAAGCAATTATAATTCAAGAAACACTGCTTTAAACGCTAAAGAATAATGTGTTATTTAGTGTGAGGAGGAGAAACCCATTTATATTAAAAGGTATCATTTTAATTTTAGGATAGATACTGCAAGCTGAAATCAGCCACATGCTGAAAATCTACATACAATAGTTCAATTTTCAAAAGCACACACACAAAAAAAAGGGGGAAAGAAAGAATATTAAAAATAATAATGATATACAAATTTATTAAAACCTTTTGTGAATTTGGCATTACTATGAATAACAGAGGCCAGTGTAAGTATCTAAAAAAAGTAGCAGAATTCCAAACACCTGGTACACGGAATAAAATTTTTCATAAAAAGCATAGAGCATGACAAACAATAGGTGACTGATTTTAAAATCCCTTTAAAATTTTCATATTTAATAGCACACAAATTCATTTCCAATGCTTTTTATTAAATAAACCTATTATGAATATTAGAATCCTTGAAATTCAGATGAGAATTTCAAATAAAATAAACAAAATCCTTTAAAAAAAATCTAGGAATAAGAATTAATTAGAAAAAATACTGACACATAGCATTTAAAATTGACGTGGACACCATGACTTCCCTGTATGGTCTATTAAATAATACACTTTTTTCATGCTCTTCATTTAAACTTATTTCCTCAAATTACTCTAATTTAATTAATCAATCCCTCCAAGCAAGTTGAAAATGACATAAAAAATTACAAAATTTGAATTTAAATATCCCAGACAATTTTTCCCATACGAGAGTCAACTTCTAGCATTTTTATTTTTTCATAATGATTATAAAAGTTTCCCAAATATAAGTATAGGAACCAGGAGACCGCATTAAAAGTTAGGTTTTGTTATTGAAAAAAAAAAAAAGATTATTTTCTTCATTTAAAATAATTCTGTAACTGGAATAATTTATAACTAATTGTGAATATAAAGGCCTGGTAAGGATTTTTAAAGAGGGTGAGGGGGTGAATGTATGTATATATTTATATATCTACATATACATACACATATATATATATGTATGTATATGGGCGGTGTACAACTAGTTGTCCTTATGCAATTAATTGCTTTTGAGTTATGCGAGATACATATATACACATGTACGTACAAAGACTCAGAAAAAAATAAATAAATCCCATTTTAAATCCCTTTTGAAATAAACAGTGTATTCTGTTTATACATACAAAGGTCATGCAAAAAAAAAAAAAAGTCAAAATGGATATTATTGTTAAAATCTGATAAATGAAATTTTTCGCGATTACAATACCTCCTTTACTTCATTCATGGAAGTAAACATGTAAGAGAAGAGCAAAATAACTTACTGTTTTCTCAACGAATTTAAAAAAAAAATAAATAAA
>KK117261.1:402014-422709 GCA_000611955.2 Stegodyphus mimosarum
ATATAATAATAAAATAGAAATAATAAAGAATTCTGGATTATTCTGCTCTGCTAAGATGCCAAATTCATGAACTTGAAAAAAGAATAAATGAACATTAATTTTGACATGCTCAGATAGTGATGATGTACGAAACTTCAATATTCTTGTTTAATTCTTAGTTATTAAAAATGCTACTCTTCTGTTATCAAGATCAGGATTAAGAAATGTTTACATGCACATGTGTATGTATTTATGAGAATATACATGTGGGTGTATACATTCATACATGAACACATACATCCATACATTCAATTTCTGAATCCAGTCCCAATAACAGAAGAGTGCCTTAATACATTATTTGCAAATACTACTGAAACCTTACCTTTTCCACTTAAAATTGAAACATAAAAAATAAAAGAAATCTTGGATAACATATCACTGTCTTTGATTGTAAAAAATTAGCTGGTATTTGAACAAAAACAAAATTGAGACTATACAAACTTAGAAATCCAATCATTTTTTCAATTACATAAATAACCAGGATACCTATGACAGAACAAGCTAATTGCACTTCAGTTATCACTGATTATTAAGTCCATCACATTGAATGAAAGTACCACTTAAAACTTTATCACATTTCATGGATTCCATGCAGAAAAGTTTAACAAAAAGTAAGAACTAAAAAAATCTAAGAAAATAAAAACCACATATAGAAATCAAATATATCGATCTAGGTCCAGATAGCACTTCATTGCAAAAATTTACATTTGAACCATCTTGATTTCACTGAGAAGAAATACTAAACTGTTTATCAAGTCAAAAAATACCAAAGTCAATATAAAAACCATGTATGGAAACATCATATCCTATTAAAAGATAAAGGTACAGCATTACTTACATTTAAAAAAAAAAAAAAAAAAAAAAAAAAAAAAAAAACTGGTACAGTCTTTAAAGATGCAAACACGTATTATACAGAAAAGAAAAAAAGAGGGGGCAAGCACGTGAGGAGGAAACTAATACACATTTGTTTTGTCATGTTAATAAGAATTATGGGATGTGACTGAAAAGAAACGTTCGTAGTTAAAAGAATAAATCACAGACGGTTAATATCACTTTTAAACAGCTCTCGTCGAACTTAATGCCGTTTTCGCTTTCTTGATCTTTTTTGAGCCTTTTTCAGATTTTGTATCACGATGAGTATCACAAGGAGACGCTGCTGTTTTCGTTTTATTGGGCAATTCTGCCAGAAGTTCGCTCATTTTGTATTTCATGCATCCCCCAAGACGAAATGAACCAGCAGCTCCTTTACCTTTCGTCTGAATCAGAGTTCCTGATGCGACTGCCATTAACAAGTACTTTTTAATGTAAGCCGATATCTTCTTTTCTTCGACGTTAAAAGAAGTCGATATATATTTTTTAATAGCCTGCAAAGAAGAACCATTGCGTTCATTTAGAATAGCAATTGCAAGTAACACCATTTCAGAAACTTTGGGATGTTTAGCGACAGAACTAGTCGTTTTGTTATTAACAGCAGTTTTCATTTTTAAATTCATTTTTTAAACAACGTGATCATTCACCACAATAATTACGTTTCAGCAATAAGCTGCAATGCACACAAAAGACTGTTTGTTTATATATCAGAGTTGAGTACTATTACTTCTGCAAAGTCAGAAATTTATGAGGCTGTAATTTATGAGGATGTTACCAACGAAACGGAAATTACTCATCCTCCTTTAAATTACATCTCCAAACTCTGTGGCATTTTTAATGCACGTCTTTTTCTGAGCTAATTTCCGACGACATGGACATTATCCTTATTCCCAAACTCTGGAAAGATCATACTCGTGTGGAAAATTATCGATCATTTAGCTTGTTCTCTTGGATCTTGATTTTGGTGCTGGCAGTCAACTACTGAAGAGTTATAACCAGTAAATAAATATTATGTCAATGGCCATTAACAGTATAAGTTTAAATTAAAGGTGTTTAACACCACGCACAGGAAAAATGTTTGAAGGAATTTTGTATGAAGGCCTGGATCCAATACTGAGCTCCCTCAAGCCTAAATAGTTGGCCTTGACATCCTACCCAATCACCAGTTCGAATTCCGTGGAGGTGTCTCTACAACTACGCAGCTGGTTCGGACAGAGGTTTTTGGTTTGGGAGCACCAGAGTGCCGTTGTAAAACAAGTTAAAAGTTCCAAACTCAAAGAAATAACTCTAAAGATCAAGTACACAGACACAAAAATAGTCCAAATCTTCGTAATTTTGAAGAAAGTCTATAACAAGAAGGTTATGAAATGTCAAACAAGTTGAAATTAATATCACTAAGAGTAAAGTAAGCACAAAAGCAGTAAACTGGTAAGTGCAGTAACGTACAAACAACTGATGGCAATAAAAAGAATATTAAAACAAGAGGTATTAAACGCAACACAAGAGTATATTTCAAATAAAATGTGGTATACTAATTATTTGGAAATGCAATGACCTTAATTTTGTGGAATTAAAAATTTCTTCAAAAATGGAGAATGTAATAAATAGTTTGTCCACTGCCTTATCTTTAGCTTGTATTTCGAGGATTTAATCTATTATTTTCTTCACAGTGTTATGCATAGATATACCTTTGAACATTTTACTAATTTTCTTAATTTATTAAATGCATCTTTAACAACATTAATACATATCACCAAGACCTGCCATTCTAGCTTGATTTGAATTTTCATTACGAGCCTTCCTAGGAAATCTTGCTTTATTCTTAAGAGCATCCTCATGTAATCTTTCAGTGGTTAACAGGTTCATATTTGAATTGCTAACCCTAACAGACTTATCCTGTGTCTTAGCATGAATATTAGGTGTACGGTATTTAGGAAAGTTAGCACATCGCAGAAATTTTGCCGTGTGACCAGTTAAACTATAATTGCGTCATTTAATAACTTCTAAATTCTTAGATGCATAGTTTTCACTTTTTTGCTGATTGACACATTTCACACATCTAGGTTTTAATATGCATTCCTTAGAAGAGTAGTTAAAGTATATACAACTGTGGCACTGAGTCTTGATTGTGACAGAAATTACTTAAATAGCAGATATAGTTTGTAATACAGTAGAAAGAAAATAAGCAAATCACTAATGCACGTTACTTGTTTATTAACTTGACCAACTAACTGTTGCCATTCAGCAAAAAACAAAAAAGAGCTACCCCTGAAATTAAGGAACATAGAATCTATAATTATAGCATTGCTGTGGCAGATACAACATCATAAAAATAAAATAAAGTTTATTTCTAACACCCCTGCTTGCCAAAGTATGCCAAAAAGCTTTCACTTAAATTGATTAAATACAACCTTAAAAATGAGTGATTTAGAAAAGGAACTTACAGAAACTCTTCATAACTGAACAATAAAAATTGGTAAAAAAAATTTACAAGTGTTATGAGCATACGCAGGTACCTTTCATGTTACACATGGGTGGGCAATTTGTAAAAACCTAAATATTTTCTCAAGTTGGTTAACACTGTCTTTGAAATGTTTTTAGTCAGAAGGTCAGCTATGATTAACCTTGGAATTTACATATACCAATTTAATTACATCTTGTTCAGCATAGTCACGGATGAAGTGATGCTTGATGTCCGTGTGCTTGCTGCGTTTAGATGTAGTTTGGTTTTGTGCGATGAACATAGCTGCTTGGTTGTCTACTTTTATAACTGGGGCGATGGGATAAACTTCAACATCCCCAGCTCCTTTAACAGCCGCCTTATACATAAAACTTCCTTTGTAGCAAGGCCAGCAGCCACATATTCGGCTTCAGCCAACGATAGGGCAACAGTAGACCGCTTCCTACTGTACCAAAATATTGCAGCAGCACCTAAGATAAGAACATATCCACTGAAGGACTTTCTGTCGACCTTGTCAGCACCCCAGTCAGCATCAGAGAATGCTTCAATGGCTCTTCCTGTCTTTCTGAATGTGAGGGATAGATGTTTGGTCTCTTTAAGATAGCGGAAGAGATGTTTGACACTCCTCCAGTGAAATTCAGATGGTCTCTCATTAAAGTGGCTCATATAGGTTGCACTAAATGCAATATCAGGACATATTCCGCAAGCAAGATATAATAGGCTACCTATGGCTTGCCTGTATAAAATTTGGTCATGTTCTGCTTTTATATCTCTCTCCACTCTTCATCATCTACGATTTGGTGTTTTGCAGTGGGATCCATTGGGTGCTGATGATCCCCTGATGATTTTAATTTGAACTCTTCCAGAATTTTTTCTATGTAAGCTGTTTGATCTGATGTTAAGGTGCCACCAGTATGCTTCTGAGTCCTCATAGATAGTATTTCATTTGCTTCACCAAGGTTTTAAAAAATCAAACTTCGAATCGCATAAAATTAAAGATAAATCTTTATTTACAACTAACAGAGAAGTTTAAATAAGAAAAGTAAGTTACAAAATGGCTAGCGGCAATCTTCACTACTAAAAAAAACTAACACGGAACTATTCAATTCGTAAACAAAATTTCTATTGCCAGATTCTTAAAACTGAATAAATTAAGGCTCAGAAATAGCATTTCTAACATCCTCCCACCTTTGTAAAGTGAGAGCTTTACAAACATTAAACAAAATAAAATTACTAAAATGTTTAAAATTTCTTAAAGATCAAGTCTTTCTTTCGGTCGAAGGACTCTCCCGGAAAGTGTTTGTAGAAGATGTTTCTCAAATTCAACCTCGGAAAACTTTCTCTTTTCGAAATCTTGAGACCGCTAAATTAAGGGTTCCCTTTCTTCAATAGATTCTTCAGTCTTACAATGAATTTCTAAGGGGTAGAGTCTCTGTATAGGTCTTAATAGATACCCATTAGCTGTTTTTACTCTTATAAGTCGATTGACATCATCTCGTCCTGGAAATACTTCAACAACTTTTGCTAATGGCCAATCCAATCGCCTTTTGTTGTCGTTACCAATTATAACAATATCTCCTACTTTAACTGTGTCATCTTAAAAATGTTTCCTGGAAGCGCTGACTCAACCAGAGGAAAACGCATTGCTGCATATTTTTCTTTAGTTACCCGTAAAGTTTCCAGAGCACGCAATTGTGATTCTAGTTTATCATAAAGTTGAGAAATCTGAATACGTTCTCTTTTAGTAGAACCAGAGACAATAACTCACGCACATAAAATTCTATTAAAAATTCTTCCTTCCCATATCTGGATTTTAAAAGTTCTATAGGTTTTTCATAATTTTGTTTTGAAGGTGGGAAACCTTCAATTAATTTATAAGCTGATGACCCACGTTCCATACTAAGTCTCAAATATTCAAATTTACCTTCATTGGATAAAGAATTATCATTATAAAATTTTGAAACTGGCCCCAGTAACCAATCCAGTTTCCTAAATCTCCGTCAAATTTGATCAGTTCTATAAAATTATGAGGGTACACTTTTAGCTTTTAGAAATAATTTATTTACAATCTTAGAATGTATAATCACAGAGAACTCTATACCAGCATAGTTCTATTTTTTATATCTCCGTATCTAAAGTGTTGCCAATTACAAGTTACTAAATATTACATGTTACCATTTACAAATTATTAAATATTACATCTTCCGTTTTTTAAAGAGTTCAAAAGTTTTAACAGTCTTAAATCAATCCAAATATCTGGCCAGCTTTCTAATCACTCTCCCACTTCTAGTTCTTAGCTCACCGTTCCTTGTTTCTGAGTTAGCAGAGTTTGGTAGTTGATCTTTTAAACTTTGCCCTTGAGAATATCTGGAATCATATCCTTTTACATCTGTTTTCTGTGTATTAACTCCTTGTTCTCTTCCTCTGATATTCTCTTCAACAGCTGAACTGTTTTCTCTAATATCTTTTCTATTTCTTCTCAATACTAATCCACCTGTTCTAAGTATATATGATCTAGGCGTCTTATGCACTTCTTCTACAACTGCTGGTTTCCAGCGATTATCTTGATATACCCGAACACAATCTCCTTTATTTAGCGATGGTAATGTTTTTGTATGACGATCATAATATGACTTCTGTTTAGTTCTTTCTTGGTTGATTTTTTCTTTTACATTTTTCACAACTTGAGGTTTAAGTAATTCTTCAGATGTAGGAAGAACCGTTCTTGTTCTTCTACTCATAAGTCGTTGAACTGGTGATCCTAGCATCTCATTAGTTGGAGTGTTCCTATGAGCTAACAATGCTAAATAAGGATCAGCATGATCTGCTTGAGCTTTCTTTAACAATTTCTTCGCCGTTTGTACTGAACGCTCTGCTAATCCGTTCGACTGTGGATGGTATGGACTGCTTGTTATATGTTTAAATTGGTATTTCTTTGCAAATTCTGCAAATTCTTTACTTGCAAACTGAGGTCCATTATCAGATATCACTATCAATGGTATACCGTATCTTGCAAAATGAGATTTCATGTAACTGATCACTGTCTGACTTCGAGTATCCGGTAGTTTAGAGATTTCAAAAAAGTTGGAATAGTAATCTACAATTAATAAATATACATCTTTGTTAATCTCAAATAAATCTGTCGCAACTTTATACCAAGGTAAATTGGGAATTTCATGTGGTATCATAGGCTCTCTTATGTTTTTGTTCTGGTATTCATTACATATAAAACATTTTGAAATTGTATCTTCTATCTGCTTGTTCATAAGTGGCCAAAACAAAACATCTCTAGCTCTTTTCTTACATTTTTCTATACCAAAATGACCCTCATGAATTAAATTTAACATTTCCTTTTGCATAGATAAAGGAATAATTACCCTTCCTCCTTTGAAAAATAAGTCATTTTCCATTGTCAACTCATCTCTGTAGTCCCAAAATACTTTGACTTGAGGTTCTACCTGATGTTTCCTTTCTGGCCAGCCTCTCAGAATATATTTCTTTAAGCACTGTAGTGTAGCATCACATTCACTTTCTTTCTTCAATTCATAAATTTTTTCATCAGATGCTGGAATCAGTGTACAAATTTCTGTATCTTCATCATTATCTTCTGCTGTTGTATTCAAATATGCTCTACTCAAAGTGTCTGCTATTAATAAGTCTTTCCCCTTTTTGTACCGTACATCTAGATCATATTTTTGTAAATTTAACAGCATTCTTTGCAATCGCTGTGGTGCTTTAAAAAGAGGTTTCTTAGTTATGCTTTCTAATGGTCGATGATCAGTTTCAACTGTAATACGTTTGCCATATATATATTGATGAAATTTAGAACATCCAAAAGTAATAGCTAAAAGCTCTTTTTCTATTTGAGCATAATTTTTCTGACTTTTTGTTAGAGCTCTGGAAGCATAAGCAATTGGTTGGTTTTCTTGTAGTAAAACAGCACCTAATCCTTCAGAACTTGCATCTACTGAAAGAGTTACATCCTTATTAACATCATAGAATTTTAATACGGGTGCTTTTGCAATCAATTCTTTAAGTGTTTCGAAAGCTTTTTGATGCTTTTCAGTCCAGTGCCAGAGAACATTTTTCTCAAGTAACTGTCTTAATGGTGCAGTAATAGTAGTTAAGTTAGGAATAAATTTGGCTAAATAATTAATCATTCCCAAAAATCTTTGTAGCGAAGGCACATCTGTAGGTTCTGGCATTTTAACAATTGCTTCCACTTTAGAAAAATCAGGTTTTAGTCCATTTTCACTTAACTCGTGCCCTATATAATTCACACGATTAACTTTTATTTTACATTTAGCCTTATTGAACTTCAAATTATTTTTTCGTGCTCTCTGGAGTACTTTTTTAAGTCGTAACTCATGTTCCTTTTCATTAGATCCCCATATTAAGATATCATCTATAATACATTCAACGCCTTCTAGACCTTCTATTATTTGGCTTAATTTTCTTTGGCAAATTTCTGGAGCTGAACATATGCCAAAAGGTAATCTTTTGAATTTGTATCTGCCAAAAGGTGTATTGAATGTACACAAATTACTACTTTCTTCGTCAAGCTGGATTTGCCAAAAAGCACTATTAGCATCTAAAACAGAAAATAGTTTTGCGTTAGGCATTCTAGTGACAACTTCGTCAATGGTTAACATCGGATAATGTTCTCGTTTTATAGCTTTATTTAAATCTCTAGGATCTAAACATATTCTTATTTTGTTCGGTTTGACAACTGTGACCATTGAATTTACCCATTCAGTTGGTTCTCTTACTTTCTCAATAACATTTAAATTTTCCATTCTTTGTAATTCTTTCTTAACTTTATCACGTATAGCTATGGGTATTTTCCTTGGAGGATGAATGACTGGTGTTACATCTTGTTTTAACTGGATTTTATATTCTCCATTCAAACAACCTAAGCCTTCAAATACATCTTTGTATTCCTCCAGTAAGTCTTCAGTGTAAACAGACATTACTTTTTGAATCAAACCTAGTTGCAAACATGATTTTAATCCTAATATAGAAGGTACTTCTTTGTCAATAACTTGGAATTCCACAACAAAATTATTTTTTCCATATTGGCAGTTAAGTACTACTTTTCCTAAAGTATCTATTTTATTCCCAGAGAATGTAACTAATCTTTTAATTTCAGACTTTTGTATCGGAACATTCAGCAATTTCACTTTGCTTTTAGAAATAACATTGCACATTGCTCCAGTATCTATCTGCAAATTTACTTTACTTTTATTTACATTAACGTCAACAGTCCATTTCTCTTCCTTGTTATCTGAATTAAGGTTTAATGTGCCAACATAAAATTCTAACTCTTCCTCAGAGTCGTGATTTATTAATTTAATTTGTCTATCTTTTTTGTTTACCTTCACTGCTTCATTTTTTATTATATAGCTTTTACACTGATTCGCGAAATGATTTGACTTTTTACATTTATGACAGATTTTTCCATATGCTGGACACATTCGATAGTCATGAGATGTTCCACATTTAGAACAAACTTTTGTCTTTTGTTTATCGGTATTTACCTCTTTGTAGGTATTCTTATTATGTTTACTTAGTTTCTTTTTCACTAAGTTTACAGCAGTTTCCTCATCTTTTATGATTTTCATTTGATGTGCACTTATTTCAGCAGATCTGCATATATCAAGAGCTTTTTCTAATGTTAATTCTGCTTCATGTAACAATCTTGCTCTCACTACATCATCTTTAATACCACAAACAATTTTATCTTTTATTAAACTATCCGTTAACTGCGCAAACTCGCATGTTCTAGCTTTATTTCGAAGGTCAGTTACATATTCATCTATGGTTTCTGACGCGGTTTGATTTCTAGTAAAGAATAAATGTCTTTCATATGTAATATTTTTCTTAGGAATACAATATTCCGTAAATTTTGTTTTAATTTCACTTAATTTAATTTCTTTACCCTCTTCTATAGGAAATGTATTATATATTTCAAGACCACGAATTCCTATTACATGAAGAAAAGTATTAACTCTTACCTTCTCTTCTTTACTATGTAATCCACTAGCTACTTCATATATTTCAAATGACTGCAGCCATCTCTGCCAATTCGAAGCTAGATTTCCATCAAATTTCATCGGCTCTGGTGGTTTTAAACTTTCCATTTTGAAAGCAAAACACTCCTGACACCATATAAAATTATGAGGGTACACTTTTAGCTTTTAGAAATAATTTATTTACAATCTTAGAATGTATAATCACAGAGAACTGCTATACCAGCATAGTTCTATTTTTTATATCCCCGTATCCAAAGTGTTGCCAATTACAAGTTACTAAATATTACATGTTACCATTTACAAATTATTAAATATTACAAGTTCTATCTTAGGTAATTTGATCTGAGTATTGAACCCAGACAGAGACTCATTTTCAAAATTTGAACATACTGTTTCAGCAAAAATTGTTTCTTTAATCTTAAGAAATCTTAATTCGTACTCATCGCATTTCGCCCTTTCTTCTTCCATCTTAGATTCTGTTATATTTTTATCTTTCAGAAGTTCTTCTAAGTGAGTGGAATTTAGAGCATTAATCCTTTCATATTTTGTTTTTAATGCTTCAAATCTTGGCTTAAGTTCTGTAATATAGCCTCTTTTGGAAATAAGTTCTAAACTATTTGTGTCAACTGTAAATAATCGCCGAAGAACTTTTCGTTCAGTTATATCCATTGTTTATTTCGATTCTAAATAATCCTATCGCGAACGCCACGAAGTTTAAAAAATCAAACTTCGAATCGCATAAAATTAAAATTAAACATTTATTTACAACTAAGAAAGAAGTTTAAATAAGAAAAGCAAGTTACAAAATGGCTAGCGGCAATTTTCACTACTAAAAAAACTAAGACCGAATTGTTCAATTCGTAAACGCAATTTCTATTGCCAGATTCTTAAAGTTGAATAACTAAAGGCTCAGAAATAGCATTTCTAACAAAGGTCTTTCGCTTTGAATCGCTGCACAACCTTATGCTTGAATGCGGTTATTTTCTCTAAGGTCCCAACAATTAGCATGTCATCTACATAGATACCAAGATATAATGATTTTGTTTGGATGATAATAAATGCATGGATCACATTTTGAGAGTGAAAGCCCACAGTTCTTCAAGAAAGTATCAAAGCATTCATTCCATTGTTTTCCTGATTGCTTTAAGCCATACACGCTCTTTTTTAAATGGCACTCTAGATGCTCTTTACTTTGCTCTTGAAATCCTTCAGGTTGTGCCATGTATATGTCTTCCTTGAGTAAGCCATTTAGATAGGCAGCAGTGATGTTCATTTAATGAATTTCCGTTTGTAACTCTACAGCAAGGGCTAGAAGTATTCTTGGGGAGAAAGTCTCTAAAAAATCTACCAGAGACTTGTGAGTAACCTTTAGTTACAAACTTAGCTTTAAATTTGATAATTTCTCCTTCTACGTTTTGTTTTTCTTTGAATACCCACTTGCATCCTACGGGTTTGATGCCAACTGGCTTTGGAACCTATTCTCATGTCTGGTTTTCGCACAATTTAGGCAATTCTTCCATCATGGCTTTTTTCCACATCTCTGCATTTGGTGAATTCACTGCTTCTTTTACACTTGCTGGGTTCTTACAGATTTTGATGGCAGGTTGTTCTTCACAAACAGCTTTATATAACACTGGATCCCCATAATAAGTCTTAGGTCCCTTTTCTCTACTGCGTTTTCTGATTCCAATAGGGTTTTCCTTACCACTATCAGAATCTCCCAGTAATGCTGATTCTGTGTCTTCAGTTTCTTCTGCTGTATCATTTAATGGTGCATCAACATCTTTGACTCCTGGGGTGGTGCAACTGATGGGTATTCCTAATGAAACAACATTTACTTCACTGTCAGAATTGTACCCATGATTTAAGTTAAAGGTCACTTCCTTTTTCTTCTTTGCCTGAGTAGTTGTATGGCTCCTCCTCATTATAAAAACAGTCTAATCAAATTTGACATTTCTACTCACTAAAAACTTATCTTTATCTGTATTCCATAGTTTGTATCCTTTCACGCCTTCAAGATATCCTATAAAGGTACATTCTTGAGCACGCTTCCCTAGCTTTCCTTTCAGTAGCGTTTTATCAATTTGAGCCAAAACTCAACAGCCAAATATTCTCAGGTGATTAATTTGCACAAGCTTCTTGGTCAAGAGTTCTTCAGGTATATTTTCTTCAGTAGCTTTTGATGGACACTTGTTGCGCAAATAATAGGCAGCAGTCGAAGCATCTGCCCACAATTTTTGTGAGATGTTGGAATCTAGGAGAAGACATCTAGTGATATCAAATAGAGTATGATTCATTTTTTCTGCAACTCCGTTTTGTTGTGGTGTCCGGAGAAGTGTGAGTTGTCGTGTTATTCCCATTTCAGCTAGGAAATCATCAAATTCTTTGTTGACATATTCCCCTCCATTGTTGCTTTAGAGTAGTGATTTTGAGTCCATGGAAATTTTCAACATTTATCTTATATTCCATGAATTTTTCAAGGACTTGATCTTTAGATTTCATAGTTTTGACTGCAGCATACCTTGAGTAGTCATCAGCAAAGTTAACGACGTACTTTGATCCCCCTTTTGATGTAGGTGTGATAGGTCCAATTAGTCAGTATGTATCAACTGAAGTAATCTAGTTGAACGTTCAGCTTTTTCCTTGGAAAATGGAGTCTTCTTCTTTTTCCTCAAAACACGTGTTGAACAAACAGTCTCCTTTTCTTGGATTTCGTCACACGTCATATTCGAATAATCTCTTTTCATAAGTTTCTTAACTGCACCATGGTGGAAATGTCCTAAACTTCGATGCATAATTTCTTCATGTCTGGAAAGGTATATTTTGTGCGTTTGCTTCTCTTCAATTTTCTATAATCTTCCATACTTATGTGCAGTGAGGATGACCTTAACTTGTTGACTTGGATCTTTTATGATTGCTTTGCCCCTCTCGAAGGAAACAGTCATTCTCATTTCTTCTATTCTTCCTACTGAAAGAAGGTTACCATCAAGCTTAGGGACATACAGAATATTTGATAGGTGAATAGCATCCTTCCAACATTCTCTGACAGGATTTAAACAATTTCTCCCGTACCAGAAACTTCAATTTTTTCAGAATTGGCTATCTCAACTTGTGATTTCATTGAAGCTAAATTCATAAATTTTTGTTCTTAAGAATACATACTTTCAGTGGCTCCGCTGTCGAGGTACCAATCACAGACAGGTTTCTCATCGCAAAAATCAACAAACAGTGCTTGATATACTTCGTTAGAAACCATTTTTGCATGTGGGGCTTTAGCAGCAGAGCAATTTTCGGCAATATGACCTCACTCCCCCCCCCAAGAAAAGCAACGGGCTCTGTCAGTATTTTTATGCTGCTTCTGTAATGGCTGCATAGTTTTAGTTCTGTACTTATTTCGAGTTTTGAGCGCTTCGTACCCATGACCTCCTGGTAGCAACTTCTGATTTCACTTCTGTGTAGCGCAGTAACTATTTCTCTTCAACGATGAGACGCGATTTTACGATTTGAGTTGACAACGTATCTTCTTCACGTTCTAATTGAGAATAATATCTTCATATTTCTTGGGCAAACCCATTAACATAACGAGGACAACTTCTCTGTCTGCGATTCCGTGCGCACAAGAGGATACTTTTCGGTGAAGGTCCATCAATCGACTTAGATAAGAACTGACGCTTTCTCCTGGCTTTAAAATTACATTAAAAATTCCCTTAAAAGTTGTAGAGAATGCAAGAGTCCGAATTTCGTATGAATGTCTTTTTAAGTATCCCACGCTTCTTTCGCTCTTTCACAGTCAGCTATGTCATCTAAGAACTGGTCTTCAATCACGAAGGATAGAAAGGTTAAGGCTTTCTCATTAATTTTCTTTTCATCATTTTTTAATTCAGCACCGTAACCTGGATCAATCGCTTCTCAACAATTTTTTGAACTAAAACAGCTCGTGCTCAGATTTTCCAAGCATTGTAATTATCTCCGTTGAGTTTCTGAATTTTAATTTCTTCCATCGGGTCACTTTCAACGTTAGGCCTAGCTTCGCCGGCACTGTGGATGTTGCTTCTTTTTCTTTCGAAAAATCAAAATTTCTTCTTCATTTCTGCCAAATAAACTTCTTTAGAGCATATTCGTGCTGATAACGTGATAGAAATTACTTAAATGGCAGATATATTTTGTAATATAGTAGAAAGAAAATAAACAAATCCCTAATGCCCGTTACATTTTTATTAACTTGACCAACTAACTGTTGCCATTCAGCAAAAAAAAAATCAAAAAAGAGCTACACATGAATATTAAGGAACATAGAATCTATAATTATAGCATTGCTTTGGCAGATATAACATTATAAAAATAAAATAAAGTTTATTTGTAACAAATTGGACATCTTATAACAGCATGGGTTTTAGGTTTTTTAGTTTTTAACCAAGACATCTGAGCAATTTTCTTTACCGTAAAGCATAAATTTACAAGAATTTCATTAACAGGCATATCAGTAGGCAATCCTTAAATGGTCTCTTATGAGGAACTGGGTTATCAACTAAGTATTTAAAAATATTTTTATACTTTTCCTCTTTAGGAGAAATTATCAAGAAATCACTATTCAGTCACCCGAAAACGTTTTCTCAGTATCACATTTAAGAATTTTCAGAATATAGAAAAATTTAACGGAAGGTTGAACCATGAAGGATTTAATCTTAGGGCTCTGCACATCGAACCGTTATGCCCCACGTGTTTGTCCACAATACACTTACCCTTAACAATATTACTAACATTAACACAGTTATCGTCAACTTTAGATAATTCAGAAAATACGTTTTGCAGAGTAACACCAACATTTGGTTTTAAGATCTTACTCGACGTGGTCGTATTTTTCGGCAAAACGAAGCTATCATCATCCATACAATCAAACATTCGTTTTTTAACACATTTCTAATTTTACTAGTACTAGGTTCACTACGGTAGTTAGTAGCCTTCATACACAAACAGTGTCACTTTTATAAAATTTCTACGTTATTAGAGTCAACGTTGATCGAATCAAAACTAATATCACTACAAGAATCAAATTTTTTAGAGCACTGTACACGACATTAAGTGAACTACTTTAATCACAAATGACACCAAACTGTTCATATTTACCTTGCATATGGTCGATCACAACCCGAAAACTTTCATACCGTCTTGGGCAAAAAGAGAACTGCTCATGTTCTTCCATGGAAATAGTGTTGTAAATTTTCTGAAAAGTATCCAGTTTTGATATCAGTTTGTCCTGCAATCCAAGCAGCAGTATTAAGTCAAAGGATCTTAAGAGTCTTAATAGTAAGTCCTTATAACTTGCACCAAATTTTGTAGTCATTAAATAGGGATCATAACCTGAAAGCGAATTATCGGGTTTAGGAATCACGCGGACCGCTCTTTCCTTAGTTGTAAGTGAGGGAAACGAGTCTCTGTTCATTGCACAGTCCAAGAAAATTCAATCACAGATGTCTAAAATCACTAAGAAAAGAGCACTAGGAAGTACAGTCGGTCAAAAAAGTATTCGAATACCGGTACCCTTTCAGAAAATTAAAAGATGGTGTTTTCTCTGAATCCAACCTTGCCATCCCATCATAATTCTTTTCATTTTTTTCTGAATCACTTTGCCCCATCTTGGAAAACTGAAATGAAATCTATACACAATATCTCTTTGGACACTCCATCTTCAAAAAGTAGAAACGGACACTTTCTCTTTTTAAATCCCAGTCTTCGAAAGTAGACTCTACACAATCTCTCTTTGAGTAGGAAAGCCATTTTGAAAAACGATAAAATGGACACCCTAATCTTGGGAAACTGAACTACACAATCTCTCTTTGAACCATTTTGAAACGTAATCTTGAAAAATTGAAATGGACTCTCTATACAATCTCTCTTTGAATTGCGAAGCCATTTTGGAAACGTAGACCCCCCATCGTGGAAAGTGGATCTCTTTGAATTAGGAAGCCATTTCGGAAAACAGAAATGGCTGTCCTTGGACCCCCGTCTTGAATGGTGGAAATGAACTCTCTGCACGATCTCTCCTTGAATTAGGAAGCCATTTTGAAAAACGGTAAAGCGGATACCCCAATCTCGGAAATACACAACCTCTCTTTGAATCATCTCGGAAAATGGAAATGGCTCTCTTTGAATCTTGGAAAAACTGAAATTGACTCTCTCTTTGAACCCTTTTATAAAAGTTGAACCTCAAACATGGACCTCTCTTTAAATTGAAAAAAAAAGCTCTCTCTCTACACTATCTTTTTTTCTTTTCATTCAATATGGAAAGTATGGAAGAAAGTCCTGTATTTTTTAAATGGGAAAGATATTAAAGCCATCTTGGTAAGATGGAAGCCTAACGGGATTGCTTTCCCATTCCCTTAATCTTGAAAAGAGGAAAAGATATATTTTTATGTGTTTCTATGAACACTACGAGAATCCAAGATTGGTATATATAACATTCCTTTTATGTTTATTATTACAATAATGCAATTTGTACAAAAATAAATTCTTTTTCTTAGGATATTTCGGCCCACCAGCGGCCGAGCGGTAAAGACGCTGAACACTGGTAGTTCGGTCCGAGGTTCAAATCCCGCGAACGGGCTGGCTGCATGGGCGTTTTCGTGGTTTTCCCCATATGTAACGTGTATACGAGCCAGTTTCCCTTAGAAAGTCCTCCACGAAGGCATCTCTCCCTTTAGGCAGATAGCCCTCGTGTGCTTTGCCATAATTGAATAACCTAACCTAACCTAACCTAAAATCTTAGGATATTTCCGATATAAGTTCAGAAATACAATTCCATAACAATTCATTTTCATCCAAAGTCAAATGATCTAAGCAATCTTTCACCTATAAATCATCATCTTCCTTAAAATTTTGGTCCGTTAAACTGTCTAAATCCATAAAATTGTCCCATTTAGGAAGGTCCACAGAAGGCTTTCCAGAATTTTCTTGAGTTTCCATGTTTTCAGGAGTCCTTTCCGAATCCATCAAAGGGTCTTCAGGACCAGGTTCCACGCAAGGCATTTCTCGGAAACTAGAGCGTTTCTTTGAAGGTAATTTATGATCTTGTTGCTCCTCATCCTCAATCATGATCACTTCTATGTCTCATTTTTCGCCAACAAAAAACTTTTAAAATTGATTTTCCCTTCATCTCATGCTATCATCTAAATAGGGGGTGGGAGGCTGTTGGTTAAAAAGATCGTCAACTCGAAACGAAGTATACGACGTCGGGCTTTGGGAAATCCTTTTTCAATCGACGTAAGGGAAAATCCTTTTTCAATCGCTCCTAAAGACTCAACGAGCACCGGTCAATGAGAAAGATTCTCTTTTGCGTCGCTAAAATGAGATAATGTGTCTTCGGGGGAGCTACATAGTACCCAAAAGGTATTAAAACATACCGCTTAAATTTCTTCTCGTCGATCGTTTTGAAAAATCTCTCCTTGGCGGTTATCTTAAAAAGATCGGAGGTAAGGATGGATGATAATTCGTATTAGACGAGCAGTGATGCCTTGTTCTGATAGATATGAACTTCGTCATTGGCCGACGTTCTCAGTCCAAAAGTGAAATAACTTTTGGTGAGAAAAGTATTCTTACACCGTAAACTCATTCGCGAATCCGTATATCTACGTTCCGTTTGAATGGGACATGTTAAAGCTTGATCCACCCGGTTCCAAGAGAAGGGCCGCAATCTTCCGTTTCTTTACAGCCCAGTAAGTTACTCTCCATATCCTGATTGAGCTGGTCCGACGATTCCACAACATGCTTAAAGTAAACACTGACTTACTTAGCCGGTAAATGAGGAATAAATTTAAATATTTTCCATGGGACTCCCGTTTTCAGTATATCGCTATACAAATCCTCTTTACAAATCCAAATTTGTAACAAGTCTTTGTCGGGTATTCATAAATCTACTATGAAGTTCTCTGAAGGGATCCATTATGAGGGTCGCATTCATCTGAAGCGAAACACGAGCTATTTATATAAATAGTCAGAAGTCCGTTCTTAAACAAATTTCCAATCGGCTGTAAAAATTTTTCTCAGAGAAATATCTTTGACTCAGAATAAAAAAAAAATTCTGTTTAAAAAATGACGTCTCACTTTTTCATTTTTCCATTGGTTAATATTTCTATTGTTTTCTCTACTATATTTTACAATTCTTTTCGAAACATGTATCGAGATAACCGATCCAACATTTCTCTTCAAAATTTTGGCTATTGTGTATATTTATGATTCCTTTGGAAAAATGTGATCAAGACAACCGATGTATCGGTTCTCTTTAAACATAATTTTGATAACTATTATATACACTCACGTTTGTGAAAATTGCAACACCAAGAAGGAATCGTCATAATTGAATGCAATTTAATACACAGTTGAGTGGTAGTGGTACAAATAAATGATTAAATGTTCAAAGCAAACAAACAAGAACAAGAGATCAGAATCAGTATTTTGTGTGGCCACCACGCGCCGCAATAAGTGCTGCTACACGACGTGGCATGGAGTCAAACAAAGTTTGAATGTCTGACTGAGGAAGAGCATTCCATATCGTTTGTACGCGTACCCAAAGTTCGTCTGCAGACGCAACAGGACGAGGATCACGAGCAAGACGCCGACCAATGACATCCCACACATGTTCAATTGGCGACATATCCGGGGAACACGCAGGCCAAGGAAGAAGCTGTACCTGCTGCGCTGCAAAGAAGGATTTAACAATCCGAGCAGTATGAGGGCGGGCATTGTCCTGTTGAAATACAGCGCCTGGCAAGCTTTGAAGGAAGGGAACAGCTTCGGGCTGTAGAACTTCACGGATATACCGGTTGCTGTTCAGATTGCCCACAATTCGTAGCAATTGAGATCGTCTATGATATGCTATGGCGCCCCAGACCATAACTCCGGGTGTTCGTCCACTGTGGCGTTCGATAATGCACTCCGGAAGGTGGCGTTCACCGGCATAGCGTCTGACACGAATGCGGCCATCATGGTACCACAAATTAAAGCGGGATTCGTCAGAAAACACGACATGCTGCCAATCAGCACGCCAGTCTCTATGCTGATTGGCCCATTGTAGCCGCAGGCGGCGATGGTCGTGCGTTAGGGGGATCCTGTATAAAGGAGTCCGTGCGCGCAGTCCACACTGCAGCAGACGTCTACGAATTGATGAAGCACACAATGAAACACCTGTAGCTATTGACCACAGTGCTGCCAATTGTCTAGAGGAAGCTGTACGGTCCGTCCGCGCCATGCGGACCAGGTGTCTATCATCGCGAGCTGACGTCACATTTCGGGGTCCACTCCCGGATTTCCGAGTTGTCCGACACTCGTCCGTCCACTGCTTCCAAACGCGCATCACTGTGCTGCTGTTACGCTGCACACGAGAGGCTACTGCACGATACGACAATCCAGCTTCACGAAGGCCGATGATTCTCCCTCGTTCAAACTCTGTAAGTTGTTCAAATCTCGCTCTCTTTCGTCGACGAGGCATAAGTACAGATTGAGTTAACGTTTACCACTAGCAGATAACCACCGATAACCATACACGCCTCTCTACAGCCGTCTATTTATTCGGATCCATCAGCCGTTCAGAGGGCGCTGCTCAGCATACGCATGCGCTACGGATTTGCAATTCTAATCATTTGCATATCATGCGCTACTTTGCATTTCCTGAAAACTTCAGCTCACTCGCGTAAGTCCTTCATGGTGTTGCAATTTTCACAAACGTGAGTGTATATAGTTTATGATTCTTTTCGAAAATATATCCCAGATTTATGATAACCGATTTCCCCTCAAGACTTTGACATGATGACTTTTTGTTCGAATGTCTAACCAAAAAAGAAAAAAAGACGTTTGGTAACAATAACACAAATATGAATGTGAAGCAATAACTTGTAATTAAATATAAATATTTTTTTGATTCTGGGCATTATAGGTAGCATGGGCTTCTTCTTCATATTTAAAATAAGTTTTTACATGCCATTCTGAGAAATAACTTAAGATTGATTAGCAGCACTTAATATAAGCAAAGGTATTTTTACCAAAGATTGATATTATTTTCAGACTTTTTACAGTCACACTAAATGAAGAAGCTGGACGATTTGAATATTTCGTCCAGCTTCTTCATTTAGCGTGACTCAATGTACTTTTGCTCATCCGAAATATTTTATTGACAAATAAATTCATTCATTTACAATGTTTACCAAAGGTTTATTATTCTTACCATTTTTTTATAAGTCCTATACGTTTCTTAGTAAAACTTCTGTAGGCGAAAATTACATACTGGAAGTGAAAATTTTGAAATTGTGCCAGTGTTTACAATGAAGATCGCCTCCAACACACAAAAAAGCAACTAATAGGTAGAAAGATGTCTAATATTTAAACCATGAGTTAAAAAAATCACTAATCCAATACCCATATATCTTCAATGAGATTTACATTCACAGGATCAACACTAGAGAACTGAACTGCATAAAATCTATATAGATTCTAGTTACTAACATATAATCAACACGATAAAAATTATAATGATTTAATAAGTAAGAGAATTAATGCCCATTTGCCCCAAGAATACAACCAACACAGCATATGGTTGAGATTATAAATATGGTTGCATCTTTAAATATCTAAGCAAAATTTTATTTGTGACAACTAAAAGCTGTGAATAATGTAATTTTTTTTGCTTCAGAATTTTATAGTCATTTAAAAAGAAGAATAAAAATAAATTATTTTGTATTTCTGTTTCTTATTCTACTGAATAAAGGCTTTAATCCAAACTATGAGGGCAGCTATCAAGCCAACCGTCAATTTTGACGGAAAAAATTCTGTAGCAATATTTCTAGAAGGCCTGGAAAGCCATTTCCAGCTGTATCCTGTCCCCGAAAGGCAAAAAGTTGCCATCGCCACATCTGCGTTAAAAGGACAGGCCGCACTATGGTGGAAAAATATTGGAAAATTTTTATTAGGAGAATTTGGAGGTCAAGAATACACATTTGAAAATTTTAAAGAATCGTTGTTAAAAGCCTTTCCCATAGTGAAAGACCGAGCAAAGTTGGAAGCTGAACTTTACAGTTTTTATCAGCGAAACATCGAAGAGTTAACAGAGTTCATTTTACGAAAAATCAAGCTAGTAAATATGCTGTATGGAAAGAAACCCGATAATGAGGTAATTGAAATAATCTTACCCAGATTACTACCTGCTGTCCAAGACTTTATGGAAATCCGAAATCCAAGCTCCTTGCAGGAACTCTTCGAGTTGGCGGTCAAGTTCCAAAACCGACGAATAGCGGAAAAATCTAGA
>KK117261.1:425412-441009 GCA_000611955.2 Stegodyphus mimosarum
CTTTGAAGCTACGCTGGAGAGATTGCTCGGTAGAATTTAGATCAGCGCGTGTCGGCCTTTGTGCCTAGCTTTGCAGAAGTGCTAGACCTTCAACTGTTAAATCAGTAATCTTGCTGAATATCAGCGATAATTAAAAACGCGGTTAGTTAAGATCTCAGAGCCTCGTCGGTAGTTTTTGACATTTGTTCATCTAGTTTCTTATTTTCAGTTTTACCTTACTTTTAGTTCAACCGCCGAGTTGGCGCAGTTTGTGAGCGTCGAGTAGACGCAGTTGTAATTTTAAAAGTACAATAAAAGGGTTTCAACCCCTTCGCACGTTTTTGTGACTCACTATCCCAGTGACTGACAAGTTGGGCCAGAGAGATCTTACAAGTGAACCAGAACAAGATACATTATCACTATTGACATTTTTTCCATTGTGTGTAGAATTGTACACTTTTAGTAACAGTACCAGCGGTGACATTTCCATAGGAAATACCAGGAATAACATGAGATGAGTCAGCCAAGTTATTAGAGCTTTTAGATTTAACAGGTACATTTTTGGTATCAGATTTGTTAACATTATCTGCATTTGAGTTAAGTAATTTGGGGAATTTGGAACATCCCCTATAATTAGCCGTGTGGTCTTCTTCATTACAGTTACAACACTTAACATTGGGAATTCTTTTAGCAATACAGTCAGATGTTTTATGCGGGCCAACGCATTTAACACAGCGCGGCTTTAGTTTACATGTTTCAGAGTTGTGATGGAAGTGTTGGCAATTGTGACACTGCACAACACCCCCATTTACCTTATATTCTACAATTTGAACATAAAATAACAAAAAGTAATTAGCGTCATAGATTTTTTCAACTCCAGGAACATTTGCGAGTTGAATTTGAAATAAAGGCATTGGTACCTTAGATTTCATTCAGTGCATTTGAGAGACTTTTTTAACAGTAAAGCCTGAATTACATAATTCACTTTCAGTATCATCAATAGGACTGTCTATCGGCAAACCTCTAATTACAACTTTGATAGGTTTTTCAAGTGTCTTAGTAATTAGGTAGTGATCAATATTTTTGCTATCCAAATAACTACTGATACCTCTGTGGTCGTCTTCGGATTTTGGGAAGAGCTTGAGAAACACTCCAAAAACCTTACCGGCAAAATTCAACTTTGTTTCAGTTTTCAATTTTTTAAGAATTCAGAAAACTTAAGATCAGGTTTGAGCATAATGGGCCTAATTTTAGAAGGTACAACGTCGATACCTGGGGCAGTGTCCATAACATTATCAACATTTTCTTCATTTATCAATTTTTCAAACTTGTTACTAACATTGAGTTCGATATTATTTTTAACAAGCTTAGATGGTCTAGCGACATTTCTGAGCAAAGTAAACTCATCTGCATCTTAAGTCTGGGTAATAGAACGTTTGCTACTTTTTTTAAAGGCCGCTTGGGCTTAGTGTTATCAGTACCAGAAGAATCATGACTCTTTTCAGATCGAGCAGCATTACTGGAGTTAACATTATTTGAGTTGGCAGGCATAGAAACAGTGGGTACAGTATTATTAACTAACACATTAGACACAGTGTTAACAGTAACATGTACAGAAACTTTTAGGATATTTAGAACATTTTTAACTACAGGACTACGAGAAACCTTAGTTTCCGAAATGTCAGTAGGAGCATCATGACATAATATTTCGATAAACTTTTTGGCATTTCTGAGGATACCAGACCGATAATTATCAATAACAATTTTATCAACTATATCGTACAATGTAACATTAGCAAGAATAGGATCAATTTCACCAACAGACTCGCACTTACCTTGAAATAACTGCAGAAGTCCATTTCAATTCCACGTTGCCTTCCGGCCTATCCAACGAATTCCGAAATAACTTGATCACTAGCGATTTTGCTTAATCGCACTTTGCACTCATTCTCGAATTGGTTAAGAAAAGATTTAATTGTTTCAGTACATTTCAGCACACTAACAATATCTGGAAGAGTAAGTTCATCCTTAAGTAACTGTATACTCCATTCATTGTCAAGTAATCCATCAGCAAAAGTAGAAATATCCTCAGGTAGGTCTTGCACAATAGAACGAACAAGTTCCCTTGCTTCAATCTCGTCATCCACAGGGAAGGGGAAATAATCTATAGTAAGCACTTAATACACCCTCATAAATAAAAATAACACCATCAAAAGCCGAGTTAATAAAGAAATAAACACGATGTAGAAGGATTTCACATGAGCACAAGACTCGCACGATGAATCACATCCCCCCCTGTGTATGAGACTGTACACACTGTTTTATTTACTCCGAAGTTACTTAGTTGTATGCAATCATATTTTGACTGAGAAATAAAATTATATAGAAGTCTCTCCTCCTATCAGTATTTATCACTGACTAAAGAATTTGGGTATTTTACATTACAGGACATGTGCCCAAAACTTTTTCTCAAATAAGATAAATGTGCCAGTTTGGAGACATTTTTCCAAAATACTTTTGTTATAATATTTACTTAAAAGAAACCTTTTGTTCTAATATTTACTTAAAAGAAACCTTTTGTTACTAATATTTACTTAAAAGAACAGCGTTACAAGAGATAATGGAAAATGTTTCATTTTATTGTGCCCAACAGGTAACAATGGTATGTAATATCATTTTATAAGAAATAATTTACAACTTGCTGTTTTGTAATGGAAAAGATTTGATATCTGGAATACTTTTTATACCATTGTTACGTGCGTACGGGTTCGTTATATATTGAATGCACAAGTCGTTAAAAAGTTAACAAAAATTTATTCTTTCCACAAGAAATAAATTAAAATGCTGAAATATTTCTTCACAGATCTTCGCACAATATCACAATATCTCAAACGTTTAGCAAAAACTCAGTTCAAAACAAATAAAATAATTCTATCTCACTGCGAAATCGCTACAATCAATACGGCATTAAGTAAACAAACAGCAGTTCGCTTTTTACAGCTACAGGTCTAACAGCTACAACAACAACTACAACTCAGATGAGCTGTTTCACCTCGGCTTTCATAAGTTTTTAATTATCAGTAGAAAAATCACGATTTTTCTAGATTTTTCTGGATGGCAACAGTAATTATGAGATATTTATTTATTAAACATTAAATGCACGCGCTCTTTTACTTTTATTGTTATTTATTTATTTTTTTTTGACGTAGCTTTCTCTTCAAAAATCGTCTGCGTTGCACGGGGAAATAAAAAGGAATTTTAATTACAGTTCTAAATAAATAGCCAAATAAATGTGAAATTCGTAACACTATTATTTGTAACAAATAACCATAGCCATTTTCTGAATTTAGAACTTCCTTTATGCAAAATATCCTCAACCACTGTAAACTATTCTCAAAAGTTTAAGAAGAAGTGACCGACTTAATTCTTATTTTTATATGTGTTTAATTTTCATTTAAATAATTGCTAACATCAACTGAACAGAGTTTAAATTTTTATAACCCTGCATGAAAACCTAATTATATACGTATGCGTATTAATAACATTTAAAAGATAAATGAGCTATAATCATTTATACTTCGATACACAAATATGCATATTTACTTTCAAAGCGCGCGCACACACGCACATGTATAGACGAGAAAGAAATTTTGCATATAAACAAAAATTTTTCTTACGAGGAAAAATGTAATGAGTTTCTTTGAAATGTTTAGAACACACTTTCATATAATGCCCGACTTCCTTTCCAATTCGCAATACGTGAATTCATTCCTTTCTTCGCTTCGCTACATCGCCATCTTGTTTCATATTTTTCGAACCAAGAATACGATGGAAGCATAACTCAGGTTCCTTGCATGCTCGTGAATTAAACTATGGTACAAAACAAAACGTGTGATCTGCACTTTTTTAAAAATTATACATAATGCCTGGAACAATCAAAATAAATATTTAATTACTTTCTGATTACAACGCGTTTCACAAACTACGTACTGTTTTCAAACGTAAAAACCGATTTGTAATGTTTCAACCATTCAGCACTAGATGGCTTATCAGAACGCTGGAATCGCGGATAACACGCATCCAGATCGAATTCACGAGATAGGGGGTGCCGAAGATGGAGAACGAGCCTTAATTCCTCAGAATTTCAACTTATGCTCATTAGCCGCTATCTCTGGAAAAGTGTTGACGAAGAATGTGTATTTTTTAATGAAAAAGTGCCTCACGTTACCAAGGACAACTATTTAGGGATGCTATTCATTTTCACACTCACATAGAACCCGCTCGTAAGAAACAGGAGTTTCGAATAAACTATATAACATTCCTGACTCTCCAACAACTTTGGATCTTGCAAGGAAAAAGAGAATTGATACTTCCACTAATAATCCTATAGTGACCTACATCTCCCAGCTTGGTGCACCGCCTCAAAACCCGACGTTTGAAATAGGCACTCTAAACAAATTTCTTGTGTAAAATCATGGGGCTTCCTGTTTATTCTAAACGAAGACTTGAACTAAGACCTAAAATTCGAAGATTTAAAAATTTTCGTTAGTAAGGTCACTAGAAACTTCTATAACAAAGCATTTAACACGAATTCTGTAAAGTATACAGATAACTTTAGGTGTTAATTTCTTTAGTCTTAATTAAATTAATTACATCTTTAATTAATTTAAGAACTTTTATTATTCCTTTTCTAACTTCTGATATTTAATAAAAAATTGAATTTTGCCACCTACACTTATATTATTTGTTCTTTTCTCTACGTTTCGATTCTTCGCTTACTCGAACAGCTATTAAGGACCTTCGGCCCAGGGACCCAGGTGTACGGACACCACTCCACCACCCAAGGACTCGAACAGCTCCACATATTTTAGGCATATTTACACTTTACATTAGTTATTAATGCTCAAGTAAATTCTAATCACCCCACTACAATATTTTCAGTTACTTTTTATGAATTCCATTCGGTTATTTTACGTCACTGTTAGGAACACCACAACATATTCTACATAGGGTAGGGCCTTCGGCCCAGGGACCCAGGTGTGCCGACACCACTCCACACCACTGTCATTCTTCGCTTATACATTTTTACACCTTTGTTCACTTGAATGGAATGCCTAAATGAGTTAGGCTCTTATACGATGCAAAGAAGATTTCCAAGCAGCATTTTCTGCAATGAGCACTTGGGTGGGTGATCACCCACGTGATACCCTGAATTTTCGACTTCTAATTTTTGAGACTATGCTGATCTACGTAATTTTTATAGGTTTATTTTCTGTTTTTGCATTTCGTTTCATTACGTGCCTCACAAGTTTAGATTAAACATCCATTTTCCTTGATTGTCATGGTCTCACACTAGCCAAATTCTAGGAGGGGGGAGGTCTTAAAAACAGTTATAGCTTGCAGTTTACGTGAAATATTTGGGAATTCTTCGGAGAACAGCCTTCTTTTTTTTATTTTTCCGGCGGTAAATTATGGTAGGTTTCTGGTTTATAGAGGTGGAGTTAATGGCGAGATAGAATTCCTGTTCACACTCTTTAGTAGTTGACTGCCGGCAGCAAAATCAAGATCCAAGACCAATGTACAGATCAAAGCGCAAGACACTTTTTCAAACAATTTCAAAACTAAGATATTGGTGTTAAGAGAAGCGCATAAGATATATTATTCTGGGAATTAACAGTTTGAATCATTCTAACAACTAATGTTGCTAAAAGGAAAGGTTCTTCATAGCAGTTTGATTCCCATAGATATAATAATACTATATCTATGTTGATTCCTTCTTAATTATTAAAATGAAAAGTAAGATTTTTCTGAATTATATATATATGAAAAAAAGGAATATAACACTTTTTTTAATTGTGTCAATTAATTGATTATCTTTATTGTCACTTTGGAAAAATTTTCTATATTTCCAAAAAAATATTGGCATTTTTCTAAAATGGCGGCAGAAGCTCAAAATTTGGCGAATATATGTTTTGATTCCAACTTTTTGTATTAATTTCAAGTTTCTGGAAAATGTAACAAACATTTAAGCGTTTTAAATTATGATATTTATAATATGGTGTAATGTTAATTTTATTATTAATTTTAATTCGTCAGAATTGTAAAATAGATTTTCTCTTTATGATTAAAAAATATTCGACTGAGAGAAAAAAAATTGAAGATTATTCGTAGTAAGTATTGGATTTTTGTCTCTAAATATAAACTATTTGTTCAAAGTGTAGCAGTACTTAACTGAGTTAATTTTCAGAACTGTTTGAATAAAGTACTTTATTTGCCAAAACCTTTTCGATTATTTTTTTTCCCAAAATAGGTAGGTTTTAAAAAGAGATTGATGACATATATGAAAGAAAAAGGAAATTATTTCACTGATATTTAGTAACTGATTTTTGCAAATAAAATTGAAAAATACAAGTGTCCGAAAAGAGGTATGAGCCATTGTAGAAAAATTAGCGCTTCCTCAACGGTATAATTCAATCACATGGTGAATTTTCTAAGTAAATAAGTTGCAAAAATCCCATCATCTGAAAACTGTAAAATAAATAATCAAATAGGTAATTTTTTAGGTCCCCTGTGTGATCGGTACTGGATTCAGAAATATATTTATGTATGTATGTGCATATAGTATACTTATATATATGCATGCATACATGAACACATACATCCAAATATGCACGCATGCATACACACATTTCTGAATCTGGTCCTTACAACAGAAGAGTACCAATTTCATTTTATGCTACTACTGCATCATTTCATAGTGTAGATAACCCTCAATTCATAAAATTAATGGAGATGCTGCTTTCTGACATAAACCTTCATCTAAAAATTATTTAAGTGGTAAACTAATAAATGATATATATGAAGAACTAATAGAGAAATAGGTAATATTTTAGTTGATCAAACAGTATATATGATGTTAGATATTTGGTCTAATATTCACAATCCACCAGTAATCTGCAAATGTGTTTGTTAACTAGATGAAACTGTACAATTATTAAAAAGTATCGATGCATCATTAGCACTATATACAAGTAAAAATTTAGTCATCCATCATATTAAGTTAAAAAAAAGATTTAAATATAAGTTTTTAGTTTTGTAGCTGATAATGGAACAAATAGAAATGAGAAAAGGATTAGAAAATAGTATTTACCTTATATCATTTGCTTGTTCAACACATATACATAGTTTATTAGGCAAAGATTTAAATATGTGAGATGTTATTTAGTTTGTTATTTAAATCAAAATGCTCTTGAGTGCGTACGGGTTTGTGATATATTGAATGTAGGTAAGAAGTTAATAAAATTTAACAAGAAGTAAAACAAAATGCTGAAATATTTTCTCAGAGATATTCATACAATATCACAATATCTCAAACATTAAACAGAACTCTAATCAAAGCAGAGAAAGTTAGTCTAATCGGTAAAAGTTTACAATTGGGTACCTTTTGTTTTTTTTAATTCTTTTTCGATACCAGGAAGGCACAATTTCAAGATGGCCGCTACTCAAGACCAAAATAAGAAGTCAAAGAATTACCCGAACTTGATGTCCATGTACGCATCGATCTATTTTCACTTAAAAAAACATCAAAGAATTGCTTAAACTAGGCCCTGTGCGCTGCCATAACTTTGCCCTTGTACACATCGATCTACTTTCACTCAAAAAAATCAGGAACCTAAAACCAAGTTAAAACTACCATGGTAACCAGAAATGGGGTTTCATCGCCAAAATTTGCAGCTAATCGAAGGGGCACCCAATTCTACACTAGAGCCGTCCAATCTCACAGCGAATTCGCTACAATCAATAACAGCACTAAGTAAACATACAGTTCGCTTAAAACAATAGTAACTGAGCTGAGGTGTTTTAATTCGGCTTTTATAAGCTTTTTAATTATTCACGAGAACATTCTGGTAAAATCTATTTTCTCGTTTTTTGTTGGATGGCAGAGATTCTTCCTTCTATTTGTTCTTTAACTGAAGAAACTCTTTCTGCTATTCGTTCTTTTACAGAAGGAACTCTTTCTTCAATGTGTTCAACTTTATTTTCAACAGCATCAATTCTGCTTTCTATGGCCTCATATTTGTTTTCTATTATACAGGTAATCTCTCTTCATTTCTTCTTGACCTGCATCAATCTTTCCTTGACCAGCTTCCATCTTTTCTTGAACCGCTTTCATCTCATCTTTAACAGATTCCTGAACAGCCTTCATTTCATGTTTAACAAATTCCTGAACAGCCTTCATTTAATTTTTAACAGATGCTTGACCAGCTTTCATCCTTTCTTGACCTGCTTTCATCTCCTCTTTAACGAATTTCATCTCTTCTTTAACAGAATCTTTCATCTCGTCTTTAAATGCAGCAAAGGCTACCATCAGCTGTTTTAACTGTTCGTCCATGGGTGGTGTAATTGGCATTCAAACCCCACTTCTGACACCAAAAATTGTTGCGTGTATACGGGTTCGTAATGGATTGAATGCACAAGTCGATAAAAAGTTAATAAAATTTATTCCTTTCACAAGAAATAAAACAAATTACTGAAATATTTCCTCAGAGATATTTGTACAGTATCACAATATCTCAAACGTTAAACAGAGCTCAATTCAAAACAGAAAAAGTTAATCCAATCTCACAATGAATTCACTACAATCAATAACAGCATTAAGTAAACAACAGTTCACTTAAAACAGCTACAACTGAGCTGAGGTGTTTTAATTCGGCTTTTATAAGCTTTTTAATTATTCACGAGAACATTCTGGTAAAATCTTTTTTCTGGATGGCAACAGCAATTACGAGATATTTATTTAATATATATTAAATGCATGCGCTCTTGTATTTTTACTTTTCTGATGTAGCTTTCTCTTCAAATTCGTCTGAGTTGCACAGGAAAATAAAACAATTTTATTTACAATTCTAAATAAATACAGAATCCGTAACAATACTTTCAAAATCATCAGCGTGCAGGAGCTGAATATAAAGAATTGGTTTAAATGTATCAGAAGTATGATGGATCTCAGTATGCAACTTCCTTGAAAGCAACTGCTAAAGAAGTGGCCAATTTTCATGCAAATTATGGAAGATAATCATAATCCAGTGTATAAGAATATTCAGTAAAAAGCTCTTAGTATGATAATGAAATAAAATGCAAAAGACATCTTACTATGTTTGAAGCCAAATTTATCTCATTTGATAAAATTCAGCAATGATATAAACTTGCACTATTGTCAGCACACTTTGTAGCGTGCATTTTATCTCTACTATTAACCCCTTAACTGCCGCGGGCGTATACATACGCCTTGGTCAGCCGATGTGTTAGCTGCCCCGGGCATATATATACGCCCTTCTGAAATGCTATCATTTGCTTTGCGTTGCTACCTGTAAAATTATTCGCAAAGCTTTGGAATGCAACACCACAATGACCTTGACGAGTATGCGAAGGAGGTATGCTATTTCAGAGAAGGGGGAAGACATGGAGAGGGGGATGTTTCTGAAACGGTGCAAGTAATGACGGCCCAGTTGTTGGTCATGTTTCTGTTTGAGTAAAATGCATTTTTTATTGCGTCTCTTCCGTTTTCGTTGACTGTTTGTAGTAGATGCTTTTTCACGAATATGTACAACAGTGAAATAGATAATTACTTTTCATCACCTTCAGGATCGGACACCTCAGAATATGATATTACGTTTGATGAAGAGGATTGTGACTATTTTTCGAAAGATGCTCGACGTTGGGTATGACTTGATACGAAAAACCTGCCTATGCCGTCTCCAAGCTTTCCATTTAGGTATACTGATTTTACTAGGTATAACACTGAAACCCGACATTAGACTTTACTGGTTTAAAAATAAATTGATTGAAACTCCATTTTTGGGGATCTTTTTTATTATACAAACGTCATTTTTATTATACTTATATTGTTTTTATTATACTTTCTCTAAACATTAAATTTTCTATTTTAAATTTTAGTCCAAAGGGATTTGAATCCTGAAGGACTGTTACTTTTGTTTTGGCATTTTGCATCATTTCACTTTTCAATTTACTGCTTATTTTATTTATTTATTTATTTTGACGTAGCTTTCTCTTCAAAAATCGTCTGCGTTACACAGGAAAATAAAAAGGAATTTTAATTACAATTCTAAATAAATAGCCAAATAAATGTGAAATTCGTAACAATATTCTCTAAAACTTTAACGAATTTTTCATTACAAACTGAAAGATTTCAAAGCCAGCAACGTTGTACAGAAAAACATTTTTATCTCTAGCGTGTGAGAGTATGTATCGAAATTTCTAAAGATATGCTCAGTTAAAAATTATTTTGCGATATTGCTGTTGAACTGGATTTTATGGTTTAAGTGCGAAGAACATGGTATTTAATAAATAAAGGTAACACACAAAATGTTAAATAAACGCCCCTTTGGACTTAATTAAAATCTGAAACCTTTCAGTTTTTTTTAGTCCAAAGGGATTTAGTCCCGAAGGACTATTACTTTCGTTTTGCGATTTTGCGTTGATTCACTCTGAATGCCCGATTCACTTTTCAAATTGTTGCCACTAAATGTTATCACTCTGCATTAAAGTTTAAAAAATGAAAAATCTGCATAAATGTATGCATGTTTCTCGCATTGTGATAAAACCTAGAGCCATCGAATTTTGAATGACGTAATCCTACTGCGAATATGGGCATCTGGAAGCCCTAATTTTGAATTTGAAATTTGCTTTATTATCGATTTTATGTTTTGTAACATTTCAACGAATTTCTGATTAACAAACTAAATGATTTCAAAGCGAGCAATGGCAACACTGTACGGAAAAAAAAAAACATTTTTATCTCCAGCGCACGAGACTTACGGAAATTCTAAGGGTATGTTCATTTTAAAATGATTTTGCGATATTGATTTTGAACTGAATTTTATGGTTTGAGTACATACATAGTACATGATATTTAATAAGATAAGGTAGCACATGAAACGTTAAAAAAACGCACCTTTGGACGTAATTTAAAATCTGAAATCTTTCAGATTTTTTTTAGCTTATTGTATTTATTTATTTATTCTTTATTTTGGGAAAGTAAATAGGTTTTAGACAGCAAAACTTGCACTTATTTTCCCCCTAATAGATCGCATAACTGTGCATGCCTGTGTAAAAAACGGTGGCACTGGAGAGTGAATCTTGTACGTTTTCCGCGGCAGTTCAGGGGTTAAATGTTCATACAGGGTGAGGCAAAATGATAGGTACTATTTGGGATGTCAATAAAAACCAAACCACATAAAGCAAAAAAAAATTTTATTTCTTTTTGAAATCTACATTTCATGCCATTTAGGAACGTTATTTTTTAAAAATGATATCTTTTAAATGACAACCATTATTGTCAGTGCACTCTTATAGGTTCTCACGAAAGTGCATCATTACCCGATGAATCATTTCTGCGGCAATTTCCTGTCTTATGGCTGCCTTTAATTCTTCCAAAGCCCGTGGACGTTGTGTAAAAACTCTTCATTTGAGGTAACCCCAAAGAAAAAAGTTGCAAAGTGACAAATCAGGCGAACGCGGGGGCCAGCCAAGGTTACCTTGTAAAGACACCACTTTGTTTGGGAACATTTCTTGAAGAAGATTAAGTGAACGATGCGTGGTATGTGATGTAGCACCATCCTGCTGGAACCAAAGACGTTCTCGTTGATTATTGTTCAACTTGTTAACTTTTGGACACAGGAAATTGTTAAGCATATCAAAATATTGATTTCTGTTGACTGTTACCGTTATTCCATCTTCTTTGAAAAAGTAAGGACCCCCACACCCCGAACTTGGATATTGCACACCAGACGGTAACCTTTTGGACTATGAAGTGTTCGCTCGTGTAGCTCGATTACAATTGCATACTTTTGTCTACCAAACACGACTGCGTGCACAGTGTTGCCGGTTTTACAAACCGAGCAACCACTGTTTGAAATCCTGCCTACCTTTTTGCCACATCCTGTATGTTCTTCGCATCATGAAAAAACAGAACCTAGAGTTACAAAATTTTGAACACATGCAATCATCTCCTCAATAGATACCCCTCAAAGCCTGAATTTAATGATTTTCGATTAAATAACTCAGCAATTTAAAGGTGAGCAGCGACGGCTCTGTTTGAAATAAAAAAAAATTATGTCCAGAGTGCCAGACTGTTGCTATTCAGGAAAATTTAAAATATTTATCTTTCACTATTAATCAACAAACTACTCTTTGAAAGCAATTGTTGCCTCTGCCTGAAATAAACAACTTTGGTCTTCCACTTGCTAGCATGTTGCATTCAGAATTTATTTAACTTTCAAATTTAATCAATCTGTCACTGAGTAACAAACTAAGCAGTTTCTTAAGAATACTTTTCTGTTTTTTAATGTGATAAATTTCAATAAAAATCGATTTAAATCATAAGGTGCCTGATTAGAAATATTAATTTGTTTTTAAATTGCACTAGCTGGACTCAATGAAATTATATTGTAAATATATGTAATAAGTTTTGTAAGTATCTCAGTGATTTGCGATAGCTATAAATTGGAATGATGTGTAATGAAGGAAAGACTAGCAGATGCATAAGATTACATTCACAGACAGATGTGTCAAAAGACAAGATATATTTTTTTTTTTTGCTGGACAACTAATTATGGATATGTATATTCTTCTTCACTCATGATCAACAGGCATGATAAGTGTGCCATTTTGTGGCTGCAAATTGTTTAACTGCAGTAAAAGAAATATGGTTTATATTTGCTATGACTGTGTGTCTTACTGCATCAATACAACTCTCCAGTTTATTCTTCATTATGGATCATCTATGTGTGCTTTAAAATCTATCTGTGTCATTCCGAAACAGTGCTTAATTTCTAAAACTGGCAGCGCTGGAGTCCTATTGAAGACTGGCAGACCAATTGAAAGGAAAAAATAAATTTAAAAAAAAAAAAAAAAATTAAAACTTTTGGATTTTACATTATATCCAAAGGGGCATTTTTTTAATGGTTTGTGTGATACCTTTATGTATTAAGTATCAAGAAATAAGTGCGATATATTCTTCGCACTTAGACCATAAAATTCAATTCAACAGCAAAATTGCAAAATAATTTTAAAATGAGCATATCTTTAGAATTTCCGATATACAGTCTTGTGTACTGGAGATAAAAATGTTCTTTTTTCCACACAATGTTGCCATTGCTCGCTTTGATGTCATTGAGTTTCTTAATCAAAAATTCATTAAAGTGTTACAAAATATGATAAAAGAAATTCCAAATTAGGGCTTCCATATGCCCATATTTAGTGGAGGATTACGTTATTCAAAATTTGATGGCTTTAGGTACCGTTTTTTAATCACAATGTGAAAAACATACATACATTTATACAGATTCTTCATTATTTATTTTCTTTAAATATAACACAGGACAATAATATTTGCTGGTAACAATTTGAGAAGTGAAACAGACATTTAAAGTTTTCAACGCAAAATGCTAAAACGAAATTAATATCCCTTCTGGGCTAACGCCCTTTGTGTTAATAAGATAACTAAAAATAAATAAAGAACTAAACCAAAATTAAAAACAATGTAAAGAGATAAACAGAAAATTAATTATTATTAAATTAATTGTAAATAGTTAAAAAAAATTAATTCTCAGACTTTGTCTTATTTGAGTCTCTGGCTGGAATTCCAGTTTCTCTCAAAATGTAACAAGTAGCTCAGCCGATCTCCATCTAAAGTTAAGCTCTGCTTATACATATAATGAATTATTTCAAGAGATGACAAATACTAAAACTTTTCCTTTTTTAGCTCTAGTGGAAAAAGATAAAACAATTAAAGCATCACTAAGGAGAATAGTGATAATTCTAGAAACAATATGAGATATGGAAAGAAATTTTAATGGAAAAATGTAGCTTTGAAAATAAAGAGGGAAGAGATGGAGACTTTCTGATCACGATGCCCTGCCAATATAATTCTAACCGTTAAAACTGAAATTTTTCCTGAATATAATCTGATGACAGGGTAAGAATAAACTTAAAACTCCTCTGTACAGTAGTGATTCCCCTGCGTTTGATTCCATCGTTCAAAAAGTCTACAGGAGCTCTGAAGTCATTAGCGTGCTACATCAACGACCAGAGTCGACACTTTTAGCAATTCCAGTAGTGAAAAATTAATCCACTCTCATAAATTCTTTGCATTCCTGGAGAATAAGCCTTTGACCTGGGTGGGGCGCTTTACATTCCTTAAAAGCCTCAACCTACAAGCCAAATTTACACGGAAATTGTTAATTCAGGAAATGAATAAGTGCCAATTTTTGTGTTTTATTTAAAGAATTGAATGCAGATCTAATCTGATGAAGTGTTCTGAAAAAGTTACATGAATTACACATATAAGTGCCATTCCTATGTGGTTATATTTATTCTGATTTTTTCTTTATATTTACAGTCAAACCAAGCTGTAATGAACCTCTGAATATAATGAATGAAACATATTTATTTCAAAAGACAATCAGTAAACTTAGTTACAAAAAGGTTATTGTTTTTATTGTGGTGAAAATTTCATAGCGGTAGCTTTGAGAAAGAATTTGAAGCATTGTTCCTGAATGATTTAACAACAAAATAACATATTCCTGCAAAAATTTCAACTCTGTTTCTTCTATTATAGGAAAAATCCGATGAGCACAAATTATCAAATAGAGTATAAGACAGAAAATAACCATAATTTTTCTATAAAAGTCATTGGAACTAAGAATGCAACAAAAAGAAGGCGTGCGAAGATCGAGACGCTGAAAACTGAATATTTGTCATGTCTTGAATAATTGTTATGCGTATGATTACTGGAATTTGTGTATTCTGAAGCTTTGGTGATTTCTACTAAGGTGATTGCGATAATATTCAAGTACCCAATTTTCTCTACAGTGAATGCTATTTTATACGGCTATAGCGTACTTTCAAAGGTATAAAAATTGGGTATAACAAACAATTTGTGTTTCTTCGATTTCAACTTTTTTTTTTATTTTTAACACTAGAAGTGCTGAACCTTCTCCCGATCTAGAAGCGCCAATGGCAATCATATTGACTGCTCAGTGAATTAAATGTATGTATCAAAATGCAAATGCTTTATAATGCTTTTAAGAATATTAATTATAGTTGTTTAAGAACTTCTTTAAAGAGCAACAGATTATTTTTATAAAAAATAGATATTTTATTTTAAATTTCGACTTAAATGTGTTAATAAAACACATTTTATAGCTTTTTGCAGTAATTAATTGATAAAATGCATTAATAAATCACATTTTATAAATTTTATTTATATTTTCATTTTTTATAAAAATAATAAAACACATTTTATAGCAATTTTTACACAACACAGCTTTTTCAATACTGGAAGTGCATTTTCCATACACGTAATATGAACATTTTTTACGTATATGACTTGTTTTGTTGTTTTTACAAAGTCCAATCTGTCTCTGACTTCTTTTTTTTTTTAGAGTTTATTGCTAGAGTTGGAAATTTCCTAGGGCAATCTTGTGCTTTTTCTTCTGTTTAAATGAAGCCCTCGTAACTCCTGTGCTAATTGAAATAGGAAATTGTGCCTTGTAATATTTTTATCACTCAATTTACGGTAAATAATATATTTGT
>KK117261.1:442497-453299 GCA_000611955.2 Stegodyphus mimosarum
CTAGAGCTATTTCCCTCAAAGTTTTATGGAGGCTTGTAATCCATATCATTGTCAATATAATGTTCTTCAACATCAGATTCATTTTCAGATAAATCCTGTAAAAGTTGTACAATTTCTTCTGGACTCAGATATCATGGTCTTTGAGCTGCCATTACAGTGGACTTGAAAGAATGAAATGCCATAAAACTGATTCAACTTCTGCAAACTTCTTAGGTCGGCGCAGGCCACAAAAAATGGGTTCCTGCGCCGAAGCCCTATCCCAGGCTAACAAGATATGTGATAAACATATATAACATTTCGCCGAAAAGGGGTGAACCATTGACAGGGAGATGAAGAAGATGGGAAGTATTTCCTTTTCCAAATAGTGAATGAAAAGGAATGTGTAGGCTAGATGATTTTCCATCAAAAGGTATTTTCTGAGTGGAAGGGAAGTATATCCTTTTGTAAATAATCAGTGAATACAAGGAATGTGTACACCAGACATTTTTCGAAGAAAAAGTGTTTTCTGAACGAGATAGTGAGATAAATCTACCCAGTATTACTTGCAGTCAATATGACTGCTCGTGGTGGTGTTTAGGTATAACTAATAACATCTTCATTAATTTAAATTTTATTCAATTAATATTTGGTACCAATAATTTTCGAGGTTTTTTAGGAAAACACACAAATTTGGGACTTCTTCAGATAAAGTGTTGGAAGCCAAGGTGAAATGACGAAAGCAGTCAAAATGACTGTTCTGGCGCTTCTGTATATATTCAAATTTATAATATTCAATGCAGTGTTAATAGTTTTGTCTAGAATTGCTGCAAGTTTTACTGAAAAAAATGAATTAACCCTTAAAATTATCCAAGTTTAGGATGTTAGGATCCAGATTCCTCCATAAAAGAAACACATTTACATTACTTTCCTTTCTATGTTCAACCTCACCTTTTTTCTGTGTTCTATACAAAGACTAGGCTAAACAGGTGTGACACCCAGTGTAGAACTAAATTTTAGAACAGTATATGGCATTCTTTGTATGTGGTGTGGGTGTTATTTAAACCAGACACCGTAAGCAGGTTCTTTGATGCCATTCAAATTCCTTGAGTTTTTAGACAAAGTTCTATTTAAGGCTGATAGTATGACAGAAATTTTCTAATTTTCTCAATTCAGAGAAAGAGATGAGATCTTTGATTTGTATCTTAGAGATTGAAATTTTTTTTGTTCTTTTCTCTTTTTCTTTCTTTTTCCCTTTTTCCCCCTTTCTTTTCATTCTTTCTTTTTTTTTCGGGGGGGGGGGGCATAAATTCCCACTTACTGAATGGGGAATGAATTACTTTTGCTTCTTTGGTCTTTTGAAAGACATTTGACATTTTTTGCAAAAGCTATGGAATCTTTCCTTTGCAACTATACATTCATATGTAAAAGTTAAAGGTAGAATTTGTCATTATTTTTTGTTATTCGCTTTCATATATCTATAAAAACACTGTTTTTATATAGTTTTGTGAGATAACCTACTTTTTTTACTGAATCGGATGTAGTGATTCAAATATCTGGTATAAAAAATTAAAACTTATATATATATACACACACATACATATATAAGTTTTAATATTTATATATGTATGTGTATGCATATAAATTTATATTAAAGTGATTTTTAAAGCTACTAATGCCAAAAAGGTGCCAAGATATTTTATCATTTTTTATGCCTAATTAAGTTATTTTCAATATATATTATTTCTTGCTTATATTAATTTACACATAAAAATATGCGTTACAATATTTAATGCAGTACAAAGTCTGAAATCCAGTATCCAGAATGATCTAATAGCCAAACTTTGCAGCCGGAAAAAAAGTGATAAAAAATACCCCCTCCCCTCACAAAATATAGGAATTGAAAATATAATAAGGAAGCAGGTATGCAGTAAATGTGACCATCTGAGATTCCTGCATTTCGCTTTAAAACACCTACTGGTTAGGGAATGATACTTTTACCAGTGACAATACATTGTATTGATGTCCACCAGGATCACACTTTTGACCCTTGAGTGTTTGTAGGGGCTAACATTTTTCTATCTGATGTAATAAAAAAGTGAAACAACATCGATGTTGCCATGTCTGTATATTATCTTATTAGTTTTAAACTGATGATCTAAAATCCATAAATTTCCAAAATCCAGACTTGCCGAATTCCTTGGAAATTGTACTGTATCAGAGATTGAATTACTTTGAAAACTATACATGGTAACCATTTAATAAATTAATGTAAATAAATAAATAGTAATTGTAATAAATAATGAATTTTAAAAATCATGATTTATTTGATCTTGATATTAATTATACGGCATATTTTGCAGAAGGTATAGGTTTTTAACAAACGTATAGTAAATTTTATTAACCCTCTCAGCATTGTGGCAGAAAATTCCATATAGAAGTGTCGCTTTCTTATTCATTACACATCAAAATTTCTGCCAACTTTTAATGTATCTGATTTTGGGTTGGATGTATATTGGAAGAAAAGGAATCAAGGTACAAAATGTGAGTCTTTTTTTAATAATAATCAAGAAAATACCATTTGTTCAAGACATTTTTAGGAACTTAAAAATTTCAAGGCTAAACCCGAAATGCTTAGAGGGTTAAAAATTATTTTTTTATAAGTTTTTTAACAGCACTTTATGTAAAGGTAAACTGTTGTGCAATATTTAGAATGTGATATCTGTATAAATTTATGTGCTTGCAAAGACGTGAATTAAATTTAATTATTTTCTTTTCCAGAACAAATGTAGTTATGAAGGTTTAATTACTTTTGATTAGGAAATGGAGCTCGTGAGCAGATGAGTTTTCTTTCTTCAGTTTCGTCTTTCATAACTTATGTGTTAATATAGTGACATGCTTTATATGTAACAAAACTGAATGCTGAGTGTCTGCTGAAATGTTATAACTTCCAAAATGGCATATCAGGAGATGTTAAAAGAAGTTTTGGTGCTGCAAGAAATGATGTCTTCAACAAAAGATTTCTTGGAAGGTAGGGATTTGACAGATGAAGATATTGACTTTGTAAAAGAAAAACTCAGTGTGGCTTCAGCTGCTATTCATTTAATAAACTATAATCTTAAAGATGATAAAGGTGATTCAAAGGTATATATTTTCATATTACTTTTATTTTCTGTTAATTCTTTAGAAAGTTAATTTTAAGGAACTATTGTATGGTTTCTTTCAGTAACATTTTATTTATTTTATCTTTACATACTTTTTTTCATCCCACTGAATGTGAAATTTGGCGAGATCCCTCTAAAGTTGTGCTAGTCTTTCTAGTGGAATTTTCAAGGAATTAATGCCTCTTTATTTAATAAATTATTTGTGTTTGACCTCACTTATTTTTGCATTTCATTTAAAGAAAAGGGAGGGCCTTCATCGATTTCTACTGTTTTGTTAGGTTCTTCAATTTTAATGAAGCTCCGTTTGGGGTGCTACATATACTTTCCACAAGTACTAGTTCCAATCTGCTACTGTTTTTTCGGTCATTTTCAGCTGACCATATCATGTCCATTAAAACACTTTTTTTCCTCCTAATGGTAGGGACACTGAAATTAATCCATTGCTTGCTGTTCGGTAGGAGGCAGGTCCCAAATTTTAATAATTTTTTTTTCAAAATACGAGAAAAAATATAGCAATAACAGATAATTTTTTTGTTGTTCATAAAAACAAAACGTGGTTTATCAAGGATCCATCGAACAGGCATGAAACGAAAGCACAGATGTTATAAGTAAGTTGTGGCATCACGCTTGTCTTGTTTTCTTGTATTGTTTCTTTTGTCATCTTGTTTGCTTTGTATTCCTTACTTTTCTATGCAGTTGAGAATATCATCATTTGTTTTTGAAGAACTCGTAGCAAATTGTGCATTTAAATATTAGTGAAAAAATAATAAAACAAACCTTCATTCAAATTCGCTGAAACAACCTTGTATTTGGCATACATTTACTAAAAACACTCAATCGATTTCGAGGGCAGCTACAGGTCCCTCCTCATCAGGAGAACAAAATATCTAGAAATCCTCTTTTGATATTTTGAATCTAGATATTTTGTTCTCCTGATGAGGAGGGACCTGTAGCTGCCCTCGAAATCAATTGATTGTTTTTAGTAAATATACGGCAAATACAAGGTTGTTTCAGCGAATTTGATTGTCACATTGGTGTGTTTCTCTTCAATTGTAAACCTTCATTTCCAAAATGGAAAAATGGCTAATATTGACTAAGTGGAAAAGTGATGATTCACGGGTGATGGATCCAATATTCTTACTAGCACTAAGAATATTGGAAAAAAAAAGAAAAATTGTTTTTATAGAAAATATGTTGAAAGTTATTTATCATTTGAGTTTTCTTGCAATGGAATGGACCTTCAACCTTAATCTATTGTTTGTGATGAATCAAAGTGTGAAACCATTGTTTCTTAAAAGTGATCCAATCAAAGTGTGAAACCATTGTTTCTTAAAACACATCTTGAATCTAAGCATACCAATTTAAAGGATAAATCTGAAGAATATTTTAAGAGGAAATTATCGGAATTCAAAAATGGTAAATGAGTTTTGTTATTTCAAGAGAAAAAGCTTTGGAAGCTAGTTACATAGTAAGCCTAAAAATTGCCAAGATTGGGCAGGCTCACACTATTGGAGAAAACCTTATATTACCAGCAGCTAAGGAATGCTTTTCAAAATTTTTCAATAAAAAAACGGCTAATGAGTTCCCATTATCATATCGTACAGTAAGTCGATGAATTCATGAAATGGCAAATTCCATAAAAGAGACACTTATTCAAAAAAATTAAACTCTGAGTATTTTGCCTTGCAATCGGATGATTGTACTGATATAACGAACTTTGTTCAGTTATTAGTTTACATACCTATCGAAGAAGATAAACAAATTGTCGAAGAGTATTTACTTTGTTAATCTCTTCATGATAGAGCAACTGCAAATGAAATTTTCGAAGTAATTGAGAATTTTATGCCTGAGAATGATGTTTCTTGGAATAAGTGCATTGCCGTATGCAGTGACAAGTTTGGGCTTTAACAGGTAAACATTCTGGTCTTATTTCTCAACTAAAAGTAATTGCATCTGAACTAAATTTACTCACTGCTCCATTCATAGTAAAGCTTTAGTAGCCAAAAGAATCCTCGAAAACCGGAAAATTATTTTGAATCAAGTTGTGAAAATTGTTAATTTTATTAAAAGCTGAGCTTTAAATTCAAGAATATTTGCAATTTTATGCCAAGAGATAAACAGTGCAGATGAAATGCTTTTGTTATATTCTGAATTAAGGTCGTAGAGGCAAAGTTTTAAATCGTCTTTTTTGAACTTCCAACAGAGATTCTAATTTTCCTCTGTGATTCAGTCTTCGAATTGCAAAAACGTTTATTTAGTGAATTATAGTTGACACGTTTAGCATATTTAGCTGATATTTTTGGAAAGTTAGAAATTAAAGAATTAAATTTATTAAGAATTAGAAAGAATTAAATTTAGGATTACAAGGACAAAGTGCCAAATTTAGGATTACAAGGACAAAGAATTTACCATTGGAGATAAAATAAATGCAATGGTAAAAAAACTTGAGCTAATAATCAAAGAATTGGATAATAATATTTTAAGCTCTTTTGCCGCTTTTAGAAAGTTTTCTAATTGAAAATAGTTTGAAAATAAAAAAAGAATTAGCAACCGACATTAAAAACCATTGTTTTTCATTGATAAATAATTTCAACATATATTTTCCCAAGTATTATGAAAAAGAAAACTGTATTAGAGATCCATTTTGTGCAAATGTACCTGAAATTTTATCATGCAGAATAAAAGGAACAACTGATAGAAATTTCCTCTGATCGAACTTTTAACAGAAGATGTAAAAAAATAACACATTTGTTAATTTTTGGCTGAACAAAAAAAAGAAAAAAAAAAAGAAAAAAAAAAAGAAAAAGGGATATAAAGGCATTTCAAATAAAGCTATTAAATTTTTATTTTCTTTTTGCACAACCTATTTGTGTGAATAAGGATTTCCTTCAATGTTATATTTGAAAAGAAATACAGAACAAAATTAGACGTGGATCTTGATTAAACATAAGTGAAATAAGACCAGACATAGAGAAATTGATCTGTCTTAAACTGGCCCAAATTTCCCACTAAATTTTAAAATTAAAGTATTATAACTTAAATTTTGATGATTAAAATGGTAACCAATTTTTAATCTACTATTTTTTATGTGTGTTACAAACAGCCAATAGGTTGTGAAAAGGCAAATATATATATATATATGTTTAATGCTTCTATTGAGAAATTGAAAATTAATCATTGTAAAATGTAGTGGTGGTACTAAGGTTTTTAAATTTTTGTTTGATTGGTACACATTAGTCAAAAGGTTGAGAACTGCTGTTCTATATGACTTACTGAATGGCATCGAGACGAGCAGTTTTTGTTGCTTTGTAAATTGAATGTCTATAATGCTTCTTGAGTTGCTTGTCCACACTTGTGTGGCTGAACCTTTTGAGAAAATCAGCTTGGAGAAGAAGCTCATAACTGTCCATATCAGAGTTTGAATTTGAATAATTTTAATTGTTTGAAGTTTGAAGGTCATATTGGTGTGATGAATACTTATCATCATTAGATAACTGTAATCAACTACTGCTGCTACAATGCCGTTTTTCACTTTTTGCTATTTAGCCATTTTAGAAGGACCCTAAAGGTCACCTAAAAGTGTGAAAGAATCTTAGTAATAATGATACTACAGTTAAGAATCAGGAGTTACGATGACAGACAGAATGCTTACTCTCAAGTACAGGTAGTGATCTGGACAAATAGTCACCAACACTTCTAAATAGCTTTGTGTAAGGGCATGTGTGGCATTCAGATGCTAAAACTGAGTTTATAAAGTTATGAATACATGTTGAAAGCATTTTCCTTCCAACCACTGTAAAGCTTTTGAATTTTAAAAATTGTAACTGTGCTTTTTGTTAACAATGTTGTATGCCTATTCTGTTTTCCCTGTGGAAAAAATTCTAAAGGGCGCTGTAGTGCCAGTATATAATTAATAAAAAGTTTCAGAAAATTTTCCCATGAAAACTATAATCTTATGTATGAGGGGCGTTCAAATGAAAGTGATTTGAGGTGTGTATCCATGAGATGGGTAGCGACAGAACTGAGACAGATACGTAGATAGGAAAAGTAATATTTAATAATTGAAATGTATACAATATTTGTTAAAAGCAATCACCCATTGCATTAAGGCAAGCCTCACATTGCTTGGGAAGGTTATGAATTCTGTCCGCGAAGAACGGTGTCAGTTAATTATGGAACCAGTTCATAACTGTAACCTTTACGTGCTTGTCAGACTGAAAGCATTAACCCTTTAGGCTTTTCTTCAGTGGTCCAAAGATGTGATAGTCGCAAGGTGACATCTGAATTGTAAGCTGGATGTTCCAAGACTTCCCACTTTTCACGAGCCATTGCCTCAATACACAACTGGGCGACATGCGGCCTTGCAGTGTCATGCAGAAGGATGACACCTGACTACATCATACCTGGATGTTTGTTTTTGATAGCCTTGTGCAGCTTATCAAGCATTTCGTTGTACCTTTGGATATTGATGGAGACGTGTGGCTACTTAAACTCCAGTAATAGGACCCTGAATGTTGAAAAATGCAGTCAACATCACCTTTCCAGCTGAATGTTGAGTTTTGAATTTTTTGGTCCCGGGCAGGATGTCTCCATTGCATGCTGACGGACTTCCCTTCCGGTTGGAAGTGGTAACATCAGGTTTCATCCCCTGCCACTATATGCTGCAGAAACTCATCACCATCAGCCGTATAGCACACCAAATGCTGTAAACTGCGGCCCATTCACTGTTTCTTGTGGTGGTTAGACAGTATATGGGGTACCCATGGGCAACAAACTTTTCGATACGTCAGAATGTTTCTGACACTATTGTGGACAGTACCAATGGAAACGTTCAACTCATTTGCGATGTCATGAATGTTTCAACGTTGATTTGCCTTGATTGCCATGTATGTAATCAGCTTATCTGTCACAACCTTGTGCGTGTGACTGGGCTGTTCTGTTGTTTCCTGGTGACCTTAAACATTCATGCCCACTTCGTCACCGTGGGCTTCGACACACACATATGTCCTTACACAGCCACCATTCTTCAATTAATGTCCACCAGCTTACACCCTTCCAGTGTTAAAAACTTAATTACAGCTCGCTGATCTATTTTCTACGCAGTTGCATCTGCACCAGCCATTTTTGAATGAATGCCACATCCTTATGACTGATGGTAGAACACATCTCCTTCCGCATATGCATGGCATGGCACATAGCGCTTCACTATCGCATTTGTTTCACGAAAATCCAGTGCAAACTTTTCGCATGCAGTGCTTTGAATCACTTTTATTTGAACACACCTTATATACACAAGCTTAGTTTCCTGTAGTTTGTATTCTGTGTTGTATATAGCATTAATATTTCATCGTTCATTTTTATTTCTTTGTATTCTTTGTTCAAATTTGATATTTTGATGCTTATATTTAGCTGCTTTTGAATTTCTGTTAATTTTTATCTTTCGATCTAGTGCATGAGCACGGCTAAACACACACTGTTATGATATTTGCTTTGCTTTCCATATGCTCCAGCTTTACTTTCTTTTTTGTGATGTCTTGATTATTTTATGATCTTTTTATGCTCCCTCTTTTCTCCATACACTGATCTTCTTTCAGTGATCTATGGCCATGATAGATAGATATATGTGCATTAATGGCCTTATTCGTCTCAAAGTCGACACACCGCACTTTGTGTGATATTTGCACCACAATGTAGAGATTGTATAATGATTCGGGGAGAGCGAATAGGTTTGATAAGAGAAAATTCAACGATGTATTAATATTTTTATATAAATATTTGTAAATATACTTTGATTCATAAATAGTATTAGAAGAAAAATAAATGTGTTTATGTAAGTTCAGTATGACATCAAGAACCATCGATGTAATAAAGAGTAAACAAATTATTCTCATTCCCTTTTCTCTATTTTTTTCCCCTCTTGCTTTTTGTAAACTTTGCTTTCCAAATTGCTGTAATTAATTTATAACATGTATGCAACCAAAATCTATTTATACTTCCTGATAAAAGCATTTTGAATAGCAATAGCTATATACGAGGGCTGTTCAATAAGTAATAAGACTAAAATTATAAAAAATACAGAATACCTTTAATCGTCATCATTTACATGGTCTTTTTAAAAATAACTACCACGGCATGCAATGCATTTATCCCAACATTCTGTCCACTTCTGAAAAACATGTAAAAGTCCGGTTTTTTGAGAGCTTTTTCAAACCTGCTTCCGCAGCCTTTACACATTCTTTGTTGCTTGCAAAATGTTTGTTTTGTAATGGTTTCTTAAGTTCACAAAACAGCCAGAAATCGCATGGAGCGAGATCAGGAGTGTATGGAGGGTGCGGTAAAATCTCTAATTTCTTCTGCTGTAAAACATCCTGCACGGAACGAGGAATATGTGGTCGGGCATTGTCATGATACAATAGGAAGCCATTTCGGAACAATGAACGTTTCCTTTGAATGTGCTGTACCATTGTTCGTAGGACATTCATGTAGTACGAGCTGTTTACGATATTACCGAGTTCGACTGCGTGTTGATGCACAATAAAAAAAAAAATAAAAAACTATGGTCATAACTTTACCAGCCAATTTCACATTTTGCTTTCTTGGAAGTAGGCGAAGATGAATGCTTTCATTCAGTACTTTTTTGTTTCATAGTTGGGTCATAGTGATACAACCAAGCTTCGTCTGCTGTGATGATGTGTTTTAAGAAATTGTTGCCTTCTTGTTCCAGTCTTTCTTTCCATTCCGTGCACGCGTCCACTCTATCATGTATTTGCTCAGGTGTCAACAGTTTTGGAATCCATTACGCACAAACACGTTTCAGTTGCCAATGTTCTGCCATGATTGAGTGAACACTTCCTACAGAAATGCTCAAGAGAGCATGCAGCTGATGTACTGTAATTCTGCGGTCCGCCTTGATAATAACCACAGCTGTGTTAAACACTATCTCTGTGACGGACATTGAAGGTTGTCCCTCACGTTCAATATCTTCCACATTTTGCCTGCCTTTCTTAAAAGTTTTATGCCAGCGAAAAACACTTGCCTTCACTAATGCTTCATTGTTGAAAGCATCACGTATCATGTCAAAGGTCTCCGATGCTGATTTTTGCAGACGAACACAAAATGTAATCGCATAACGTTGTTCCGTCAATGCTTCCATTTCGACAGCTGGCTGCATCTTGTAGGCGCCCGCAAACATGCTTCAGTTCAATCACGTGATACTCAGGAACATGAGCCTGTACACTTCATCTATCAATACCTTTGTTAATACAGACAACAAACTTTTTTTATGCCACAGAAATTAACATTCCGATGAGTGGTTTTGCGGCAGTAAAATTAGTCTTATTGAACAGCCTACGTATTATTGTCAGTTCTTGTTGTAAGAAACTTAAATGTATTTTTCATGATAAGAAAGAATAATTAAATTTTGGCTGGAGTGATGTTAAATTAATGATGATTTTACATTTATTTGAAAGTAAGAAAAATCAGATTTCTGATATAAGAAAGTCAAATATTGGTCACCAAACTGTACTTTTATGTTGTTCTATCTTTCTAAAAAGCAGAGATTGATTCTTCCAAATCCCAAATCACTCAAAAATTTTGAAGAGAAAGAACTTTGCTATCATTTTTTCCACTAAAAAAAAAAAAAAAAAAAAAAAAAAAAAAAAA
>KK117261.1:453392-478457 GCA_000611955.2 Stegodyphus mimosarum
TTATTTGTTAAATACCATGTTCTTCTCACTTAAACCATAAAATTCAGTTCAACAGCAATATCGCAAAATAATTTTAAATTGAGCATATCTTTAGAAATTTCGGTACACGCTCTCACGCGCTGGAGATAAAAATGTTTTTCTGTACAACGTTGGTATTGCTGGCTTTGAAATCTTTGAGTTTGTTAGTGAAAAATTCGTTAAAGTTTTAGAGAATATTGTTACGAATTTCACATTTATTTGGCTATTTATTTAGAACTGTAATTAAAATTCCTTTTATTTTCCCGTGCAACGCACGCAGACGATTTTTGAAGAGAAAGCTACGTAAAAAAAAAAAAAAAAAAAAAAACATGCATACATTGATGCAGATTTTTCATTTTTTAAAATTGAATGCAGAGCGATAACATTTAGTGGCAACAATTTGAAAAGTGATACGCCGTTTTTGTGATTCAACGCAAAACGACCAAACGAAAGTAATAGTCCTTCGGGACTAAATCCCTTTGGACTAAAAAAGAAAAGTATTTTACATCACCTGTGCCTGATCAGATGATAAGACTAGGGAACATGTTTACTCAGATTATTATTTTTCATCTTTCACAAATTGACTTTTGTTGAAAAGAAATGTTTGTTTGTTACTTACATATTATCTCATCAACAGTCAGTTTAAATTTCGGCAATGGTTGCCAGTCATTACTGCAGAATTCTAAAGAACATGATCATCCATAATTGGTGCTAAATCGCGTTACTTGGCCAGTCAACTGGATAATATGTAAGCACCATTTGTTTCGTTGGTCTCTCCCTTTTTGTTATCTATTATATTCTTTCATGGCCATAATTTCATAATGAAGTTTTATATGTTTGTACAGCATAATAAAAGGTAAAGTTAAACTGTTACTAACTATGTTTTACTGTACGTACTCATGTAACAATTAATATATCTAGTTAGCCATAATTAATAAAAATCATATTCATATACACAATTGCTGATATCGTAGCATATACTCTCGTCATTAGTGAACTTATGCTGACATCACTTTCTTAAAATCTCACTCCAGAATTCTATTTTCCGCCATTTCTTTGCATTGATTCCTTTGGAAATTTATAGTCATATCTTAGCATTCTTTATCATCTCGACTTTCGTCACATCATTTAGTCACAGATCAGAGAAAATAATTATTTAGATTTGAGCCTGAGGTTTATCATAGTATGGAAATTGCTGGTTATTCTGCAACATTTATTTTTCATAAACCTTTAAAAATCATATAAATGTTAGTGCTTAGCAACCACTAAGCAGCATATTAGTTCAGATTGCCAATTCTTATGTCTTAGACTGACTATTTAAGAAGGTATTTTTGTGTTGTGTAATGACTGAAAATACAGTGCAATTTGGAGTAGCAGTATATGGTGAAATTTGCATGAAGCTGAATAAAATCCTCTGCTGACACACTTGAATTGTTAAGACAAGCTGTAGGGATGAAACTTTATTGAAAGCAGTAATATGCAGGTGGCATCAGGATGTTCAAAAGAGGGAAATCAGACACAAAGAAAAAACAATGTTCTGGGCACTGTGCAATATCTATAACTGCTGAAAATGTGGTTAAATAGAAGTTTAGTCGCTTCTTAGACTCTGAACTGACATTTGAAAGTAATCTTATGACAGACAATGGTGGACCTAAATTCTCCATTATGATAACGTGCTAAGTTATTCATTGTTTCAAGTGTAGGAATTTTTGGCAGGAAAATATGGCTCTGCTTCCCACTTGCCATATAAAGAAATTATACAATGATTTTTAGGGCATTTTTAAAATATTGTGCTCATGTGCATTTGAAACTTAGGCAATAATTAAACCCTGATTTTGTTCTAAAAAGAATGCTAAAAGATGTATCAAATTTATAAATGAAATATTTTCATATGTTAACAGAGAAAAAACCAAAATTCACCAAAAAAGAATGATTAGTTGCCAACTTTGTCACCATAACACACATTAATCACTATTGCAGCTATATGATGTTGCTAAGTTTTAACACTGGAGTGGACACCAGTACAGGTTGATATTTACTGAAATGAATATGCTGATGGCCCTGGCAATGCCACCCGAAATAGTTCTCAACTTTTCAACAGCTTAACCCTTACCGATTTCTGATGCAATAGCCAGCCAAAGGCTTATCTTCCAACCAATCATGAAGAATTCCATTCTTACTCTGAGTTGTAACCATGTCATTTCTATTACCATAGCCAGACTGAAAACAAAACACTTCAAAGGAATGAAGATATCCTCAGATGGCCAGCCAAATTATAATAACTGTCCTCGCTATACTGATAACTATACACGCAATTCCCGCTAAGCTACCCTTATATATACTGATGGGAGTAAAAGCGAGGACTCTCGTTCCAGTAGTGGTGTTGTCATTAAATGCACAAATGGAAATATTGTTAAAATAAAGAAAAGAAATTCTGACTTCAGCTCGGTTTTTAAGAGTGAGCTTATAGCCATCAATGAAGGACTAAACGCTATTTTATCCTTTACAGATCTTAAGGCAGTATGGTTTTTGACTGACAGTCGTAGCGCCATCCAATATCTTTCAAACTGGCGAAGAGTTGGTGATAGGGCCAGAAGTGTAATTCTTAGCAAACTTAAGAAGGTCTCATCACTCTGTGAGGTACACCTTCAGTGGATTCCTTCCCATGTTGACATTTGGGGGAATGAAATGGCGGACATTCTGGCGAAGGAGGGTTCTGAAGAACCATTACCAGTTACCAATTCACTGACATATCTTGAACTGTACTCCATTAGAAGACATGCAGACAGGCAAATTTGGCTCGTTCCGCCGAATCATCCCTGGTATCAAGCTGATTGTCCTGGAAGATCCCTTGCTATTGACTGCGATAGATGTGTTCAGACAACACTTTCCCGATTCTTCAGTGGACACCTGAAAGGACTCACTTTCGAGAGAGGTTACAAGATGCACCCAATTTGTTCTAAATGTCAAAATGCACCGGCTTCACCGACACATATACTTGAGTGCCTGGAATTGTCTGAGGACCTTTACAAGTCTCCTGTGCTTGTTTTCGATTTTCTGAAGGTGAATGGACTCATGGACCTCGTCTAGTAAATTCCTAGACATGGAGATAAGCAACAACAACAACAACAACTATACTGATATCAAACTTTCTCCTGACCATCTATTCAACTGTTCTGCTATTTTGGCCAAGCTCTTCAGTGTGGATATAGCTTCCTCGCACCAACTCCTCTATTCTTCGAAGATTATTGATATTGCTGCTGTTCTGGATACTTTCGGCCCTATTTGACTCCTTGGAGAAGACAACAACATTGGAGTTTTTTTTTTTTTTTTTTTTTTTATTTTGGGATCTACCAAAGAATGAAGTTTAATTTGATACTATTATATACTATCATACTATTAGTTACTAATGGTACTATTATATACTATGATACTATTAGTTTCTTATAGTTTGATCATGTATCTGTGGGATCTGCCAAACAATGAAGATGATGTACTGTTAGTTTCTTACAAGAATATAATATATTGTGGAGTAACTGTTAGCATTCCAGTTTGCACATTCTGGCGTACATATAAAAAATATTGATCACTTATGGAGTTCTTCAAAATGGGATTATAAGAAATATTGGGGTACAACAAGATACCATTTATCCTTAGAGGAACTCATTTGGCAGCAAAAAGTTATAGTTCAGGGTAGAAAAACTCTTTGAAACTAGTTTAGAAGCAATTGCCAAATGTTTTGCACCAAAATAATAAATGGATAACTAAATAAAAACTAATTGTATCAAAATACTGCCAAAGTTGACCAATCCTTCTCTGTTAACACATAAAATACCTTTTTTCCTTCCTATATCTGGATGCTCGCTCGAAAGCTTTTGCTGTAAATGATTAAATCTGGTGGTCTCTAAACTGTTTCATCGTCAGGTACAGAGTGTATCAAAGGGGCACACTAATATTACTACTATGTTCCTGAGGCTCAGGGTTGTCCTATAAGGATGCCATTTTGGGACACTTGCAAAGATCCAAGTAATTGTGACATATGTTGTGCAAAGCATCTGAGATCTAAATTTCATACAATGCTATGGACAGTGGCAGCATCGATATAATCACTGTATTGACCCTCAAATATCCTGTTTTAAAGAATGTTAAATGTATTTGGATCTATTAGTTATAAAACAATTTTTCTAGAATTTGTCTCATATCTTTTGGGACAGAACTTGTTCACAGACTTAAGCTTAGTCTGTAGAAGTTATGAAATTTATGTAATCACCAATGGTGAGATTCACACATTATCTTCAAGTAAAGTTTGGCTGAACATAAAGTTCAGTTTAGATTTAATTAAATAAGAGCTTTTATTATATCAGAAACTTTTTGTTACACATTTTTATAATTTCACAAACTTTACATATTGTGAAGAATATATTCACCAATATATTTTGAATAATTCTACTAGTATTTTAATATTTTGAAAAGTTCTAAATGATATTTTGTAGGATTCCATACAGATTGATGAATTCAGTGAGAACGAAGATGAATGGGGTGATCAAATAGACAATATAGATGATGTTATTAAGGTAATTAATTATCTTGTGTATTATTTAAGAATTTCTGTGTGTAATTTGTATACATTATTAGAAATAGTTGAGTCATTTCTTTGAATCAGTCTCATTTGAATTTTGAAGGCAATAAAAAGACTTATAATGACCTTAGGCATAGTAGATAATATGTTGTTCCAAAAATGTATGCATATCTTGAATATCATAAAATTAGTGTTCATGTGATTTGTTTCTAAATTTGAAATAACATGCAGAAATGAATAATTTTTCAATGCCTCTTTTTGAATGTAACCTTGTTGCTGCAAATATTCATACTTCTCAATTACCGCTAGCACTCTTTGGTCCAAATTATCTTTACTGACAGCATTTCCATTCTTGAAATGTAGCTTTTCTAATAACAGTATTTCAAAATCCAGTACACATGTGATTATGAAATTTTTATCTCATAACCTGTTTGTTTCATAAATGTTTATCAAGTCTAGTGAAATATTACTGTCAACTTTTCTTGCATTGTGTGTTGAATGAAGGCACTGCCTGCATTCCTTGTATGTAACATGAATATTAGTTTGTTTTCTTAAGAATGTGCTTCATGAAGGCATCCCTTATTTTAGATAGATTAAATCAGAGTTAATAAATCTAAATCATTATTCAGGTTTCTCAGTTATTGATTTCCAATTCTGGATTCTTTATACACATATACCTAATGTAAAATATGACATCAAATATATTATACTGGGTCATCTGGAAACTTCTGTGGTTTTTTTACAATACAAATGAAGCTGTATGAAAACCTAAGCACCATTTTATCCTTTGACTTCTTACCATTTCTCCAGAAGCTGGAAAATTCCTTTTTTAAAAAAGTAATTACGTTTATTTGTGAAGAAGTTATCATAGTGCTGTTTGACAGCTCTCAGGCCATTCAAAGAATTTTGAACCTGAATTGAATTAAAGAGATAATAATCCAAAGAGAGGTGGTCTTATGAATATGGTAGTTGGCATAGAACATCCAACTCATATTCAAATCTTTGTCTGACATTCATTGAAATGTGAGGATGAACATTTTCATTATGGAAGGCATCACCTCAATGATTTGTTAGTTTTGATACTTTGTTTCAATTTCTGTTTTTAAAACTGTCATTTGAGAGTATTTCTGAATTTATCTAAATTGATGGCAACAATTCATAGTCTGCTATTCCTTTGCACTCACACCATGCACAAAGCTTTACTTTTTTGGGATGTAGTTCCTCCCTCAGTGCTACTAAAGATGGTTCCTTAGGCTTACCTCATGCTTACCCTATGATCTTTTCTTGCAGAATCATTGTATAATATCTGCGTGTCATCTCTAGTAATGAGCCATTTAAGAAAAGGAACTTCTTAATTTTTTAATTTTTTATTTATTTATTTTTTTTTTCGGTAAAGAGGCACGTGCTGAACCTCAAGCATCTCTTAAAGAATGGTGTACCAACACATTGTAGTGGCTTACATAGCCAATTTCCTTCAAATGATCATGTACTGCACTTTTTTTAATATTTAGTCTGTCTAATGGTTACTGACCTGTGTAACAGGGATTTTCAGCAATAGCTGCTTTTAATAGGTCTTAACAGGTCTTTAATGGTTTTGCTTTAATAGGTCTTTAAAGGCTGTCCAAAACAGATATCATTTTGAGGCTAAAATTTCAGTGCTTCTCGAACCATCTTCAAACTGTGCCATCAGAAACAGAACTTCGCACTGCACTGAAAAAAAATTATGCTACCTCACATTCCAGGATTTTGCAATGTAAGTGCAAAAGATCGCATTTAAATATTTGCTTTGATCGAAGTCACTCCTTATCAGCATTAACAAAATAATTAGAAGAAACTGCTCTTCATTTTGAAAAACTGCACTTCCTGGATGAGCCTGTATATATATATATATATATCAAAATCAAAGAATATATATATTGTTACACATGTACAGGTTTATAATTGATTTAATGTACACAGAATTGAAGATACTTGATAAAATTTGTTTTCCTGAAAGGAACACTTTACAGATCTGGAACTTTTCACAAAAATACTCGGGCAGCTTTTCTCAGTATGACAAGACTACAATCAGTAGCTGTACTTGTATATAACTGTGCTTTTTGCACTTCTCATATAAGATAATGTTGAAAGCTCTCTTTTATGATTGAGTGTAATTTTTTATATATTATTATTATTATTTTATTTATTTATTTATTTTTGTAATGGAATGAATTAAACGTTCACAAAGGCCAATTACCTTATGCAAAGATAGAATACTTAGCAAGTAACTGCCATAGCAGTCTTCAGTCACTGGTGCAGAAGAAATACACCAGCTACCTCAAGTGAATATGCTATACCAATGGAAGTATTTATTCAGAAGTACTGTGGGGCCTTCTAGTTTGGTAAAATAAGGAATTGCTGATGAAAGACAATAACAGTGAAATCATAATTTTTGCGATGTTACTCTTGCAATATTTATGAGGTTAAAATATAATTTATCAGTATGAAAATTAGGGTCATAAATTTTTATATGTGTTGCAGTTAATTAATATAAGAGTTTTTATATTTGATACACTGGGAAAATAAAGGGGTTTCCTGAAAAATTTTGATTATATGGATTCTAGAAGAAGAAAGACTTTTGGCCTGAAATGCTGAAAAATTTAATAGGACTCTAAAAATTACATTTATTTTTTAAACATCTTATATTTATACCTGACAATTATTTAATTAATTATATTAGTCAAAATTTTATACTAAGTTTGCTTCATTGCATATATATTCTCAAATTCTTTTAAAATTTAATTTAAGTATATCTTGCATCCAAGTTATATTTGACTCTGTGTCTTTTCTTCTATATGTCTTGTCTATTTTAATTATATTTTTGAAATTATATGGGGCTTATTGTAATTTGGGGGGGGGGGTTGTTGTTTGTTAATTACGACTGTTTTGTTCTGTCTGTGGTCAATCAGTTTAAGATACATAGGTAGCTCATTTTAAAAGTATTTTAATAAAAGGCTGGATAAGTAAAGTAACTTTAGTAAAAATAAAAGGTTGGACTGTAGTTCTTACTTCTCTGACATTTTTTTAATACTTAAAGTAATTTCAAAATTTTCTATAAGGAACTTAAGTGCATCTGTTACCAGCAATGTATGAAATGTTACATTCTATAGAATACCTAGGCATTTTATATAATGGCTGCTGTTTTTAGACATAGTATGAAATATGAAGTATAGGCTAATATGAAGTATAGGCTTTCCCTAGGCATTGTGTATAATACCTAAGAATTCTGTAGAATTGCAAATGCTATTTAGGCAAAGTATGAAAAAAGCCACGATAAAGCTGTTATTTGAAAAACATGTGTTCCTTAAAAATACAAATGTTATTTTTGAAAAATAATGAAAGAGAGCTGTTATAAAACTTGTATTCCAAATACATGAAGGAAAAGGAAAATTGTACAAAACATTTATTTTTTTCGTACTAAAGACAACAATGTATGAAATATCTTTGCCAGCTAAGAAATGTGTGAACTGTTAATCATTTCATTTACTGCCGGCCAGTTTTTAGCATTCTGTAAAGTGCCTAGGTATTCTACAGAAGGTCAGACTTCATACATTGCTGGTAACATATCTAACATTGGAATATATTTAAAATTATCGCTAATATCATTCTTTGATTTTGATAATTTTTAATATTAATTTCTTCTGTAGCTTTGCCTTAAACATTCCCAAATTATATTTCTTTTTTGTTTGCATTTTATGATTTTAATATAAAAACAATTAAGAATGCATAGAATTTTCCTTTTAAGGTATGTGATGATGTTGAAAGAGATTGTCAATCTGAAGATCCCAAGTCTACTCCTGAAGTGAAAAATGATGATTTTGAAAGAGTAATTTCAGAAAATGGAGAAAATATATTAAATGAGAATAATTTGAAATTACCAGTAGTGGAAGAAAAATCATTTGGTAAGTAAAGAAATAATGTAAATAAAATTAGATTCCTTTTTTTGATTAAATCGTAATCACTTTCCAGAAGAGTTATTTTGCACTTCAAATTTCTAGGCTATTTAAGGAAGATGTTAATTTAATGTTACGGTTAAATTTAAGGGAAAGCACGTTAGAGCTATCTATCTGCCTAATTGAATAGATGAATTTGTGACGGCTGTAGTTCACGTTACATATGGTAAAAACCACGAAACTGCCATACATGCCATGATTTGAATCCACATCAAACTACGAGTTGAAGTCTCATCTGCTTGGTGACTGGTAGGTTTCATTTATGGCGGGTAAAAATATAAAGATATTAAGAATATCCTTAGCTATGGTTTGAAACTCAAATTGCATGTAGGCTGCATACACTATCTAAAAGCAGCTGACTGGCCAGAACAATTTAAAAGTTTTTAAAGGGGGGGGGAACTAAATTTTAAATTTCATGTGCTAAATATTTATCAAAATGTACATAAGCAATAATAATAATAGCACTAAGGAAAAATAAAATTTATATTTATTTTCTATAGAAAATCTAAGGGTTGATACCTACAAAAAATTTCTATTGGTTTACTGTGTCTTTTGCATGGACTTACAGCTAAATATTAAATTTTAGACTGAAATTTATTTAAGGTTATTCCAATATTTCACTAACTTACTTACTTTCAGCCTAAACCAAAAAAATGGAAAGATCACAATATTGAAGGGCTATCAGCTGCCAATTGCTTAACTAAATTTACTGACTGCACCAAGGGGCAAAATTCTCCTACCTTACCTTAGTCATGCAGCCTGGCGTACAAGCTTACAGTAACTACGACAGAGTCCCAAACTGTTCTTTCTTTTTTCCTTCAGTAGCTGTCATACACATAAGCTCAGTCTAGATCTTTATGTCTCTAAAACTATAACCACCATATTACAACTAATACATATTAAAATGCATTCACTGGCCACATAAAATTACATCGGGAGTTACAAATTTGAAGTCACTGTATTAAGAAATAGTTGGTATTATACTTCTGGTAAACTTAATCTTGTTCTGCATTAATGTTTAGTATTATGCTTTTGAATTAATGCTTAGAGTAATGGAATGAAAATGTTAAATTCTGTATTAAAAGAACAGAATTGACTGGTATTAATGAAAGGGAATAAAAAAGGATCACTTCAAAAGATTTTTTATCATTAGTTTTATGAATGTATTTTGTTATTGTTACTACAGTAAATGAAATGTTTTAAAAGATAGTTATTAATATCGAAGAGGTTTATGTGGATTTTAATTCTCTGACTGCTCATTTTTTTTAAAATCAAAATTGCTTCAAAAATTCCATATTTCATATTTGCCTATATTTGAGAGTTAAAATATGTAGCATGCTTTTGTAAGCAAGATTTTTGTTATATAGATTTTGTGCATAAGAATGGGGTTTTATAAAAATCAGTTTTGAGAATAATCATATGAAGATAAAAATTCTGACAATAAATCTTGATTAAATTCTGATTTACTTTTTAGAATATAAATCTAAATCACATATAAAAATATTCAGTATTGACACAAATTACTTAAGAAATTAAGTTTAGTATGGTAAATTTCAAAACAAGTTTCCAGGCGAAGTCCTGCTTCACATTCTCTGCGAATTTTTTTGCCAGTTCGCTCTTTTTGCAACAACAAACAGCGCATTGTCTGTAAAGCTCCTTTTTGTAAAAAAGGGAACCGGGTGGTATGTGGCTTGCAGAATCACAAACTGTCAGTTTCAAAGCATTGGGAGTAGAACTATGTCAGGCTAACAAACAATTTAGTCATATGAAATGAAAGTGGTCGATTAATGCGTTGCATTATGAAAGTTCCTTTCTTAGCAAAGTATCAGATTTTTCATTTCCCATAATTCCACAGTTGGCTGGAATCCATTGGAAAGAAATTCTGTGTGCCATTGTCCACTCTAAGAGTGCTTACACTCTAAGATTATTTGGGAACTATTTTGATTTTTCAGAAGAGTCTGAAGCGCTCTTTTGGAATCTGACAATATGACTGCCTTTACAAAAGAGTGGCTACGAATTGACAGTTGTTGAGTAGCTACAGCAATAGCTTCAATTTCACCATCAAAGGCAGTAGTAAAAAGTCCCATTTGTAAGTAGAAACTGAAAAGCTTGCTAAAGATATATGCTCCAGCACCGTGCGTTCTCTCTAACATAGAGCCGTTAGTGTAGACATGCAGCCACTCATTTTGAGGGTAGTGAACCCCAATAGTTCCCATTGCAATAGATCTTAATTGTGAATCGTTCATTCTGTTTTTAACAACTCTTTGAATAAGATCAAGATTTATATTTAAATTCAAAAAGTCCAAGGGACAATGGAGAGGAGGTAAAATTAAATAATCTCGGTTCAACTCCAAAGCATCAGATTCTCTCTGCGCAGCTTGTATAAAGCCAATTTGAGTTTTAAGATTCCTAGAAGTTTCCTTATTAGAATTCCCCCCAAAAGGGTTGTCGGGCAAACGCACCAGCTTCTGGTATAATAGGATTGCTTTTTTCTTAATGCAATCAGGAACAGGTTCCAAACCGGTTAAAAGCTGCATTGCAAAAACAAGAGTAGATCTCATTGCCTCAGTAATTATGCGTAACGCTTGGTTCTGGAAGACTTCAAGGATCTGGACTACATTCTCCGGAGCCATGATGAGTATCTCGCTACAGTGGCCAATAATTGGTTTAATGTATAATTTGTAAGTAGTCATCAATGTCTCTCTGTCACAGCCCCACGTTGAGCCAGCCAAATGTTTTAAGGCAGAAAGTCTTCTTTCAGCTTTATTTTTCAAATGTTCTGCATGTTTCCTCCAATTTAAGCATGGATCGAGGATGCAACCCAAATATTTTGTTGAATCATTATGTTGAACATCTACACCCTTATATGTCAACTTCGGGGTAAAAGTCTTGTCTGTTCAGAGTGAAGAACTGGCACATGCTCTTATCCTGATATACTCTCATACCATTCTTTTGGTGAACTCTGCACATGTGTTGTGATTCAAAAATTTTTGTGGGTATTCTATTAATTATTTAATTTAAACTGTAAACTCAACCTTTCTTGGTGCCATGACAAACTAAAAAAATACAAGTTTAAAATTCTCGTAAAAATATATTGAAATTCATAAAATCAATGCAAAGGAGACTGGTGATTGAAAACAAAATAATTAATACCTTAAGCTAGATTAAATTTTCATAAATCCTCACCACAGTAAATTAAAGTTTATCATATCAACTCTCAACTCTTAAGTTCAATAAAAAATGAAAATATCCTCCCTGGTGTTTTGTTAAAAATAAAGATTATTCATCATGTAAAATGCAATTACCGACACAAAATCATCAACATTCTATCTCTCACTAAAACTAACTAATCAGCTCTCCTTCCTGAAAATGCATAAATTTCAATTCAACTTTAGAGATAGCCACAAACACTTTTCATTGAAGTATAGCACAGAACAAATCAAAACACCAGTTCAGTTAAATTAATAAATCTGATCGTATAGTCATAAACATCATTAAATTTCTCCTACGCCCGCAATAAACTACCCAGATTTGAATTGAAGTTTAACCATGTTTTCCGAAAGGATCACATGGGTGACCTACAGTAGACCACAAGATAAAAAAACATACACTACTAAATCAATAAAAAAAAACATTTGTTTAATATTCCAAAAGATTATCCGTTCAGAATAGCTGGCCAGACTACCCCTACAAATATTTACTAAAAATTACTCACAATTTTTCATGTGACAATCTGTAGCATGATCAATATTGTATCCAAAATTATTATTATGTACCTTACAATAATTTTGTAATTATCGCTGAACGATACTTATGTAGTCTGAAACAATTTTTCATTCTTTAAATATTTCCAAATCCTACCAAAATCTTAATGAAAAAATTTAAAATTTCTATTACTTTTAGAAGGTTACTCAAGCATGTAAAGTCACACTACATATACAAATATTTTAAATTAATTTCCGTTAAAGTGAATAACGAAGTTTTTTTCCCTAATAATCAGTTTCACAAAATCCTATATCAGTTAAGAGCAATAAGTTTGAGGACACATAGTGATATAGAATTAAATACAAAATAAAAAAATAATCAACTCACGGTGGAGAAAGGATTCCAGTCCAGATTTCGTCTCCCTATTTGTCTGCAAAACACACATAAAAGAAGTTCAAAAATTTTTCTCCATAAATGTCGCACCAATTTGTCAATTCACCTGTTGGGGAAAACTTCCTCTTGAATACAGACCTTCTGCAATCAAGGAGGTCCAACTTAACATGAATGTCCACCGACATCTCAATAATGTTCTCTATAAAAATAAGTGCAAGCCAGTAATCTGTAAGTGAATGCCCACTGACTTCTCAATGATGTTCTCACTGAAGATAAGTGCAAGTCGCTGTAATCTGCAGGTGATGACTTTTTCCTCGTCATATTTTTATCAGTAATCTGGATCTTCAGCACGAGCTTTAAATCACATTTTTTCTCAATGGAAAAACCATCAGTGAGAATTAGACATAGCTGCAGACCTTCAAAAAGATTTGCTGACGACAATATGATGGGAGCCTGCATCATTCTCGACCCAATTCTCGCACCGCGAAATTCTCCTGTAACTGCAGCCGTACCAACGGATGGCCCCAAGGAGTGGGGGCGCTGGGCTCTCTCTCTCTCCTCAAAAAAGACTCGAAACTCAGACAAAATCTTCAAAATCCTCCTCTCGCCACAGGAGCAACCAAATTTAAAACCTCGCGACGCTCAGAAAGTGAACCGCCTCTATAATTACTATTGGTTCCAAAAAACCCATAAAATTAAAATCCACCATTGCTACACAAAACAGTAACCCTCTCTAACCACTAGGAACAGACTCATAAATACCAACCAAAATTCTAAGAAAATCAGTTCTATGTTTTCACAGTGACAAGCCCCTATTTTTCAAGCTCAAAACCAAGGGATGTTTACAACCTAAATCGGTTAACAAATGCAACACCCTGAATACTGTCCCTCATAATTCTATCAAGAATCGGGACCGCTAGAGCTGTTTGCCTTTGAACAAGAAAAATACGTTCGCCCCCGCAAGATAAGGGGACGAAAAATGCAGCAGGTCGCCAACCCTTCTCCCCAAAATTCTGTGCCCGTGAGAGTGCAAAAACTGACTATTGCTGTACAAGCTTTTCTGCTAACTTAAAGAACTTTACCCAGATCAAATGAAAGAAATTTAAACAACAGTATAATTTAAAAATTAAATCTCAAACATGAACATTAAAATTTCACTATTCACTGTAAATTAATAAAATTAATAAGCACTGTAAAATAATACTTAAGAAATCTTCACAACACATGTAAAAATTTAGGTAATAATGCCATCTGTTGATCAAAACACTGTTGCCATCTGTTCATTCAAAATATAAATATTGTAGAAAATGCATTACCGAAATTAAATGGAGGAAAAGTGGGATGTGTTTTAAATAGAAGGGAAAATTGTGTACCAACAAAAATTGTGGGACGAGCAAATTTTGTTACTTTCATTTTACTGGTGGAAATCGCATGATAAGTAGTCAGAGGGTAATGACATGGAAGAGACTGTACTTGCTTGCGTACATCATCTATTTTCCTTTGTATTTAGTTGCTTTTGAAAAGTAAAATGCACTCTGTTTTGCATTTATAAAGAATGCTGAAACTCTTTGTTTTGTGATGAATATACTTGATTATTTTCATTTGATTGCTGAGGGTTCCCCCCCCCTCTGCCTCTCGGGTGCGGGGTTATTTTGTTTACAGTTTCCTTTATGCAATTCTAACTAATTAAATTCAGGTAATTTTTTCATACATGGAATTCTAATAAATTAAATTCAAATAATTTTAGACTGTGATCCTCCATCTGCTAAACATTTAAGGATTTTGAAACAATTCTTTGGTCATGCGTCCTTCAGACCGTAAGTATCTTCTGTCTGATTGCATTAATATTGCTATTAATGATATTTTTAGAATTAATCAAGGTTTTGTATGACACCTGTAAACATGTAAATGTAATATTCTACATTTTGTAACTCATAAAAACTTTAGATTCTGAACTAAGTAAGCAAGTAGTATTTTTTAATTTCAGCTGTACCAAATGATTTAGTCTAAATACTATTAAAATGGTATTTTACAATACTGATCAACACAGAGTTCATGTTGACATTTGAAATGTCTGCAGAGCGTATGGCAAAGAAGTGAATAACCCCTTCCAAAATAAGTTAAGAGCATTCTTAATAAAGTTAAACATGATAAAATATACTGCAAGGGATTTGTTTCTGTTTCTTACCATGTAATATGACTGTGAGATAAATCATTCATGGTAAGATGCAATTACTGTGATATAAACTTTTAAAACTTTGAATGCATTATGCAGTAACCCTACATCTCCAATACATTAAGCCAAATCTTTTACAATGAGATCCAATTTATTACATACATATAAGCAAAGAAAGTTATTACTGCATGCAAATAAGGCTAAAGATATATTTAATGAAAATATTTATATTGATTGGTAACACAACATTGTTGTACATGAATAAATAAATATAAATGTAATGTTAATATAAACTAAGTAAAAAATCAGTTTCGTCTTGCCGATTTTTTTTATTTTCCCCTTATTCTTTCTTGCTCTCTCTCCTCTCCTCCTTTTTTTTTTTTTTTTAAAATTTGGAAGAACTTTCCCAACTCTGCTGAGAATAAGGATTTTCAAAATCTTACTTTGTTCTGATGCCATTTGCAGTATACTAAATCATGTATGGTAGAAAGGAATTTGACATTTTTGAAATTTTATGTAACCTGTGTTTTTTGTGTAACCTATATTATACTTGAGATTAAAGTTAACAGGATATTTGTAGATTATATATATATTTAAAGGTACTGTATGCAATAACAAAAAAATTTCTCGTAGGTTACTTTGTTTACAGTGATGTATATTCAGTTTTGTGGTTTAATTTTTTTTCTTTTCTTTTGTACTCAGTTTTGTTTTCTGTTCTTTTAATAATGTTATTTTGTTCTTTGTATTATTGATATGAGTGAAATTCAGTTTTACAATCTGTCTAAATTAACAGATGTGAAGGCTAGTATACAAAAATACGTATTTATATGTAAATATATTATAAAAACAAGTCACTGTGAGCATACAAATGAGGCTAATTAAATAATGTAGAAAATGAAAATATTTAAATTAGCAATTTACGTATGAATACGATATATAGTATAAATAAATTCAAAAACTAGTTTCTCCCTAGAGGATGAAATCTTAATTTTTTTCCCACAGTTTAAAAAACTTCCTGTTCCCAAATGAAATTTTGCATTTCTTACAGCTCTTTTATGTTTTTTTTAGATGTTAATTTATGTGCATTATCGCATATGGCATTTTACTGTTCTACTGTTATTATTTTTAATTGGTTAGATCTATTGAACAGTACCTTGATTCTAAAGTTCATTTTTTAAGCCTAGAAAGGGAAAAAAAAATTAAGCAAAAATAGAAATGCTCTTTTTATCTTGAAAATAATCTATAACACTGATTTTAATTTGGGGGCCATTCTACTGTGCTTTTAAGGCATTTATCGTGTGCGCTTGCCTGGCAAGTGTTACGATACACTATAGTAGATAATCGTTGTCTCTCATATTATAACTATAATTTCTTAATAAACTGTGCAATTCAAAAATAATAAATGTATTTGTTAATGATATATATCTTTATTTTTTGAATAATAAATCTAGTTGATAAAATTTGTAAAACATTTAATTGAAATTAATTTAACTAATTTAAAATATATCTGAATCTTCTCTTTGCATTCTTGCCACCAAAATTAGTATCTCGCTGTAGGTTATGGACATCTGCACCATTATAAGAGTAAAAGATGTTTCCAGAACCATGTATTACATTCTTCAATTCAGAATAACCTGCAAAATTTTAAATTAATTTTTGTAAATTTTTTTTATCATAAAAAGCATGCACTAATTCCGTATATTATTAATTTTAGTAATGTTCTGTTATTGGGACCGGATTCAGAAATGTATGAATATATGCGTGTATGTATGTATATATACACTTGCATACATTCATGCTTACATATATACATTTCTGGATCCAGTTATGATAACAGAAGTGTACCTTATCTTCTGTCTAGTGAAATAAACTTTTTATGTTCTCATAGATAAGAGTGTAATTTAAAATGTTTTTTCTTAATCTCCTGAATTCGTAAATTTATAAGACTGCTAAACTCTGGGAATCCAACGCAGGCTCAAATCTCTTTGAATGGACCGGTTTCATGGGCATTTTCATTGTCTTCTATATGTGTAACATGAATATAAGCCAGTTTTTTTTTAAAAAAAGTTCTCCATGAAGGTATACTTCCTTTCTGAATTTAGCTCTAAGGTGCTTTGCCACAAACTAATAAATCCAATAAATTTTTTTTAAAAAGTCAAACATGTAATTAACCTTGTAAGTTGCGATGACTTTTTATAAATGATGTTTTAAATGCTGCCTCTTACCGTAGGATTTAGAGAAATCAAAGACTTATAACCGAAAAATTTTGATGACTGTTTTTATTATATTTTACCTTATGTGTTGTGCTTCCTAATGGCAATAGGAAGCAACAGTTGCTTAACACTTGCAATGTTTTTCTATGCGCTTAGAGGGAGGCCCATCAGGTTTTGTCATATCATGCATTTCATCTGCGTGCAATTTGAATTTGAGACCACTGCATTATAATATAATAAATGATAAGTTTTAAGCTATTGGGAGAAATTAGCTGTTAATATTTTTAAAGTTATATTTTTAGTTTGTTATTTAATAATTGGTAACGAAAAAGGTCATGATTCAGAAATTATACAAAATATAAGTGCTCCATCGCTCAGAAATTGCATAGTTAATTTTTGAAAAATTCGTCAGTTCATTATAAATACAACAACAAATGTTGGTGTTGAAAAATAAATAAGAACAATTTTAACGATTAGAATAATAAGTGTATTATACTGTTGCATCTCTTCTTTATCGCTAATGATACGGAAAGCTTCCAACTGTCTTTCTGGTAAAGTGGAGCAACATATGTGGCCAACTGTACCATAGTGTAATGGTCAAAAGGGAAAGATGTGTATTAAATATGTAGAAGCCTATAGATTTAGAAATAACAAACTTACATTAGCACTTCCCCCCAAACGGGGGCGGGGGAATCAAAATCAATGTTTTAAAAAATTTAGATTGTAGGAAAATAGTACTGTTTATACTATCTTGTGTTGTAATTATCAAACTTTCAAAATTCAAAATCCTGTAACAAGTCTTCTAATTTTGCATTTTTCAAAATGCAAGGAAGAGAAAGTGTTAATCAGTACACCTTATATATAGGTTATAGAATGTATGGGAAAATTACAAAATTCCAGTAGATTTATAATAAAAAATTGAGAAAATAAATTTTACGATGGTATTGGTTTGGTTTATTTGATTGCAGCAAAGCTCTCGAGGGCTGTCTGCCTTAGAGGAGGGATGCTTTCGTGGAGGAATTTCTAAGGGAACTGGCTCATGTATACGTTACACATGGGGAAAACCATGAAAATAGCCATGGAGCCAGCCCATTTGCGGGATTTGAACCTCAGATCGAACTACCAATGTTCAGTGACTTTACCGCTAGGCTGCAGTGGTATTATGTGGCATTATATTTATAATGTAATTATAATATTATTAATAAGCAAAAAATATGTTTGATATGACTTATTTTAAGTATATTTATTTAATGAAAAGATTATCTAGTAAATAAGTTGAATATGGTTACAGACCATTATTTAAATGGTTATGTTTTGTTAAGAAGATTATTTAATGTAGCATTTTGTATATGACTGATTTTATTTCTGATACTACTGCTGTTTGTTCTAAAATTATGTTATGTTGAGTTTGGCCGGAAAAGGAAACTTTTTCAGATACCAAAAATATATGTATCCCATTTTATATTATGTAAGTTATCATAAAATAGCAACATATAATTTATCCATAAAAGTGTGAATAAAAACATAATATATTGAATATTTCTATCTTTAATCCGTATTTTAGGCTGGTTTTTATCTAACACATTAAAAATATCTCAGTATGCTGAGCAATATTCATTTATAAATAAATTTATTTAATTAATGTTATTTTTGTTTTTCTATTCTAGCATGCAATGGAAAATAATACATTCTGTTTTAGTACAGCATAAAGATGTAAGTGCTGTTATGGCTACTGGTAAGTATGGTTATTTATTTTGTAAATGAAGAAAATTAAAAACGAACATTAAAATGTTAAAAATCTGAAGTTGAATTTTACCTGTTTTTAAATTTTTGTAATTTGAAGGCTGCTGCAATAATTTTATTTATTTATTTATTTAATGTAAAAAGAGTTGGTCCCCCCCTTCACCAACTTAATGAAATTAATGAAAACATTGAAAAAGTTTCTTTTTTCGAATCAGTCTAAGCAAATGTTTTTAGCTTCTCCGCTGGAATATTGTGGTTTTTTTTTTTTTTTTTTTTTTTTTTAACATTTTAATACATTAGTTACTAATATCCTAAAATTTAATTGTATTTGTACTGAATAAAAACTTTTTATCCATTTCTATTTCAAGGCTATGGTAAGAGTTTGTGCTATCAGTATCCTGCAATTTATTCAAACAAACCTGTTGTCGTGATTTCTCCATTAATATCATTGATGGAAGATCAAGTAATGGCCTTAAGGTAAGTTATTAAATATGTATTATTATTCTTAAGACTGCAAAACTTTATATTTTAAATCAGACAGAATCATCAATGTAATTCAAAATAATGATTATTTTATTTTTGGAAGAAGTAATCAAATTAACCATGAAGTAAAATGTCTGAAAAGTAATCTCAAACTGGCAGGCAATTTTATGTGGTCTTTGAATACATTTTCTGTAAATTATTTGAAATTATTATGGCAAGAATTTGAAGCAAAAGTTTAAGATAATGTAATAATAGATGTTGATAGTAATTTAAGATAATGGTTTCTAATCTATTTTTATGTTGTTTTCATTATCAGAAACAAACATGAGTAATTCTTCTGAAAATCTAGATATGGAGCTAATTAATTTACACTATGGTATAAATCTTATTCAGAGACCTGAAGATACAAATTTGTTTAAATTTTATTAGTACTTGTCAAAAGATAAATATCCTCAGTTACTAATTTGTGCAGTAAGAGTAATAACTTTGAGACTACTGTTATATATGATTTTTGTGTGTGTGTGTGTGTGTGTGGGAGGGAGGGAGGGAGGGGATAGTTGAAAATTATAAGTCCACCAAAAGATCTATGAATATCTACAATTTGTGATGAAAACATCTTTCTAGTAATTTTTCTCCAAGATTACAAAATTTATTAAAATCTAAGTTCCATGTTGTGTTAGGTGTAGTAAGAAACAAAGATGTTTTTAATTATTTACATATAAATATTCCTTTTTCTATATGCATTATAGAAAAATTATTAAATAAAAGAAAGTGAGTAGGTTGTAATTATTTATTCTTGAGTTTTTCACTTCTTATGAAGTTTTTGTATATTTCTTTTTAGTTTATATTAAAAGTAAATTATTTAGTGGTTACTTCAATATACAGTACAAAGTCCGAGATCCAGACTTCCAGTATCCGGAATGATCTATAATCCGAACCTTAAAGCCACTAACAAAATTTTTTTAGGCTTAGGCATGCGCATTTGATTTTTTTCTCTGTAAGAAAACATATGGAGGATCTTGATTCTTAATTTCACTTCAGCACTAAATAAAACACATTGTAATTGAAGAAACAATCATTTTAGCATAAATTTGTGTAGTCGATAATTTGGCTCCATAGCTGTAGTATCTGCTTGGCATACATCTCAAATATATTATCTCAAGATTTTATATCCCTGACACCAACCTGTCAAAAATCATTATATTTTGCTTTTATCACTGTATGTTTATCAACACATGACAAATTGAGTAATGCTCAGGCAATGATCCCTAAACAAATTTTTTATATTAGTAACTGAATAACAAAGAGTATGGAAATCTTTTATGTTGACATTACGCTTGGCGATGATTACAGATTTAAGTTAAATGCGCTAAATTTTGGTGAGGAAAGATTTAACAAAAATTTCTTTCCATATGCTAAAAATAGATTTTGATAATAATACTCACAGGCCAAAATATTACATTTAGTGCTATTTGAATTAAGAATAACTGATTTTTTATTCATATAAACCCAGAATCGGAGCCAAAGCTGGTATGTTTGCACCGGGCTGCAGAATTTAGGGAAGACAAAATTTAGAGAAGCTCTGAGTAACAAAATTAAGGGATGATAAAGTTTTCAGAATTTAGGGAAAGCACTGAGACCAAAAATTAAGGGACAGCAAAAATTTAGAACTTAGGAGGCGCTTGGTAGCAGAATTTATGACCCGCAGAGACTGCATCCATGCGGCAAAATATCTAGTGCTGGCCCTCATTAAGCTTAAGTGTATGTAGGAATTTATTTATTCAGGGCTCAGATAAGCCTTAAGCATGTACAAGAGTTAAATGTAAGTAGATTAAATAACTAATTTAATACAATTCAGGGTTAATTGTCTCGGTGCGCATTAGAAGCAAGGCAAAAGTTAACGGAACATTTCATTGCCATGCTACATAGCCAATCATGTATAGCGGATGCTGTTAAGCTAGATTAAAATTATACTTTACTGATTCCAAAGAATTTCAATTAATATAGCAAATTGCGCTGTTCCTTAATCTTCTAATTTGATCCAGCATATTATTTTTTGCAGATTGCTATATTTACAGCTTTCAATTATGTTTAAAGGAGTTTCTAATTCTGAAGCTGCAACAGGATCTACAAAGTGAAAGCAAAGTGAAAACATTCGATGTCCGTTAAATGAAAAGTGAAATTGCTGCAAAAAAAGGATATAGGTGTATCCATCTCAAAATTATATGATTAGTATGCCACTGAAAGTCAACTGTATATGAAATAATAGAAAAAGGGATTTTATGAATTTTTGTGAAGACACCCCACTCGCAATGAATCACAGAAGAATGATTCACTATGCTAAAATTGATAATCATGACAAAGTGATGAATAAATGGTTAGACAGAGATGCAGCAAGGGCTGCCATTAATGGGTCAAATGTTAACAGCTCAAGCCAAACTATTTCATGAAAAAATGAACTTAAAAACTGAGTGCACATATTCAATAGACCAAATTTTAAAATTGCTGTGGTGTAATGCAGTTGAAAATGCTTCAGCTGATACTGAAGCTGCTGAACTATTTGCAGATGAATTCATTGAACTCATTAATAGTGAAATGTTGTCTCCAGGATAAATTTAAGTACTTATGCATAAACTACAGGTAGCTATCACAATTTTATTTCTTTAAAAGAAACCTACATTCCTGTAAGAAATAATATTAATAATACAATATTTAATAAAATATCTTCATATCTACTTCCCTGCAACTTGAATCCACCCAATTCTTATTGTTGTCTTTGCCACTCTTTAGACCCTGAATCATCCATAAATAATTAGAAAAGTTGAATATGCAGCTAACTTGACAAAATCATGGACAGAATGACCATTCACCAGCAGAATGTCCATTTGTGTTTGTTTTCTCATGATGAGTCGGTTCTTAGTTTGGCTAGCATAAAGTTTGATAGTTAAATGGGAAAGGTCTGGTGTGATATTCACAGATAGTTTGCCAGGGTTTGTTAGCAAGACGAAAACAATCACACCTTGGATGAATCCATTTTAAAATTTAGTGGTGTTAATTCTCTGAATTTCCTGAGGAAGGGGAACATTACATGAATATTTTAAAAATTTTCAGAACCTGGAGCTAAAAAGCTAGGTGGGGAAACATGAAGAAATACGGTGTATATATTTGAAATTGTAGAGGCTGTTTACCAACATTAATTGTGGTAAAATTTGTAGATATAGGGAAGCAGATTTTTGCATACAAAGTGTGTTTAGATAATTTTTTAGCTCTTTTGAGGTACACTATATAATATTTATTTAAATGCAGAAATTAATATTTAAAATAAGTCTATAAATTTTAATTTTCCTATGAACTTTATTGTATTAAAATGTCATGTAGCAACATAATAATAGTTATCTTTAATCTTCTGTTCTTGTAGATGGATTTTATTAAGTGATGTGCAGTGATCAATTCCTTTTATTAATCTACATTTAACATTTTATTCTTTTCAGCTGTTGCCACTGAAATGACAGATCTTTTTGTTTTATATAAGTGTATATTATTCAAATTTTATCCATATCCTTGTATGTGATAACTATGTTAGTTAGGGTAGAAGGAAAAAAACTTTGCTATGACCTCCACAAGTAATTTGCAAGCATTTGTCTTTGTTACCAGGATAACAATCAGTGCATGGGCTGATCCATTTTAACTTTCACTGTCCTGCAAAATTCAAATTTACTGTTAAAAATTTATTGTTTTCGCTTCTGAAATTGACCTCAGAAATATTCCTTTTCCAGTTTTACCAGCTGCCAATAAATATTTAGAAGGCAGCTCCAAATCAATATAAAACCACTTACTTGACACACTCAAGGATGTTGATATTGTCACCCTATCCAGGAGAAAAAATTCTTATTGTGTTCTGCAGCCTCCTATGTGAAAATTAAAAAAAGATGATCCTCTAAAGGCATGCTTTCAAATTAGCAGTAGTTCTCATTGCAATGCCAGCTAAAAGGGGTCGAAGTGCTTTCCAATTTCAAGTCATACATACTTTGAATTGTATGATCCTGATATATCCAGGCTGTGAAGAGAGCATGATTAACTAGGCTATCAATCACCCTTTTTTTTATTTGCAGTATATTCTGCAGGGGGTTGAAAAATGCAAATTGACAAGTGTCTCTTGGGGGTAAGAATCCAGGCCACAATTTATCCTGATGGGTGGTTGTTGTTGGTGACTCCTGGCAACGCTTTTCAAATTGATGAGTCTGTCTCCGGAGAAATGGTGAAGTTGTTAAAATTTACGAGAGCTCTTTCTCTGAAGGCCTTAAGGAAAGAGAAAATTATGTGAATATTTTTAAAATTTTTAGAACCTGGCACTAAAATGCTATGAGGAAAAGTATGTAAAGAAATATGTGATTACTTAGTACATATTTAATCTTGACGATCTGCTATCAAAGTAAGCATCAAGTTGATTGAACATTGGATATTTATAGTGTAAAACCCATGAAGTTATTTTGAGTATGCTTAAAAGTTTTATTCATTTTTCATCATGTAGATGCAGGATAAAAATATGATGACTTAATTAATGGTACTGCAGTAATGAAAGATATTTATGGAAGCAAGTCATGAGTAGACAGCCTGAAAGAATCATTGATATACTAGAAAACCAGCAGAAATAATCAAAGCTATGTAAAATTGCTTAATATCCAACTGCTGGAAGATTATTAGGAAAGTTTTTATCATTTGCAATATCTGTAAAAGGATGGGTGTGTTTAACATAAAGTTCCATCAAAAGTAGCAACATCAAGCTACCACAGTTGAGAAGAGAGAATGGTCAGTAATGATGCAGTATGCAAACTACTGCTTTTAGTTGTTTATTAATGTCTCAGGTGATACCATTAAAATGCTGTTTTTAAATTCCTGTGCTCCGTAGAATGATAGGGAAAAGAAATGATTAAAATGACAAGCAATCCCGTCATCTAGAAATGAATAACTAACTAAAAGAGGTCGATTGCATACTGCGTCATTACCATATGATTGCCTATCCTTTTTATCTCCTGCTTATCATATAAACAAGTTATTCTTGAAGCATTTAGTAATGGACTATGAAAAGTAGATACTCTTTTAAAATATGAAAATGCTCTGTACTGAAAGACAGAATCAGCTGTATTGCCTTTAAAAGTAGGAATCTGTTTGCAGAATTTAATTAATGAGTTGGAAAGTAAAGATATTTGCTTGCACTTACCTAGCAATTGTAAATTGTTCTATTCACACTGAGAAAGCCTGAAAGAAGTTAAAATCCAGCATCAGTTGCTTTTTAATCCACTAAGGGAGTATCGTTTATCACAGTAATGCAAAACTTGAAATTTTCCCACTTCCCTATAAAACTCTCCAGACCATATGTCAGTGAATGATAATTTTTTTTAGATTTTTGCCAGCAAGTCTTTGTTGAGAATGTCGAAACTACTTGACAACAATTTTAATTTTTTTATTCAATGAGCTTTTTTTTTTCATTTCATAATAGGAAGATTCAATTCCTGTCACACAGAGACTGGCTGTAGGTCATAGGTAATATGAGTTATTTAACAAAATAGACATTTACTCTAATCCCTCCTTTTGTAGCAGGTGATACCATTCTTGAGTTTAATTTGTGATTACTGATGACATTTCTGTCTGAATTGCTTGTATATTAATAATGCATTTCTGCCATTCCTTACCCAGTATTTTCAGTTTATTGTGCAATTGTATTAAATCTGTTTTTTTTTTTTTTTTTTTTTTTTTTTTTTT
>KK117261.1:478476-496887 GCA_000611955.2 Stegodyphus mimosarum
GTGTTGTAAATATTGGTGCTTGTTACTTGGGATCATCTCAGAGACAAATGTCAAAAGTAAAAGAAGATCTCTTGAAGTAAGATTTTATTATATATTTGATGGAATTTAATTTTTCATGAAAATTCATTTTTCGTTACATCTTTCATGTAAATCTTACTTCACAGAAAATTTCAAATTTAGTAATATTTGAAAAATTCTTAATTAAGTTTACAGAATTTAAATCTTAAGGTATGTAGTGTATAATGAAAGATAAAAAAAAATTAGCTCTTATTATTCATGCAGTAAAATTAGCCATTCCTTAAACAGTTGTAAAATAAATTTTAAAAAACTGATGTACAATTTTAATTGAAATATTTGTTTCAGAGATTTGTTAAAAGTTCATTATTTAATAAAAACCAGTAGAAGTAGCATTATGAACGTTGAGCATTCATTTTTGTTTTAATATGTGATACAAAAGTCTTACTGTCTGAAATATTTTAAAAATAAAGCATAATAATTTTTGATAAAAACATCTCTTTTATTTTATAAATTTAGTATGTTTGTTATCTGTTTCTCAGAATTTCTTTTAATTTATTTCTTTGATGCCCATTCATGCATTAGAAATTATTTGTATAGTATTTGTGTTATATTTTAAGTAAATGACTTAGACACTTTTTATTTCAAAACTTTTTAAGGGGTAAATACAAAGTTGTTTATTTGACTCCTGAATTTGCGGAAAATGCTATGGCATTACTGAAATCTTTAAATGAAAAAATTGGTAAGTTTTTATATGAATTAATTCATCTTTAATTATCTGCTTGATCAATCATTAATGATCTAAATCTCAAGTAATCACACTTATATTTATTTCTTGTGCATTTTGTGTTTTAATTCATTAATATTTTATCTATCTTCAAAATTGTATGTTTGCAATTTTTACAAAATAATCTTTTTCTCTTGAATATGCTCCTGTCATTGGATGCTAAATAAACTTATATTTCTTGTGAAAGTTTCTCACTAGTGCAGCTAATTGGAGAAACTGAATATTTTAGAGAACTTTGTAAGGAAAACTTAGTAGTGTTCTCATTACACATTGGGAAAACCATGAAACAATCTGGGGACACCAGGTAGGATATATAACTCAGCTGCTAATAGACCATAGGTATTTTAAGTTGAACTGTCATAATTCTTGATATCTTAGGTGAGCAAATTCATTAATCTGCTTTCAGATCAATTACTTTTCAAGAAAGACTTCACGAAGAACACAGTTTGCACCGAGTTTTTTGCATTTTAATTTGCTCTTATTTCTTCACAGAAATCAATACACTGCCATGCCGCTGTAAATTTTCAGTGTATGACACTGCTGTGCATAAACGGCATAATCTTATCTATTAAAATTTAGGCAAAAACACAGTTTTTTTCCTCTCATAGTTGATATATAATATTGAATTTTCTAAGTTAACTTTTAATTTTGTATAGCACTGTACCAGAATATAATATGATCGACGGTTTACACTTTCTTCAAGTCCTTACTGTTCCACTACTGATATTTTCGGTCTTTTATATTATCTGCAATGTATGAAAACTGTGTACTTCTAATTAGATTTTTGAAGTTGATGTCAGTATATGGATGGAATTAGAGTCATTGTGAATATGCTATAGACCAATAAGTATTTTGACACCTGCGATAGGAAAGAAAAAGAAAATTTATTCATATTCAATAGTTAGTTGAGCCTCCACAAGTGGCAATTACAGCCTCAACCCTCCAGGCCATCCTTTTCACGAGTCCATGTATGACAGCTATTGTTATTTTCGTCCACTTCGCTTGGAGAAGACGTGAATTCCTTCACTGATGTTGGAGGATTGTTGCGCCTCTTAATTTGGCAATCCAACCCTTCCCAGAGATTCTTGATAGGGTTCAGGTCATTAGCCGTTTTTGCAATACCCGACAATTACACTTTTCTCGAAATCAGCTAACTCTGTGCTTCGTGGCATCTTGCATGCAACTAATGCCAATGTAGTTTTCTATGTGATATTTAACAGTGGAGGGTGTGACATGTATCAGGACCACAGATATTGGTATTTGCATGGGTGTCCGAATACCTATTGGTAGATAGTGTACATCTCCCCTCCCTCCTTCTAAAAATCATGTTTTGTGGGAGAAATTGCTTTTCACTTGTGTTCTTGTATTTTGGGAATGTTTGACACTTATGCAGAAAAATTTGGATGTTAGTGCTTATTTTGTCTAAATAGAGCACACACAAGATTTTAAAAACATTACATCGATTCTGCAATTATTTTATAGTTTTATTTATTTATTTTTTAATTATTTACAAACTTTAAGTTTTAACCCCCCCCCCACTGCAATCCGTGATTTGTTCAATCAAAAACCATTGTATTTATAACATTTTTTTTATTTAATTCTGTGGGGAAATCTGAAGAACTGACAATTATTTTATACCAAATATTTAATTTTATTTTTAGGCATTACTCTATTTGCAATTGATGAAGCACATTGTGTTTCTCAGTGGGGCCATGATTTCAGAAGCTCATACAGAAAACTTGGCAAATTACGTTCTACTTTCAACCATGTATGTTAGTTTCATATTTTCAGTCATTTTATTTTAATGCTGAATGTATTTGGAATACTTATTTTAATTATTTAATCTTTCAATCAAAGGTTCCTTTTATGGCTGTAACGGCAACGGCAACTCCAGTTGTTCTGAATGATATATGTTCTTCTTTGAATTTGGTAAATCCTATTAGAGTGTGTTCGAGTTTTGATCGGTAAGTTTTTTTCTTTTTTAATGGTTACTGTTATGTAAGTAGCAATATCTATGTCCATGGAATGTTGAAAAAATTATAGCTAGTCTAAATATATATTGAATCAATGGTCAAAAAATCAAATAGTGTAAGCTTTCAGGTTATGCGAATTTTAATCAATTTTTAATAAAAAGACACAGGTTTTATGTCACCTTCAAATTTCAATAAGAAAAATACTTTTGTTACCTTAAAGAAAGGGAAAAGTCATCAAAGGTTTTCTAGATATCTTTAGTCTTGTTTCTCTTGTAAGAAATGGAAAATCATTTGCTCAGTTTATTACTAAGGTCGGCTATATATAATTCAAAAATGTAAATTTTTAAAGCATAAACTTTTCAAACTTTAAAAAAAAAAATATGAAGATACAAGCATACATTAAAAATTCCCTTTTGGAAAAATGTTAAATCAAAACTAAGAAAATAAAAATAACAACAACAATAATAATAATAATAAAAGAAAATTTGGAAGGTTTCAGATTTTAAATTACATCCAAAGGGGCTTTTTTAACATTTTGTGTGTTACCTTTATTTATTAAATATCATGTTCTTTGCATTTAAATCGTAAAATTCAGTTCAAGAGCAATATCCAAAATAATTTTTAAATGAACATATCTTTAGAATTTTCGATACAGTCTCATGTACTGGAGATAAAAATGTGTTTTCTGTACAACGTTGCCATTGCTCGCTTTGAAACTCTTGAGTTGATCAAAAATTCGTTAAAGTTTTACAAAATGTGAAATCGATAATAAAACAAATTTCAAATTTGGGCTTCCAGATGCCCATATTCATATGGAAACGTTCATTATTCAAAATTTGATGTCTTCTTGATACCGCTGTTTTATCAGAATGTGAGAAAGATACATACATTTATGCGAATTCTTCATTATTTAATTTCTTTAAATATAATACAGGGCGATAATATTTGGTGGGAACAATTTGAAAAGAGAAACAATGCTTTTAGTAAATCAATGCAAAATGCCAAAGCGGAATTAATAGTCCTTTTGGGCAAATTGCCACTTGGACTAATAATAAAAAAGAATTTTAGCTTTTGATGAAACCTGAAAGTTACAAGCCAGATAAATATGGAAATGATATCTTTCCATTAGATGAAATTGTAAATCTGAAATTTTTAACTTACCTTTAAACCTAGGATGTGTTACAAAAAATGGACCTTGTTTAAATTTAAGAAAACCAAAAATCTATAGGTTGTGTATTACATATTACACTTCAAATAGCATATAAAAAGTACACACATTTACTAATATTTATTTAATCTTAAAAAAGGAATCGCAACATATTTTATTTAAAAAATATTATCTTTACTTAGTAATCAATATTTTAAATTCACCATAATAGAAATTTAAATTCTGTTCTGATGAATTTAAAATGTAGGGACTACTAATAATACTTGTTTATTAGTACCTAAGTTTGTTCTTAAAAGCAACAACTTAATGAAGATATATTTCGGTTTGAATTATTAATATGCTTGATTTATACAGTATTCCAAACAGGGCTTTGAACCGTAATTTTTTTTGCTCCGGTTTTCGTTCCGGTTCAACTAAAAAATTAATATCGGTTCAGTTCCGGTTTTCACTCCGGCAAAAATAACGGTTTTCGGTTCAGTTCCGGTTTTCGCTCCGCCAAAAATAACTGTATTCGTTTCAGTTCCAAATGAATAATTTCATTTTATGTATATTCTTATTTGTACTAAAAATATAATTCTATCATAAACAAAAAATGTAATTCTATCAAAATTTAGAAGATTTTATTCTTTTTTTAATTGGTACACTATGTGAATTGATACAAACAGCAGGTACGATAAGAGCGGTGAGCAGAGGACGGCGAGCATTGGCATTGTTATCCGTTATCAAAATCGCATTTGACAACTAGGTTCATGATTACCCACATTCGTCGTTTGACTCTCACATCGTGCACTTGGCCTTGCAATAATTATGTAAAAAATATATTATTTATTTAACATATGAAAATTGCCTCTAATTATTAATATATCTTCTAACGTGGTTTCACTGAGATTACTTCTGTTGTCTCGGAGAATAAATTTCAAACCTGAAAACGCTCTTTCAACACTAACTTGTGTAGCTGGAGCTGCCAAAACCACCATTGCAATCTTATACAAGTGCGGATATGTAATTTTATTCTCTTCCCAGAAATCTAAAATATTATGCTTTATATCAAGCCTTCGTACATTGTCAAAATTATTTAAAATGAATTCAATGTCAATCTCGGTAGAAATAGAGGTTCTATGTGTTTTTATTATTGCCAATTCTTTACTTTTTAAAAAAGTCTCTAAATCGTCTTCATTTTCATCGCTTTCAGTAGAAGATTTTGTTTCCTCGTTTACTATTGAAATGGACTTTTCAAAAAATTGTAATTTGTTCCAAATATTCTTTAAATGTTGCACAGCCTGTACCTTTTGTGACGTGGAAAGCAAAATTTGATAACGCGGGTCCAAATAAACTGCTCCTACTAAACTATCAATTTCTATTAACAATGCTTCCCTGTCAGATAACTGATTATATAAAATATCTGCAAAGAAATTTTTAAAATTTCGTAACTTTATTTTGCAATGTGTCCAAATTCCGTAAAAATCGCTTAAAGTTAATTCTTCACTTTGTAGTTTCAAAGTTGCTTCCGTTAGGGGTTGTAGGGTATCAACAATTAATTTTAATTTCACCCATTTACTGTCTGCAAAATAGTAATCTAAATTATGTTCCGCTAAAGATGAGCTAAAATCTTTGCATTCCAATAAAGATTTTAACATATTATATGTACTATTCCATCTAGTTGGACAATCCAAAATTGGTCTTTTAGTATTAACGTCTTTAAATTTTAACATAAGAGATGGAATGCGCAGCTTTTTCACCAACCCCCTAGCATCAGAAATAAATTCATTGAAATCGGCGTTTTTTATAGAGTCTTTAATTGCTAGTTGCAATGTATGTGCAGCACATCTTATTCCGATTAGTTTATTAAAAGAAAAGTTGTGATCAAAAAATACTCCATCTTCAAAGTGATCCCTAGTTTCGAAATTTTCATTTTCCATTTCGATAACTTCGTCTTCAATTTCGGATCCTAATAAGTTGACAAATGAAATCATATTAGCTCCATTGTCCGTAGTAATTGAATAAATTTGCTGAATATCGATATTATATTTTTCTAGTACTTTTTCAACCATATTTTTAATATAAATTCCAGTATGTTTATCTTTCAACTCTGTCATTCCCAAAGTAAACAAATTTATTCTTCCGCCTATTATCAACTGAGCATTGATTCCCAAAATTGATCTATTTAATCTGGTAGCTATGTCAATTTTTAAGGAAATTACTTTTTTTTCGAGTGCTGTACTTATTTCAGAGACAATTTTAACAGCTGTCTCTGGTATTAATAATTTAATATTTTCAGAATTTACTGAAAAATGATTACCTATTGCATTAACAATTGGGTTCAAAATCTTTTTGAATCCTGAATATTCTAACATTTCAAATGAACAGCCATTAACAGTAATAAGTTCAATACATGCTTTAAGGACTATTTCCTTGTTTAATTTTACTTTCAAAAATTCTGATTTTACGTATTTATCCAAAGTTTCTTGTGAACCGCTGGATCCGCTGGTACTTGGAGTAGCTTCATCTCTTATGTTCAACTTAATTTTCTTTTTTTGCTGTACAGTTTTAAATTCATTACTATGATGTCTTTTTAAATGTCGTTCTAAATTGGCAGCATGATTTCCAATCATAGAAGTGTCGCATATATTACAAATACTCTTATTCTCTGTTTTGTGATATGTGAAAAAATCCCTGCTAGTATTTGTCTTATTTCTCCCCATTCTAAAAACGAAAAGGAAAAAAAAATAAATAGATCAAATAAATTTTTAAAAATATACAGTTATTAAATTATAGCTATAGAATAGGGTCTGCCCCTCAAATATAAATTAAGTAATAATTAGTGCTGTACCGAGTACTCGGTCATTTACTACTCGGCCGAGTACCCAGTAATTGGTTTTAAAAAGTTCCACTGATATGCTCATGAAGAATTTTGCATTTATTGAAATGAAAACATGAATTTGAAGCATATAATCATAAATTCTATTTCAATTTGAAATGTAACTAAATATTCACCCTAAAGACAATATCGAACAAATCATAGACAAATTTTAAAATATAGTCTGAGAAAATGTGCTATTAGTATACAGAACAAATAGATTTTAAAAATCAATACACTGGTACTTACGTTATCAGTAATTCAACATCAGAAGACAGAGCCGTATGAGGACTTGGCGAAAAAGGTGGCCGTCAGGGGCGCAACTGAGTTTGGAGCGCAAAACAAAAGAATAGAGAGCCGGTTGAGAGTTACACGATTTTTTATTTATTCTTTACTTGACACTAAATACTTCTAGTTGACCATTGTAGTTAGTCTCCAGGAATTAATACCGACTGTCACTAGCCTTTTTACGTCTCCTGACCAATTAGACAAAGACACGTATTAGTACGCGTACATCACATACTTCCTGCTAAGCAGCTGGTTTGTCTATCTAAACAGTCTATACAAACATCCGTGGATGATCGCATGCTGAGATGTGAAAAATAAAATATAACTCGATATTTTTCTTAAAAAATCATCTATACTTCTAGTTTAATCAACTGAATTAAATATGTCTTCTACAAGTAGTTTCATGCGAAACTGAAACAGAAAAATACTAGTGAATATCAAAATAGGAAATCGAGGAGCAGTATACATGTAATGATAATTATAAAGTTGACGTTAAATTAGAAAATATTGATAAGTTGGTAACAGTAACAAAATGACTGAAAGATATATCGAACCGAAATAAACCGATATTTTTTTTCGGTTCAGTTCAGATTTTCGTTCCGACCAAAATAACGGTTTTTTCCGGTTTTCGGTTCAGTTCCGGTTCGAAGCCCTGGTTCCAAATATGCCTAGCATGGCTAAACTGCTTAAGGCTGTGAGTAATTGAAAAAAGGAATTAAACAGTTCCTCATGATGTGTTAAGGGAAAGGAAATGAGATTCTTTGTAATTGCTACTGTCTAGTCCATAGAGTACTTTGTAACTAATTTTCTACTAACATGTAAAATTTCACATCAATAGATCCAGTAATTTTTTTATTAAATCCATGCAAACTAAAATATTCATAATACGAGTCATCTGTAAGTATCTTATATAATAGTATAGATGCATGAAATGCGTAACTGTGAGGAAATTAATGTCATTTTGGGAATTTTGAGCAAGTAATCTGAAAATTGTTTATATTATTTTATCGTTGAAAGATAGTTTTCTTCAGCTCTGTTTTTGTTATTGTATTAGAATTTGAAAAATTGTGCATAGTTTAATTCTGGCTGAATCTTATGCAGAGTATATTTCCAGGCATAATATAAATGTGTATTTAAAATTTTGTTTTTCTTTAGGCCTAATCTGTACCTGGAAGTATGCATGAAAAGTGGTTCTGTTGAAAATGATTTGTTGAGAGTTATGACGAAAAAGAATGGGATTCCTAGTTTTTCGGGTCCAACAATTATTTACTGCCCAACAAGAAATATCACTGAAGATGTGTATAGGCGATTGCTTGGTATATGAGTACTTTTTTTAAGTATTCTTATTATTTAATAGAAAAATTTTATAAATTTCGAGCTTTTTATCAAAAATTGTGTAAATAGCATTGTATAAATATTTTGTGGCAACCCACTGCATAAATATTTTGTCATAGTTTATTTTATTCAAAAGACGAAAAATTAGTTGTAATTAAAACAATTCTGAAATGTGTACTTTGTATTGAATGAATAATTAATTGCAGGTAAAAATAAGTTAACTTTCTTTGAAAGAAAAATATTTTCTATATTGATTGATGATTAATAAAATCTCTAAATTTCTTATTATGTGTAAATTTATAATCTAAATTTGGCATGCTAAACAAATACCATAAACGGCATGCTTAAGAATAAAATTGGAATGTTGATAGTTTCAATTTTCTGTAACTTCTCGTGCTATTTTTGAAATATTTGTTACTTTATATTGTAAAAAGACATTGGATACATATGGATCGTTTCACGACAGGTGTGTCGTATAGCATCAGCTGCCAACTTTCTCACAGAGGCATGTGTGTCATACAACAGTCAGTCTGAAATTTTTGAGTTACACATAGGTTTTTAAAATTAAATTTATGAAATTTTAGGAGTGTTTAAAGTAGTCTCCTCCAGCATCAATGCACTTCTGTAGGCGAATTTTCCAAAGATTAAATGGCTCAAGCTATTCATTTCTTGGAATTGATGATAAAAATGCATTTATAAGCTCATCAATCTCATCTTCAGAATGAAAACAATGTTCTTTTTTAGATTAAATAAAGTAGCCAAAAACCACACATAGCTAGGTAGTTGCATGGAGCATGCTCTATCACTATGTATTTTTGCTCAAGAAACTCAGCTGTCAATCTTGCTGAATGATTGTCATGCAAGAGCATGAGTCCTCTAACATTCACTTCTTGAAAAATTTCTGGAAGACACTTAGTGGTGTACCAATTAGCTGTGTCTATCTTCTGTCCTTTCAGCTTGATCGCTTTGACCGGTCCTGTACTTCTGATGAGAGTGCCGTACATTACTTTTTTCATGGCATATTGTCTTGTTATCATTGTGGGCATAGAATCATCTTCAAAGACCCACACATTACTTTCTTGGCGTGTTGGAATGTCAAAAAGTGGTATGTATATTTCATCATCAGTTATGATTTCAGAAGTAATGTGGTAGCAATTTAAGGGTTTTTTTACTGATTCTGACATGCTTCTCTTTTTGGTGCTCAGTTAAATTGTGGAGAACTCAGTGGCAAATTAGTTTCATGAACAATTTTATGTATGGTGGTGGATCCAATGTTAAGTTCCTTTTGTATCCTTGTAGGGGCTGTGATTATCATCGCTTAACATTTTCCATATGTCAGACACATTATCTGAGATTACTGCTGACAATAGCCTTCCTGTGTAATCTTATTCTGAAGGGCATTGTGACCTCTGTGAAATTCTGTAAATGATCTGAATACAGTTGTATGAGATGGACTTTTATTTCTAAATGCTAATTGTAGATGCTGAACACATTCGTCTTGATTTAGTTCTATTTTAAAATCATAGCATATCATAGCGTGATAATGTTCTCGTGTCAACTCCATTTTTTGTTTCTGCCTAAAATTTATTCTGTGCTAAATTGCTTGCAATTTTCTGATAAAAATATCATCTGTTTGGCTAAATAATTCATATTTTCAAATCTAACCTTTAATTTTTTTCTGCCACTTATTGTCAGCACATTTCTAAAAAATTTCAGATTGATCTGCTGATATAAATCCTATTTAAAAGCACTGTTAAGACATGTATACCACATGCAAATTTTTAGATAGAACGTTTAATTAGTATCTTCTTTTACCACTAGATGTAGCCCTATGTCTGTGATGGTAGAATTTATTGAGACTGGAGAAAATGTATTCTGCTGAAGTTTATTTTTGGTATCCTACTCCTGAATCAAAGCAGAAATCGTGAATTGAATAATGTAGCAGAGCTGGCTGTTAACTACACCAGCTGATGTAAACACATTGGGATGTTCTCAATGCTTCTTTTTTGACAATATGTTCTATAGTTTTAGAGGTTTCATTCATTCATCTTAGACTTTGGAAAGCATTGAGGTGAATATTTTCTGTATCATTTAGCAAAACATTTTTTGTACTTAAAATGGTTAGGAAAATATACTGATAAAGTTTTCAAATAAGTTCTAACAACTACCTGAGTATTTCTCTTATAATGTGCCAAAAATTGGAACAATTAGATCACAAATTTAATTTATGCAAATTTTTTTTCCAAAGTTAGCTTGCCTGTCTCCCAACAACACAGTGCCTCCTGTCAGCCCACCGACCCAAGAGAGCAGTTCAGTGACTGAGGCTCCATCATGAAAGAAGTATTATAAGAGGCCTTGTTTACTCACCCTATCCAATTTGATAAGTTTTCCCCTATATTGTGGTAAATAGCTATAGGAATTTATTTCCATTCTTCGTGTAACATAGCAAACAGATGATAAATTAGTTGAACATATATGGCATATAATTAGCACTCTAGCTGAGGTTAGGAATAATGAGTTTAATGAAGTTGAGCCGATCATTTAAGCTGTCCTAACCTGATTTCTTAGGACTGCAAAGGTAATGATCTGGCTTTGTGAACAGGTGTGTTTTCACATTGAAACAAGGAAGTGCTATACCAGATTATTATTGTGGGACATAAAGCACTTTTAATATCCAAGATATTTTGATGGACAAATTCAGAGAACTTCAGAGAGTTGAGGCAAATAAAATCAGGAAATGAGAGCTCCAAACTATTACATCGCTTCTACCAAACTTCATTGACAGCACAACACACTTGTGCAAATCCATTTGCTAGATTTAGACGTGTATTATAATGCCAAAAAAATTTGCAGACTTATTATTCAAGAATGCCTTCTTTCATTGGCCATTTTTTCAGTTATACTGTTGTTTGCACCTTTTCAAATGATATCACACACTGACAGATATGATTAATGGATTTAACCAAACATAATCATCTTATGGAAGATAATTATATTACTGATCCTCTATTCCCAGCTAGGCCAAAGATAGTTGCTAAAGCTGTTGCTTAAGAGCAAAATTATCAAGCAAGTTTGCTTACCTTTTGGGCGTCAAACCTCTAAGCTAAAGGTTATAAAAAGGTTGGTGTTAGATTAGTGTTTCCATGATTTTTTTTGCTTCGTAACAAAATCTTCCATTCCAATTCTGAGGCACACTGAATAGCAAAAAAAAAAAAAATCTCCCTGACTACATGGGGAAAATTATGAACTCCAGTGATGTCCCATTGAAATGAACTGACTTCTACATTCTGTTATCATAATAGAATATTTTTATAATGTTTGCCATATATATCTACATCACATTGACAGGTCCATTTTGTGTTAAGGTATGTGGTGACTTTTGGCTGTATGATATGTATAAATGGTAATTTCTTTTTTATGTGAAACATTACTGTTGCTTTGATGAAATATGATGCATTTTTTAAACATGATATATTTCAGATATGAAAGTTTCGTGCCAAATTTATCATGCTGGAATGTCAGCTGATGATCGTAAAACTGCACATTATCAGTTTGTTCGTGATAAAGTAGAGGTAAGGTATATTTTTTTGTCTAGAATACTTGATGCTCACTGATGATAAAAGTAGTTCAGTTGGAATATATTTTATTAACTTGCACAAATCCATGTAAATTTTCTGTTATTTGATAATAATGTAATGTGTTAGAAAGATTCAATGATAATATATATTATTATCATTGAATATATATATATATATATATGGAAATCTTATACATTGCTTACACTGCTCATTATTTTGTAAATGTGCAGTTGTTGTGGTGTTTATGTTTTGGTTTCCAAGTTTAAAAAATTAAAACACTCTTTTTTATTTTATAAGTTTTACTTAAAGGGCATATTAGAAGATATTAAATTCAGATAATTATTCTTTGTTTATCTTAGGATTATATGTGAAAAGCACTGCATTTTTCTGTCTCTGAAAGATTTTCAGTAGTCTGTGTTCTAATTTGTCTGTAAAGATCAGAGATGTGAGACATTGTTGCTTCAAATGGAAAATTCATATTTTATACCTAATTGCCATTGTGTTCTTGCATAGCATTTTCCGACCATCTCATAACACTGGACTAAAATACAAGAACATAATTCCCTATGATTTTCAGAGGCTGTTAGTATCACTATGAACAAATTGACTTTTGTTGTTTTTCAGATATAATCACATTTTGACATGCACATTGATTTGCTTTTGACTGTATTTTCTACCTTGTTTTTATAAATGTGGATGTTATTTTAATCTCTTGAGATAATATTGATAAACAGTAACTGAAAATGTTCTCTTTTCCGTTTATTATGAATTTTACTTAATGCAGAATTCAAAAATTTTTGCTTCAGAATTTGAAAATCTTTTGTCATTTTAAAACAACTCAGTTGGACATTGAGATCTTTCTAATAAGAATGTTAATTATATGTTTCTTCCTTATTATGTAGGAGTTAAGATACATGCATTAAATATCAATCTATATAAAATAAAAATTCATGAATTTTGAATAGAATTATACATGATTTTGTAAAATCAAAATGTTATTTGTGTCTTCAAAATCTTAGTTGAGATTAGTAAATTAGATTCTTGAAATAACCACTTTCTCCAGAATGAAAGTTTAGAAATATGCTTTGTGATAGTGGTTTTATGTCATTTGCATATACTCTTTATACTTATTATTTTATAGTGATTCTAACTATGTTTGGTTATACTGAGCAGTAATACAAGTTGTGCCTCGCTCATTTCAAATGCTTATTTTATAGGTTGTAGTTGCTACTGTGGCATTTGGGATGGGAATCGACAAACCAGATGTACGTCGTGTCATTCATTATGGTGGTATGCTTAGTCCTAAAATTGCATATGTATCTGCCTAGTTATGCAAATTATTTGAATAAGATAAAAAATTTCAATAATATGTTAGAAAAATATGCATATATATAATATTGTTTTTTTATTAAACTAAAACATCCATGTTTCAAAACCAAATCATTGAATAACCTTCAATACATGAATAATGAAAATAATAACTATTTGAGTTTTAAGAGACTACAGATATGGGGACATAAATGTGTACCCAGATTTATAATGTAGTACATAAAATCAGAATGCATAAATCTGGAGTAGTGCAAAATAAGTACCAAATAAATATTTACAGTAATTTGCTATTGACATAAATGTTTATGCATTATTTATAACTGTTTTCATATGCATGCACTTACTATCCAGGCATCTGCATGTCAAATTATCGAAGCCATGTGAAGGACTGGACAATCCATTGATCATAATGAGCTTTTGCATTATTTGCAAAGAATCTATCTGTTATATTATTAAATTATTATTATTCTGTTTTTCTTGGACTGTTCATGTATTCAAAAAATCTGATGTAATACACCACATGGGTTCCTTGTACAAAATATTAAATTATACGAATTTTTCCTTGCATTCATTTAAACTTATTGGATTGACTTAAATATACTTCATTGATAGCACATAAACCACAATAGAATAAATGCACTCTTTAAAATTCAGTATGTTTGTTTACCATAGCAACACTCTGGCGCTAGGTTCACTTAAATAGTGTTATTACTTCTCATTCATGTTATAACTCAAAATGCACAAAAATTATATCATCTGAAGAATTAGCTAATCATTGCCACATCTTCCATTCAAATACTGTAATAAATCTGAAACAATATATAAAAGAAATTTAACAAGAAACAATTTTTCACAGGCAATTCAGTATTTCTCATTCAGTTAATTCAGTTCTCACTTTGCGACAAGGCAAAAATGTGTAAAAACTCAAAATATCTGTATTAAAAATTACGAAGTAAATCTTAACAATTTTTTTCCTCGGATAAATTCAGAATGGATTAAGCATGATTTAATTCGCAATAATAAAAAAAGGCATTATCTTTGTTGTTGCAAAGCTTAGTTTCTCTAGGTTGGCAACAAATCCACTATTCTGCTAACTTTCAAATGTAAACAAATATGGCTGCTATGGTAAAAATAATTAGGCTTAGCCACACTTTAAACAACTTTTAAATTAATGATAGTTTTATAAATATTGCATGCAGATTAAAAAGCATAAAAACCTTAACCGGAAGATAAGAAAACATAGTTCAATCATTTTTAAAGTAAAAATTGCACAATTTACCAACATATCAGAATAAAAAAAACTGAGCTCACTGATCCGAGCAACAGAGTGGGTATATATATATATTTATATACTTTTGGTGCAGTCAATTGCAAACAAAAAGGGAGGTGCACATCTACATGTTATAGCAGTCTTGTATACAAAATTTTAACGTTCTGAGCCAACTTGTTTTTGAGTTATGTGAGATACATATATACATACATACGTATGTACGTACAGACTCATGAAAAAAAAAGTTCTCTTCTGAATCCATTTTAAACCAGTTTTGTGATCCGTTTGGGGAAATAGAGGCCTTTATTCTGTCCTTATATACAGATGTTACGCAAAAACATCGTTAAATTGCATTCGCTGGTGGTCAAAATGGCTATTATAGTCGAAATATGGTACCTTGAATTTTTCATGATTAGAATACTTCCTTTACTTTGTACAATGAGATAAAAAAGGGCAGAGCAGAAGAAAATAAGAGTAGTTGAGGTTCATAAGCAGTTTGGATAGCTTTCTTATGTTTTACAGATTTTCCTCAATTATGAAAACGTTTTATGTATTTCATCATGTATCTTTCCTCCTTTTGTTTATTGATTTTATCCCCAAAAATTAAGAAAGAAAAATTATGTACACAGTCCAGTCACATTAATGTGACCACCACGTACTTTCCATGTCAGAGTTAAATAACCAATCACAGAAGGCAGGTGGCAGCACAGTGCAGTTGAGCGTATATAAAGGGTGTGTGAGGGCTTCGGAAAACATTTCAATCGTTGGCGTAATGCAGAAACGAAGCGATTTATCCGACTTCCAAAAGGGCATGATCATTGGCTTTCGGGCCAAGGGTGGAAGCATTTCCGAAACGGCTGAGTTTGTGAACTGTTCGCGTGCCGCTGTGGTAAAAGTGTACCGTGCATGGCAAAATGGGACTGTCCAAAATCAGCGACGTGGCAAATGTGGTGCACCACGGGCCATAGATGACAGAGGCGAACGACGGTTGCGGAGATGCGTTCGGGCAGATAGACGGGCTACCGTTGAGCAACTGACCACCAAAATGAACCAAGGGGCTACCAAAAGTGTCTCCCAAAGTACTATTCAGCGAACATTGCTGCGTCTGGGCCTCCGAAGCAGACGCCTGGTTCGTGCACCTATGCTGACTGCTGTTCATCGACGGCGAAGGCTAGAATTTGCACGCCAGTACAGCAGCTGGACGTCCACTGAGTGGCGACAGGTTGCGTTTTCGGATGAATCGCGTTTTATGCTCCATCGGACAGATGGACGTTGGCGTATAAGGCGTGAAACCTCTGAAAGGAACCACCCTGCAACCATTGCCGGAACGGTCCAAGCTGGAGGCGGGAGCATTATGGTCTGGGGAATGTTTTCCTGGCATTCTCTAGGTTCACTGATCATTGTGGAAGGCACAATGGATCAATACAAGTACGCATCTGTCCTTGCGGACCATGTTCACCCCTACATGCGCATTGTTTTTCCTCAGGATGATGGCATCTTCCAGCAGGACAATGCGAGGTGCCATACAGCTGCCAGTGTACGTGCGTGGTTCGAAGAGCACCAGGATGAGTTTACCGTCCTCCCCTGGCCAGCAAACTCACCTGACTTAAACCCAATCGAGCATCTGTGGGACCATCTCGATCGGATCGAGTTGTTCACGCCATGGATCCTCAACCGCGTAATCTAGCGCAGCTGGCCACGGCATTAGAGTCGGCATGGCTCTACATCCCAGAGAACACCTTCAGGGACCTATGTGACTCTCTTCCTGCACGTCTCGCAGCAGTCCGCTCTGCGAAAGGTGGTTATTCTGGCTTTTGACAGATGGTCACATTAATGTGACTGGACTGTGTATATAATGTAAATTGCAAAGACATTACATTAGAATAATTTAATTTTCTAAACACAAAAACTATTCCTTATGGTTACAGTAAGAATATAGCAAATGAAAAGTAGTCTTGGGTAAATTGCAGCTAACTATCGCAATATTATTCAAAAGAAACCTACCTAATACCTAATAAGATATCTTTATTTTTACCTCCTTGAATCTCACCCATTCTTATTGTTATCTCTGCTACTAGATCAAATTGTCCATAAATAAATTAGAGAAGGTGAATGGGCAGCCCACTTGGCAAAATTGTAGATTGAATGTATGCTCATGTTTGTTTCGACCTGATAAGTTGATTCTTGTATTAGTCTAGCATAAAGTTCAGCAGTTAGAAGGGAAAAGTTAGATGCGACCTTTGTAAATAGTTTTTGACGGTTTTTTAGCATGGTATTGCCATTGTGAGTGTTACGAATTTTGTATATGGATTGATAATTTTAATGAAATTGTCTGTCAGATTGTTGTATTTCTTTTGTATAATGTAATATGAAAATCTAAAAGAGTGAAGCTTGTCAGAATGCAGGGGGCAAGTCTATTTAACACTGAGTGGCTATCGCTAATTTGGCTCAATTGAGCTAATGTGGCTATTTCATATGGTTTTAATAGAGCTAATTTGGCTACTTCAAATGACTGTCTCTGTAATTTGGCGAGATATTGGCAAGCTGGCAACGGTTTTGGCGACTAATTTTTTCCGTCAAACTTCCAACATTTTGGTCTGGTCTGGTCTCTGTATCACCATAATAGGTATTGCAATTGAATAACTGTAATTGATTTTAGATGCTCTGTGACAGTGCTTGGCCTGCCTTCTAGTAATTTTGAGAAGCAGAAAGTACTAGAAATATGTCATCATGTGGGTGAAAACTACACAAAACTGGAGAGAGCATCTGCTCGGAGTTGTTGTTTTGGATTGTTAGTTCAGCATGAGTTGAAATATTGAGATATCTCTGAGTTAGCTTTTTTTCAGGTGCGCTCTGCTTGTGTAGCAGTGTTCTTAGTTGTTTGAAATGTGATTTCTGTGGAATGTTCCAGAACTCTGAGGTGTTTCTTTTGATAAAATAAATTTTATCAGCCTATTATCAGAGCTGTGTGCATTCAATCTCTTACGAACTTGTACACATGCAACAATTTTGGTGTCAGAAGTCGGATTCAATGCCTGTGACAAGAGCGAAAGAGAAGCAATTAAGACAGTTGGTGGCAGCCTTTGCTGCGTTCAAAAAAGAGATGAAAGCTGGCCAAGAACATGTTAAAAAAGAGATAGAAGCTGGTCGAGAATCTGTTAAAGAAAAGAAGAAAGCTGTTGAAAAAGAGATTGAAGCAGGTCAAGAGGAAGCAAAAAGAGAAATTACCTGCGTAATAGAAAACAAATATGAGGCTATGGAAGACAGAGTAGACATGGTTGAAAATAGAATTGGAGAGATAGATAAAAAGGTTTCTTCAAATCAAAGAGAGTTTCTGCCATCACCAAAGAAGTTGACACCTTAAAGAAATGCTTAGCGACAGCAGGAAGGAATTCTGATTTCCAAATGAATGAAGGAATTCCAAGTTTAAACTCTTACTCATCCCTTCTTGTTCTTCTCTAAAGCTATCCATATATGATGGTAAAACCTTCTCGCAAATGTATAACACACAAATTTATATAGTGGCGGATGTGAATATATGGGATTCCTAAGCTAAAGCATTGGGTTTTGGTTGCAACATTCATTTAGTGAGCATATTTTCCCTCATTATCTTTTAATTTTGATGACCAGTCTATTTACATATTTAAGAAGAAATTTTAAAAGAAATTAAATTTATTTAAAAGACATTTTTTAAAGAACTTTTTAGAAGACAAATCTACATCTTGCTATTTACCTAGTCTTAATTAATCACATCATAAAGGCATGACTGAACAATTTGTTTCAGGAAGAGCCTGGGAACAGCTGACAGCTG
>KK117261.1:504706-570940 GCA_000611955.2 Stegodyphus mimosarum
GAAAAACATTTGGGTTGTTTATGAGAACAATTAGAACTTTTATGGCCTTTAGAACCACAATTGTAGCAAACTATAGGTTGGGTAGGCTTTTGAGAAATTTTGTTCTCTAAGTGATGAGAATTATTTTGTTTAAATTTCAGATCACTAGAAAATTTAGTATGTTTGGAAGCAGACACAAGTTTTTCATAAATTTTTAACTTATCTTTGAATTCACTTACAGTTTTACAACCATATAATAAAATTTTGTTAGGGTTTTCTGGAATACCATTAATCACATAATCAAAAATAGAAGACATATCAATTTGACCTCTAGAACCAATTTCTCTCATAGCAATAAAATAATCAAATAAGGATTCGTTTGGCTTTAGACGTCTTTTAAACATTAGTTTATGCAAATCTGCACTGTTAAGCTTAGAGGAAAATTCTTCTAACAAATATTCTTTGAGCGCAGTAAAAGTTTTAACAGCATGTAAGGAATTTACAAAAGTTTTAGCAGAGCCTGATAAGCATTTTTTTGTAAATATAATATTGTGAACATCATTTGTAATTTTATTCAGTTGAAATAATTCTTCCAGATCATTTAAAAAAGATTCAATTATATTATCAGAAGAACCATCAAAAGGTTTAATACAGTCATATAAATCACGGAAAGTTAAGCTGAATTGCTGTTCATTTACCATTGATGACACATCCGGTGAATGATTTATTCGATGTTTATGTAAACAAACATCGGTGCGCGTTTTGGCTAGTTGCCAAGTTCGAACAAGAAATTAACTGCGTATTTATTTGAGACTCCATTTTATTTTCGGAAATTAATTTTTGTTGTGAGTTTTCTACTTCAATGTCGGAATCAGAATCGGAAATAGTAGTTTCTAATAACAGATCGAAATTAGTTAAAGCATTCACAATTGTTGTATAACATTCATCAGAAGAAATGGCACATTCTAAATTCAGAACATTAAGAATCGAAATTAGATCTGCCAGAGTGAAAATATTTAATAAACGTTCCTTAACTTCGGCAGTGTGAAAAGAGTTATCTAGGCCTGTAAATTCGCGAAGTCGTTTGCGATTTGCGCGGTCATCTTCTTGACCAAACACAAATTTATGCAGTAACTTAACTGCTTTTGTAGAAGCTGATTTTAAAGATTTAGCTATATGTGGTATATCATTTAGAATTGACATTGTCACAATTTAAATATTTCAAAGAACACAAGTGATGAACAAATTAATACAGTAAAATGAAAATTAAGTTTCGAATTCAAAACAAAAGTTCTGGTTTTAACACAACAATTTCTGGCGGCAAAAATATAGTTTTACTTCATCAAAATTAAATTTAAAAGATTCTTTACTTTCACTTCATCTAAACTGAATTCAAAAGATTCTTTACTTTCACTTCAATTCAAAAGATTCTTTATTTGATTCTTAAAGAACAGCTTACCTTCACTGAAGAACTGGTCGAGGTCCCATGTGGACTCGGCATCTAGGGGATTTTATAGACTGACGATACATATCTAGGTAACTAAAGTAGTTTATTTAACTATTGGTGAAGGTACATTAGTGGCTATTTACATTGGTGACTATTTACAAATGAAGAAAAGAGTGATAATCAAGAAGATTCATCTTTGTTCTCTAATCATTACGTCTTAGTCGAAACACATAACAGTTCGTCTCGTCTTCCATCAGCAATCTCTCTCACGATACCGTTAGTCGAGTTGAGTTGTAGCCATCCTCCTATTCACATAAATATATGTACCAACTCAATTACTTGGCTTAGTGAGTGCAATTTTTTTAAAACTGTTTTAACTGTATTTGGTGTTTTATGTTTCTGTATTTTACAGTTTCTAATGAAGATGTTTTGAGTTTTTATGTATTTTGGCTTTGCCGTGAATTGACAACTGAATTAATTGAATTAGAAATATATCTCTAATGAAATTCGAGGAAATAAGTTTGTATGAAATGCAGCAAAAAATGTTCATAATATACACAGTCCAGTCACATTAATGTGACCATCTGTCAAAAGCCAGAATAACCACCTTTCGCAGAGCGGACTGCTGCGAGACGTGCAGGAAGAGAGTCACATAGGTCCCTGAAGGTGTTCTCTGGGATGTTGAGCCATGCCGACTCTAATGCCGTGGCCAGCTGCGCTAGATTACGCGGTTGAGGATCCATGGCGCGAACAACTCGATCGAGATGGTCCCACAGATGCTCGATTGGGTTTAAGTCAGGTGAGTTTGCTGGCCAGGGGAGGACGGTAAACTCATCCTGGTGCTCTTCGAACCCCGCACGTACACTGGCAGCTGTATGGCACCTCGCATTGTCCTGCTGGAAGATGCCATCATCCTGAGGAAAAACAATGCGCATGTAGGGGTGAACATGGTCCGCAAGGACAGATGCGTACTTGTATTGATCCATTGTGCCTTCCACAATGATCAGTGAACCTAGAGAATGCCAGGAAAACATTCCCCAGACCATAATGCTCCCGCCTCCAGCTTGGACCGTTCCGGCAATGGTTGCAGGGTGGTTCCTTTCAGAGGTTTCACGCCTTATACGCCAACGTCCATCTGTCCGATGGAGCATAAAACGCGATTCATCCGAAAACGCAACCTGTCGCCACTCAGTGGACGTCCAGCTGCTGTACTGGCGTGCAAATTCTAGCCTTCGCCGTCGATGAACAGCAGTCAGCATAGGTGCACGAACCAGGCGTCTGCTTCGGAGGCCCAGACGCAGCAATGTTCGCTGAATAGTACTTTGGGAGACACTTTTGGTAGCCCCTTGGTTCATTTTGGTGGTCAGTTGCTCAACGGTAGCCCGTCTATCTGCCCGAACGCATCTCCGCAACCGTCGTTCGCCTCTGTCATCTATGGCCCGTGGTGCACCACATTTGCCACGTCGCTGATTTTGGACAGTCCCATTTTGCCATGCACGGTACACTTTTACCACGGCGGCACGCGAACAGTTCACAAACTCAGCCGTTTCGGAAATGCTTCCACCCTTGGCCCGAAAGCCAATGATCATGCCCTTTTGGAAGTCGGATAAATCACTTCGTTTCTGCATTACGCCAACGATTGAAATGTTTTCCGAAGCCCTCACACACCCTTTATATACGCTCAACTGCACTGTGCTGCCACCTGCCTTCTGTGATTGGTTATTTAACTCTGACATGGAAAGTACGTGGTGGTCACATTAATGTGACTGGACTGTGTAATAGGCCATACAAGGAAGTCGTGGTGTGCACATCACATTTTTTAAAATAAAGAAATATAATATGACAGAAGCAAATTTTGGAGTTCTCTGTTCAGAGCAGTACACTGACATAAAAATTATGCCACAACACATGCTAGAATTATGCAGTGTGGGCAGAAAAGTCTGTATATAAACACCTGACTCGATCAAAGTTACTACTTATGAGTAGCAGTAAAAAAGCATACTTTGATTTGGAAAACTGCAGGGCATTCTGGATGACACAATATATCATAATATTTTAATATTTCTGAAGAAGTATATTATTTCATATTTTTGCCACTTTAGACAATGCATTTCCCAGCATAAATGCAATAAATCCTCTCAAAGTCAACCATGAATGTACCTTATAATTTTGGTCTTCTATAAAGGTAATGTTGAATACATATGCGTATTTATATTCTTAGAAATACTGGTCTCTTTTAGAGAATGTTCACTGCATGCAGACTGTCAGAGAAGTGGGGTTTCACATGTTTTGTGTTTATGAAGTGGCTATATACTTTATTTCCTTAACACGTTCAGAATGGTGCAGATTTTTGTATATCCCACCGCCAGATGGCAGTAAAAATCGGACTAGCATGGGTCTCGAGAAGAGGATTTTGACGTTTTGCCGATTTTGAGAAGGTGAACCACCACTATGTCTAAAATGTTTTTAAAAAACCCACAAAAACAAATAAATATGTAAATACATTGTCTATTATAGTCTACCTATAAGCTTTTCACTTTTTCAATAAAAAAGTTATTTTTAACTACAAGAAGTTTTTTTCATCAAACAAAACTGTATTATAATACTATAGCTGATGTGAGCCACTGGTGGTAAAAGCTGCCAGATGAACCATTTGCGTGTGAGCCACTGGTGGTACACACCGCCAGATAAACCATTCTCGTGTGAGCCACCAGTTGTACACGCCGTCCTCAACGTGTTAAACATCGCTCATAAGCAGTTATAAAGTTTGTTAAAATACAGTATAGAATTTTATGAGAACAGTTCCAACACTATAGGCAAAAGCTGTCTGTAAAAGTAAGATGTTGCTTTTTATATAATATTTGCTTCTCTAATTAAAAAAAACTCTAATTACAGAAATATTTTGTGCTTTATTATGTTAAAGACTTAAAAGTTTCATATACATATATCTAATGTTCGCGGAGCTATTAATTAACAAACTTGCTGTTTTTCCATGCTTCTTAATGGCATACACTATCTTGATAGCTGTTAATGATCAAACATCCCTTTAAAATAAAGTAGGATCACCCACAGATCCCTAATGAATATCATTTGCCTATAAAAGAATTGTGAGTACCCTATAGTAGACATGGCCAAACTGCGGCTCTCCGACTCCTTAACTGCAACTCGCAAGCTACTTGCGATCCTTTGCCATCTGAAATGCATTGTTTTGAATAAATATAGTTTAATTTCCTAATACAAATGGAATTTGAAATAGAAATCACGCAGTGACACATTTTTTTATTAATCACTAATTTAATTTCTGAAATTATATATGTAAAAATTGGATAGATTAAAAATTGTCCACTGCTGTCTTGTCATCAGAGTAACAAATGCATAAAATTACAAATAATTCCATTTCTGGTAATTACTGTTCAGGTTATGTTACTTTTTGAACAGATAATGGTCACTGGAATACACGAATGCGGAGTTGATCTAAAATACAATGCTAATATTTTTATTTACTTATTCTCCCTAATACTTTTTCTCTGAAGTTAGTTTTACTTCAGGCAGTATCTTCTTACATTCCTGTGTGATCCCTTTGTTCATAATAGTTGTGATCCGCCTGAAAGATTTGCTATTCATTGTAGGGTAGTACTTTTATTCAGTCCTTGAATGGCATGAGTAACTTCTGAAGAAACCTGTTTCGCCTTTCAATACATATAGAGCTGTTTTAATCTGTGGAAGAATTTTACGAGGATTTTATTTTTGGTGTAGTGAGCCTTCAGCCTCTTACTTACTTAGAAGACTTGTCTCAATTTACTGTGGAACACCTTCAAAATTAATTTCCTTTCCCTAAGCAAGTCAGGCATTTTTATGAAATTGCTTCACAGATTTCTCAACTGTTCACAATAATATGCTTAATGAACAGTTTTCCCACATGAAATTCTATTTTTCGTAATAATTCCTTCGTAATCCTAAGCAGAGATTATAATTTATTTCATCAATGGTTATGAATGCTGAAATATTTAGAGTAATGGAAAGAATCACTGGTTTGACAAAGATTTCAATTTTATTTAAAATGTTTAATTTCCATTTTATCAAATATTGTTGTTGTCTTGTTCATGAAAAAGGTGCTAAATGGAGCCAAAAGTCTACATGACAAGCTTTGCCAGGTCTGGTGCTTGCGAACTATAAAGGATATCCTGTGGTGGTGAGCCAAGCTGGTAAAGAGCAGCAATGATAGCCTGCCAGTTGAAGATATGCTACGGCGTTAATTGGGTTTGTGGGCAATTTATGCAGATGGGGTAAGATCTTGAGTTATCCTCTGGAGATATCTTCATAGCTTTGAAATGGTCTGTACGAAGTCTTGCCATTGTAGACGAGAGGCTTCTGGGGTAGTCAAGGTCCGGAATTAGTGGCTTTCTAAAATTTTTGTGTTTTGCAACTGCGTTTGCATCTTCAAAGGTAACAACAGGGGCTGGTCCAAGTCTCAAGCTTCTTTAGCCAGGGCATCAACACACTCATTTCCCTCACTGCCCACGTTTGCAGGGATCCACTAAAGTGTGCAAGGATTTTTTATTTGATTGAGAAGAAAATTAATTTCTGGAATTAGTCTTGTTTCTCCATAGCAGATGGCTTCGAGTGCTGATTTTGAGTCTGAGAATACCACCATTCCATCCATTGAAGCATCCAAATTGCTTAAGACGTAGAAAGTAAGGGCTTCCTCGATTACAGTCAATTCACTGGTGAAGTTTGGGGTTATGAATATTCTTAAATATTGTTATTCCAGGTAAAGATCCTTCACCTTAAGCATCAAATCTTCATATCAATAACTTCACAAAGCATCAAATTTTCATATCAATAACTTCACATCAAGCATTAAGAGATCAACAGAATTTCTAGAGATAGTTTCAGGAATTTTCAGTAATGTGCAGTGTACTGATTACTAAAAAAATCTGGCAGATTCCATTGGATGCCACGCTGAAGTATTCTATCAGTCAGGGCCATCATGAGATATACTGATTACTTAAATACCACTGAAATTGCAATAATCTTTTTTGGTGAATTCTTCTATACTGGGCATCAGTAAAAGTAGTTATTCCGAAGTTTTGGGAAAAAATGTTTAACAGTTTCTTAGGTTAGGATACAAAGATTCAAATGATCTCAGTATGCTGGTCTTTATGTTAATTGTGTGAAGAAACAAAATTACCTTTTTAAGCAAAAGGCTAAACAAGTTAACAACTTACTCTCAAATATTCCTTCTCGAATAACAGGTTCTTTACAATGTGCGTTGAAGTGTATCATTTAATTTATCCTTTCTAAAAGACTTCATGAGTTAAAAAAGACACTCAATTTTCTTTTAGTTAATGATTTGTAATTTACTCAAATAACGTTTTTTATGTAATTGTAAACCAATGAATATGCTTCCAATTCCTTTTACTTTTACTAAAATAAAAATTAAAAAAAAACAATAATTATAAACAGAGAGTGTAAAGGAAATCAGAAGAAAATACTTGGTTTCTCTACTTGAAGAAAGAATGCTCAGTTGCCCAGTGCAAGAGTTATGAATTTTAACTTTCTTGGGACTTAAATTTTCTAAACACAATATAGTAAATATAAGATGTATTTATTCATATTTATTTATAATCATATTAATTACATATTCATTAATTTACTTCAGAATTTTCTTTATATTCAAAACCTCTCTCATATATTTGAAACAATATGGATTTGGACTTGCAGCTCTCGAACATTCATAAAATCTATCATCCGGCTCCCATCGTCTTGAATTTTGGCAATCCCTGTTCTATAGAAGTGCATGCTAGCTGCAGTTATTGAAAATGAGAGCTGAATGAAGCTAAAATAGGCAGGATTATTGCTGCCCACTCATTTGATAATTCCATCTATGAGATAGCTTTCAATTTCCAGATTTTACATGCAACATTGAGTGATGTAATGATAAATTGCAAATGTGAGGGTGCTATAAAACTTCAGCCCTGAACAAGAAATAATAATAATAATAAAAAGACAAGGTACTTTCATATGCATTGCTGAGGTTTGTTAGAAACTGTGGATATAGACATTGACATCTGGAAGTTATAGCAGTACTTATGCCATTTGTTAATGGGTGTTTAAAGTTATATACTGGTGCAAGCTACAGCATATAAATCAATGATCACTAAACTGAATACTTGTTGCCAATTACGGTGGGGCTGCCTTTGACCTCTAGAATGATGTAAAAGCAATTTGTAAAGTGTTAATTCACATTACATGTTGCAGCATTCTATAGGATGGGTTAAGATGAATGCCAGATGAGTGTAATTACCAGAGTTTCTACTGTAAAATTTGACAAAGGAAAAATTTTGGGTTAAGCTTTTTTTTTTTTTTTTTTGGTAATGGTGATTTTCATGCTCCAAATCCTGAATGAAGACTGTGATAATATCAAACAATTCTGTGCTGTTAAAAATGTGGAACTGCCTTCTTTCATTTTTAATGTGACAATTTACTATTCATAAAGTGAATGCCATAACCAACTAATCTGGGGAAATGGAACAGAATGTACTCACCTGCTAACCCAATCGAGTACCTCTTTGATGAGTTGGAGTAACAACTGAGAGCTAGGCAACACTACCACAGAACTGGTTACCACATTGCAGAAGGAATGGAAGAAAATGCGTGAGACGTCTACTAAAACTTAGTCAAAAGTCTCTATCTAATAGCCAATGTTATAGTGATTTAACTGATACCAAACATTTGGCATAATGATAACAAATACCCTATAAGTGACCAGTAATAAATGCCAAGAAGTATATTGCTTGAACATTTTGACAAAAATTCAGAGACCAGCCACTAATCAAAAGTTGTTTATTTCAACAACTGATGGTTCTGTCTTGGATAAAACAGAATTTATTATTAAATGTATAAGTGATATATGAAAATTTTCATCAAGTATCTCTGTGAATTTTATATCTTAACCCTGTCAGTCCTAATGAGCACATACGTCCCAGAGATTATATTTCATTCCCCTATTAGGTAAATAAAACCCACTTTTGAATGGGTTTTTACATTTGCAGTGTTTTTAAGGAATTAGAAGAAAATATATAAGACTAAAGAAACCTGGCATATTTGCCAAATGTGTCAGGTTGCACTTTGTAAAGACTGCTTTATGCCATATCATACTTAACTTGTACTGTAATAATAAAATATTCGGTACATTTAATTTAATTTTATTATTTTTTCACTTGCAATGTTATTATCACAATATCCTAGACGATTAGGACAAATAGTCCCAGTTTACAATACGATTGGGATATATTGTACCAGAAGTTTTCCTAGAAATGGAAAAAGTTAAAACTTTAAACTCGTATTACACTTCTTTTAGTATGTCAACATTAAATTAAACTACTTTTCATAGTTAAATTTTAATCATGTAAAAGTCAGGTCGAAACTGTCAGGGTATTTACATTTTCTTTCTAATTAATTAAAACTCTTCAACCTACAATATTTCCATTTTTCAAACATTTCATGAAATGCTTCATAAAATTATGTTAAAAACTAAACTCAGCGGCGCAACAGCCCATAAAGGGCTAAGGCGACAGCACCCAGAAATCTGCTTTCTAGACCATGAGTCCCGGGTGCATGACAATTGGTCAGCTTGTCGCAGGACTCCTGCTACTTAGTCCCCAAGCAAACTTGGTACTCATTTTATTGACCCATTCAAGGGATGAAAGGCTGAGTCAGCCCAGCCCAGGGATCAAACCCAGGACCTGTGGTGCTGATGCGTGACGCGCTAGCCACTATGCCACCGGGCCATAAAATTATGTTAATTCTTAAAAAATTTGCAACCAGCTATTCATTCAAGATCAATATTTAAGAAAACCAAATGCCTGTAGCCACAATATTCTTTTTATAATTTTAATAGTTAAATTATATTTATGAATATCAAGGAAAAAAGTGTATTTGAACAAAAAGAATGTTATTAAATTTTTATATTCACTTTTTGTAGCATACATTAAAATGATGAATATAATTAATATGTGTAATTTTTTTTCCTAGGCTTTTCTTGGCAGATATTAAGAATGCAAAATTTCAAGCACATAAAGCAGATATGATAACAAAAATGCAACAATATTTGAATTCAACACGCTGTCGAAGACAAATGCTTTTATCTCATTTTGAAGGACATGAAGTCACTCATGTTGGAGGAACAGATATATGTTGTGATAACTGTAGAAAAAGGTATTTTTTAATTATGTTGAATATTTTGCTGTGTCAGTTTTTGTTTGAAAACTTGAGTTGCTTCGTATTTAACAGGTGGAAGGAACTAATTTTTTATAAATTTCATAACCATAGTAGAACAAGTTCAGAAATCTTTTAATGAAATTTAAATGTGGTTTTCTGTTTCATATTTTTCATTGCTTTATATTATTTAATGTTTATGGCTGAGAAAATTAAAGAAATGGCTTGAAGCTTATTTTTTAAATTTTAAATGTATTTATAAGCAACAGTATGTTATTTTGAATTTCTTGATTGCATTTAAAAACTTTTTTAATTTTTGTGTAAAATATTAAGTTTCTGATATGTGAAAATCACAATAGAAAATCATTTGTATTAAAATCAAATCCAAAATGTATTTTAAGTATCCAAATGTTTGTAGTTTGAAATAAGAGCAGTGTTATCAAGTCTACCAATTTTAAGTTTATTTGTTTAAATTTAAAAATGAATGAACTGTTTGAAAAATTAAATATTGTTTTTCATTATAATTTCTTAATATTTTGAAGTTGAAATAAAGGCTCGTAACATTTTTATTTCTTCCTGTTCAAGAAAAATGTATAAAAATTGAAAAGTTATGAAACATTTAGGATTTCTGATTGCTAGTTAGATTGAGAGCTTTTTTGATTAGAGAATATCTAGATGATCTCTATGGCAACATTATTACTTGTTGAGACCTACAGAGTTTTTGAACTGGCATGTATTTAAATTAGAAAAAATTTTTTAATCTGTTTAGAAAAAAGGTTGTCTGTATTTGTTTGTTCTGTAACCATTGTAGGTTGAAGAGAGCTAAAAATGTTCTGAAGGCAGGATCCTCACAAAACAGTTTAGATGACAAGAAAGATTTCACTGAAGAAGCAAAGCTGCTGTTTGCTGTCATAGAGGTAAATTTTACATTCTGAAACAAATAAAAATGCTGACTTTTTTCAGTATTAGTTACAGAAAATTTTCATTCAAAATTTCCCTTTTCTGTGTGGTAATAATTACAGTAAACCGTTGCCGAACATAGTTACATCATTAATACATTTCATGTGCAGCAAAATCACATTCCACAAAGATAACATTCTGTGGGAAAACCATGTTAGATATAATTCAGATTGATGAATTGCAAAAAATTGCCTGCTACATGGTGAGAGGTTGGTGGGAAAACATCCGCGCAAGATGTGTTAATTGAAAGGATTTATATTAGGTGATACAATTTTTTTTAATTGGTAATTTTTTACCTGGAAATTAACGGACACAATTCTTTAAAAGTTTTGTGGTAACAGGTACAGTTTTTCAATGTATATCATAAAGTGTCATCTTCTTTCTTTATTTGAGCCCATCTCTATTGCAAAATCAGACAGTTCCTGTCTGTGCCTTATTTTAAGAATTCATTTAATTTCTTGTAAGTTAAAAATGCCTTTATCTTTTTTCAGTAAGACTACTTTTACTGTTGGTTGGTATTGTAGGATATTCAATTCTTCATTTGTCATTTCTCAATTAATTTTGTGACTACTCCTTCTTCCATTTTTTACCTCTCCTTAAAAATTCCTCGCCACCAGTTGCTTTTGCAATTTCTTTGGCTTCATTTTCAGTCATTGGAAGGCCTTTAAAATTGTTGATAATTTCTAGTCATAGCTGATGCCAGCAAGCATTCAATACTGATGAATGAACATTGAACTGCGTATGAAATTTTAGTGTTGGACATATTTAGTGAAAAAAAATTAAGATAACACTATGTACAAAATCGCTTTCCACAGATCTGCTGGGGAAGGGTATAATGTACGTTTGTCAGATTTTCAAGTTTGAGATGGATTTTTGTAATCTGCAGTTTTTGTATCTAATAAAAGTATGTTGTAAGAAGAAAGATAATTATCCTATCTAGGGTTTCTTAATAGTTCATTAGGCTACAATTCAAAAAATTCATTTAAAGAGTTGAAAATAAAATTTATTAATTTTAGTTATCTAATTGTTCAGTTAATACATTTGAACACTCTATTGTATATTATAATAGCTACTTCTTTTATTGTTTGTTAGTATCTGGAATTCTTATATTTTTGTATTTGTATTATAGTACACTAATGGAAGTTTTGGACTATCTGTGCCCATCTTAATTTTACGAGGATCTGTAAGTTGTTGCTATTATATTTTATTTTGATAACTATGTGTATGATTTGTGATGTAATTTTAGTATTTTGAACACAGTGATTATTAAAATAAAATAAACTATTAAAATTGAACATATTTTGATAATTATGTGTTTTCTTCATTTGAGACATAAATCTTTCAATATTTTTTATCTGATAAGATTTACATTTCTTTCTTTCAAATTGTTTTATAATTTAATTTTAAGTAACTCAGAATGCCATGATATATTTTGAATTGGTTGTATTGCTTGTGGCAAAAGCAACAACGTTTCATGTTATGTTAATAATATTTTTCAGTCAAGTCAACGAATGTCGGAGCGCATGAAAAATTGTCCCCAGTATGGAATGGGCAAGTAAGTAACAATTATTAACATTATAGAAAATATTTCATTCTAAATAATAAAAATTCAATCCAGGATATTGAAATTTGTCAGTAACTTTATGATGTGCAATGTTCAAACTGTGGAAAGGAAACTAATATGATACCTGTTGTTTTTAATGCCTGGAAGCAGAGATTTCTATTTTCATTGTGCATAGAAGTACAAATTTACCTACAGTTAAAATGAGAAAAATATGCTAGCTCATGAACCATAATATCTAGTTTCTATATGCCAGACCTTTTTTAGATGAACTTATGACATATAAGTAAATTGTTCTCATTAGTAGGCTTTAGACTAGTGCCTAATGGAAAGTAATATTGGAGTCTTCTATGCATGGTGTATAACAGGTTCTATATCACAAACCTGATCATTCAAATGGATTTTAATTTACGTATATTTTTTAATTTTTGCATGTATGTTCTGTTAAAATATTTATATCCTGTTTTTTACATATATATTTAACTCTGCATTAGTGCTTAAGTTAGCGTGGTAATAGTTGAATGGATACCAAAGACAACTTCAAATTCTGCTTTGCAGCTTTATTGCTCCAAGGTTCTGTATGATCTTCATGTATACAAAATTAATGGTCTCAAGGTCATTGCAGAGGAATAATTCGTAAATTGATTGATCAATTGTTGCATGGGAATGGCTGCCTGATTTGTGAATACTTAAATTTTGAATTTATGAGTATAAAAAAATAGAGTTTAGTTCAAAACACTTTACAGTTCTGGAACTTTCCACAGAAATACTCGTATAGCTCTTCTCGGTATCACAGACCACAAATCAGTAATTACACTTCGAACTACTAAGAACGTTAAACATAATGCAATGCAAAGCGCATCTAAAAGGCAAAGCTCACATGAAGTTTTCCCATGGCCACCAAGGAATCGCTAGTACCTTCTGCTTCTTGAAATTACTGGAATGCATATGAGGACTGGGTGCAGTTACATTTAAATATGTATACATTTATATATAGGGATCAGTTATAGTACCAATTACAGTTACAATGGACAGAACCAAAATGTTGCCAAGTTTTACCCCAACAAGAAGATGAAAAAGATTCATTCAAAGGAATAAAAAATATTTTCATTTACAGTTTTTGTTTGTAATGAATTATGAAAATACCATTGACAGTTTTACAAGGACTGGACCAAAATGTCTCCAAGTTTGGTGACTTTTGGCGACAAAAATTAGTCACCAATTTAGCGAGATAGCCATTTGCGTAATGGTTATAGACTTCCCCTGTAATCTTATTTTTTTTGCCAGAGCTGCATCTCTTCCTAACATTTCATGTTACATTATATAAAAAATATTACAATTTCACATAGAGTTTCGGTAAAACTATTTACAAAATTCGTAACAATATATGTGAGTATGCTGAAAGATTTCCATTTTATAATGAAACTTAAGTTTTGAAAGCTATGAAGGAGAATTGAATGTTTTGTTCATAAGTGATACAACCATATTCTTTATTTAAATAATAATTAATGTGAAAGTTTTTTTCTTGCTTTTGCATGATAAAATTTATATATCTGTCTGTAATGTCTTCTTTTTATATAAAAAGATAAATAGCTCTCACACAATTTTTACTTAACTTTTTCCTTTTCAAATCAAAGATGATAATTCTTTTTCCTGAAGCTAAGCAATGAGTCTGAGAAAATAGTGTCCCCACTTTTTTTTTTTTTATCATCATCATTAATGCTCATCTGTTGATTCTAGATCATCATTAATGTTCTTTGAAAATGCTGTTACTAAATCTGCTACTAACAGTTTCATTTTTTGAATGCATTTGTTCGATTTGACTAATGGAAAATATGCATTATTTCTAGCTTTTTATATATTTGTTTAATTTACTAGCAATAAAATGTTAGTGATTTAGTCTATGGTTTTCTGATATTAATTTGAAATTTTCTGTCTTAGATAATTCTTTTTTTAGTAGTTTCTATGTAATGGTAATAGTAACACATGCAGTAATAATTTATATTTTTATAAAATATTTTCATTGAATTTATATTTGCATTTAATGAATACTAAATATGCCTTATGCAAAATAATTAAAGGGTTAAATATTTTATATTTTATCAGATATTTTTGATAATCAGTTCTTTTAACTGCTTTAAATAATTTTAAGAACTCGCTGCTGCTCTTCAGCCAGATTGATTGTAACAAGTGCTTGTAAAAGAAAATTGTTTTCAGTTACAAAATTCAATAAAGTACATAAAAATATGAAATTTGAAGGCTTTTATATTTTGCCCAATGGAGCATTTTTTAAATTCCCACACGCATACACGTTTCGAGAGCATTTGGGCTAATTTTCCGTGGATTAAAAGTATTTAAAAACAGCATATCTTTAGAATTTCCAATAGACAGTGCCATGCGCTGGAGATAAAAATGTTGTTTTCCATACAGTGATGCCATTGCTCACTTTGAAATTGTTGACTTTGTTAATCAAAAATTCATTGAAGTTTTATAAAATATGAAATAGCCAATAAAACAAATTCCAAGTTTGGGCTTCCAAGTGTTCATATGTGGATGGAGGACTATGTTATTCAAAATCTGATGGCTCTAAGTGCCGTTGTTTTTCATAAAGCAAGAAACATACATTCATGCAGATTCTTCATTATTTAATTTCTTTAAATATGTAATACAGGATGATAATAGTATTTGGTGGCAACAATTTGAAAAGTGATTCAATACAAAATGCCGTTTTAAGACCAATAGCACTTCTGAGCACTCCTTTGGGCTACTAAATATTTATTGATGTAAATTATATTTTCCGTGTGATTTCAATTCATTAAATAGTAAATAAATTATTTCAGCATTAAATGTAGGTTATAGTTGTGTAGTTGTAAAATAAAATAACTGTGTTAAATTTTGTAATTTTTATTGGTTATTTATTGTTTATTTATTATGTTTAATATTTCAGTACTGTTAAATTTTTTTGAATTATTTGAAAATTTGAAGTGTATTTAAAAAAATTGTTTCTAAAATTGTTATTGATGTTTAAAGAAAAGTAGTTCCGTTTTCTTTGCATAAGTTATTAAAAATTGCTGCATGATGGTTTATTTTCATTATGTTTTTTTTTCAGGCATAAATCAGATAACTGGTGGAAAGCTTTTGGTAAGTTTATATTTTTCTTTCATTGTACAGATTTATATAATCTCTGAGTTAATGGCTTTGATGAATTCATAATAAGAATGTTCATATTGCTATCAAGAATTCACAGCAATAAGTTGGGTAAATTCATGCAAGCAAATTTTTATTAGCCCTGAAAATATTCAAGTCTTTCAAAATAAATATTGTGATAGGGATATAGTTATCTGCGTATCCCCTCCTAAAAAAAACAAGGTTTGTATACTTATTCTGTTAAAACGTTTACAATCTAAAATTTTACAATTTTACTAGACTTTGCGACCAAAAAAGTGATTTAGGACAATGTTATAGCCATGAATTTTTGAAATCCTTCATAATTAAGTTTACATCCCTTGAGACTTTCCCGAATCAAAGTAAACGAAAAAATTTCAAGTAATGGATTTGAATGTGTAAAGAGGGAGGGAGAATGAAATTTGCTAGTTGTCATTGATAGTTTCCATCTGGATGAAAAAGGTTTTTTATTTGTTTTAAAAAAGTCATCTAATGATTTGATTGTTTTTTCCTGAGAAAAAAAAATTTCTCCTTCATCTTACCACTTTTTTCTTGTTTTCAGTATTGTACAATAACTGTTATGATAATAACTTTATAATATATGTAACTAAATATAAAATTTATGAGATGTTCATAAAAGAATTTTCTGCAAAATTTTATACATTGTCAGCTGTAATTATTTTAGCTGCTTAAGTTGTATGTTAAGTGTTATATTTATTTAAAAAAAAATATTTATCTTTCTGCAGGTCGACTTTTAATGTGCGAAAAGTATTTAGTGGAGAAAAAAACTGGATCTGGCAATTTTTTTTCTGTTGTTGATATGAGTGATAAAAGCAAAAGGTGGTTTGCAGAAACAAAACAGATTCCAAACAAAGCTGAACCATTTATATTGGAAATGAATGCGGAGTTACTAGCTTTAGAAGAAACCAAAGCACCTGCTATACTGAAACAGTCTACTTCTCCACCTGTTAGAAAGTAAGTGAAAATAAAGGTAGCAGGTAGAAACAAGAACCTTGCTTAGTAGAACTTGAAAACGTTTACACTAAATGGGAAAACAGCATTTTCGTGTATCGTATAAATGTGAATGCAATCAAACCCCTGTTAATTGGCACTCTCCGTTAACAGACAGTTCCTGAATCTTTGAACCATCAAACTAGGAGACCATTACCTTCCCATTTAGCAGACGTTGTCTGATAATAAACAAAAGCATTGGAGCTAATTTTAAGTTGCTCCTTGGCTAATAGAAATTAACCAAAGTTGTACCAAGTTCTGCACCATTTCATGAATGCATGTATTTTTGTGTATCTAATCATATATAAAAAATTAAGTAAATGTTAACGTTAATTAATATGTAAATTTAAAGTTAATTTTGTAGAGAATTCATCAGATTTTTAAGATTTAAAAATAGCTGTATTATTGTAAATATTATTCATCAGAAAACTTCTCATGAACTTCTGCCTTCAACGTAAATACCGTAATTTCTGGAAGAAACGCTGTGCCGTTTACGTGTTTAAAACTTAAATTTTAAGTGGGTGCAGCGTTTCTACCCATGCAGCGCTTAGGTGCAGTAAAAAAAATATTTCCTATGATGTCATTGTACATAGATTGTAAACTGTGACACTGTTCCCACACAAAAGGCCACTCAATTGCTTTCTACGAACTTTATTTTGTTTACATTCTTTCCCTTGAACAGACCTACGTGCCTTATTCACCTTAAATGGGATTTCGGAACAATAACATTCTTCCCTCTTTCAAATCAGCATTCTCATCAGTTTGAATAGTCTCTCTTCTCTGCCATTCGACGAATCTTCCAGGACCCATCCTCTCTCCACCCTTGCCTTTTCCATTGTAAATCTACTGCAATTTTTTTCAAAGGCGGACACCACCTGCATTGCAATAACAAATTCTGACATATTTCCCTTTCAGCACACATCAATTTTTCTTTTCATTCTGCCAGATACAGATACCATCAATTTGGGTACAAGTACTTGTTGGATAGTTTTTAAGTAAAAAGGGAGCAGAAAATTTTTGAAAATGGCACCCAAACGGCACAGAAGCTATACTGCTGGTTTTAAGCTTAATGTAATTTCACATGCTGAACAAATTGAAAATAGAGCAGCAGCTCGGGAGTTCGAAGTGGACGAGAGATGCATTGGACGTTGGAGAACTGAAAAAGAAGAACTTAAAAATATGCCACTGTGGAAAAGAGCCAAAAGAGGTGGTACTGTAAGGTGGCCGGATCAAGAGGACGACCGTGCAAATCGGATAAAGGAGCAACGAGGAAAGGGAATGGCAATTTCGACTGTAAAAATTCTCTTACAAGCAAAATTTATGGCAAAATAAATGAACATAAAGGATTTCAAAGGAGGGCCTTGCTGGTGTACTAGATTTATGAAAAGAAAAAATATTTCTGTGTTTACTAGAACAACAGTCGGGCAACAATTACCAGTGGACTGGCAGGATAAAAAGGCATCTTTTTCTGAAATATGTGAGAGATATTATTGACAAAAAAAAACTTCTTTCATCACAGATAATAAATATGGATGAAACGCCGTTAGCCTTCGACTCTTCTGCAAACAGAACTGTTGATGAAACGGGCAAAAACTGTATCTGTGGTTATGACGGGGCATGAAAGAACGTCATTTACATGTGTGTTAGCTTGTGCCGCAAACTGTAACAAGCTAAAGCTGATGATCATTTTTAAAAGAAAAACTATTCCAAAGAGAGATTTTCCTAATGACGTAATTATTGTGCAAATGAGGATGGATTGATGTGCGAAACAATCATGCATGAGTAGCTACAAAAAGTTTGGCAGTGTCGTAAGGGATCTTTTTTCTAACCAAAAAGGTTATTGATAATGGATTCCATGCGTGCTCATTTACTTGAGTCAGTGAAAACCGAATGTCAAAAACTGTCTAGACTGTAGAAATAATTCCTGGTGATTGACAAAAATCTTACAGCCATTAGATTTGTCAGGTAATAAATCCTTCAAAGCTGAAGTCCAAAAGCGGTGGGAATGTTGGATGAGTGCAAGATTGCATACATATACCAAAAGCAGCAAAATGCATAGGGCATCTTATGAAGAAGTTGCAAAGTGGGTAGGAAGTGTGTGGAAATCAGTGAAAACATTGACAATAATAGCAACGTTCAAAGAAGCTGAAATTAGTATATCCTCAGATAAAGAGACGGTAAACCAAGAGGATGAATGTGACGATCTGGAAGACTTGGACGTAGATCAGGATTTACTAAATATTTTTAATTCAAATTGTGAAGAATCAGATTTTGACAGCTTCATTTGATGTATAGTTGCTGTAATTCCTTTGTAAGTAAAATTTAAAAGTTTCTTTAGTCATCCAAATTTAATATCTTGTTGTTACAACATTCTTTATAATATAGTATGAGTATGACAAGCGTGGACTTTAGTGGGTAAATATAAGTATATTCGTGAACGTAAATATATTTTCAACATTTCTTACCTTTAATTTATTTTTGACTTATAGTTTCATGTTATGCATTGTTCTTAACTGATATGTCATATATCAGGACATAGGTCAAGGTTTTGCATCTATATGGTCCACGACGATGTCGTGCACGATTTAATCTATTGTGGTGTTTCTGCGTAATTTAAATTTTTTTTTCTGCCATTTTTCTGGAGTGCGGTGTTTATGCTGATGCGGCCTTTCTACCGGAAATTTCGGTTACTTGCGCAGCTGTTCCAAATATTTTCTAGCTTCTTCTTAACCAGTTTACCATTCTCATTTCTGTGTTTTCTGTGACTGATAATTTGTACAGCAAATTTATGTTAATTATGCATAACTGCATAGAAATTTCAACATTTATGATTGTTTAGCAGAAGTGCCTTAAACCTTTAACCTTAAAAGGAGAAGTGCTTCTTTTTCATTACTTTGTAAATGCCATGATGTAATTAAGAAATTGAAAAAAAAAAATGTGTTCTGAAAATACTAAAATAAGTCTTAAAAAATAACAGATGCAAAACTCATTGAAGCAAACAAAACAAGGTAGAATATATTATCAACTGAAAACCACTAATGTTATGCATGTTTATTACTGTAACACAAACATTTATTGACTAATTATTAATGACAGAAATCAGTTGTATTAATTAATATATGCACACCTTAGTAGCCTACTAAATTTCACCAGGCTTAAATAAAAGAAAAAACAAGCTTGGATTCATAAAGTGCAGATAAGTGCAGTTGTCAACTGCCTAAAGGTTGGTTAGTTTATTTGATTATGGTAAAACACTCAAGGGCTGTCTGCCTAAAGGGAGGGATGCCTTGGTGGATCTAAGGACAGGAGAAAATTGTCTGAAATCTTGTCTTTTGTTACACTTGCCTGCCTGAAAGGATCTTAATTAGGAACTTATTTTGTGATCGTCTTCATCTCTCTTCCATGAACTCTCATAACATACTTGTGACTTAATTTCAATATGTATCTCTCTCTTTTTTTTTTATGTGTGTGTGCACACATGTGCGCACGCGCATATCTCAATGAGCATAATAATCAACTACAAGGATGATGATCAAAACTAATTAGTATGATAATGTCAGAGTCTGTCTGATGTCCACTGGTGTGTGTGTGAAATATAAACGTCGAAATAAAAAAGGTTTTTGTCATGAATTGTTTCATTATCATTTATTACTAAATTATGCTTTCTGGACAAAGTAATAAATGTATATGTGTGTTTTTCCTCCTCCATATTATTATTATTATTATTTATTTTGTATGAAATTCATTGAAATGCAATGAATGACAGACCGTTCCATCATTTCTCAATCCTTTTGCCCTTGCAATACAATATATCCGTGGAAACCCATTCATAAACATTTCTCATGATTAGCCATTAATTTACTCATAATTAGTCTACACATCACAATTTTTTGTGACAATTTGACACAATTTCTTGTGATGTGTAGGTTAATTATGTGGAAACGAATTCACTGAATACTGAATAAAAATACTGAAATTCTAGAAAGCCTTGGTTGAGAATCATTGTTCAAATGTTAAATTATCAAAGTTATTTCATGTACATAAGTTTCAGTCTAGGGCTCTGAATTTCTATTATGCTTATGTTTTTATTTACCAGAGGCAGCATCATTTCAAATATGTAATTAGATACTTCTCTGAAAAATATAAAATGAGCATAGTAAAAGTTTATGAAATAAAGCTAAAATCCTGTTAAATATATCTTATATAAAGTATGTTTTACAGGGTCCTATCAGCAGCTTTTAAAGATGCAAGGGGAGAATTGTCAGAGGGTAGTGTAGAAAAATTAGATGAAGAAACTTCTTCCCTTGATGATAAAGCAGCTGATCCACAGGAAGAGATATTGAAGGTATATTATTTTTCTATATTCAAATAAAAGTTCAAATTCAAAACTTGCCATAATCCTTGAATATTTTAAAGTGTAATATTGACAGTATAATTTCAAGAACAATGTTGTTGATGCAAAGTTTATTTGTCTTATATGCATAAATTTCTGTTAAATATACAGTGGTTATGATTTTTCAAAACACAGATGAGAATCTTGCTTTATCAAATCTGTGTAAAAAGTTAGAAAATAAGAAAAAATTGCTTTGAATTGATTTTAGAACTTCTATAATTAAAGGAAACTATGTGAAAGAGTATATTTAAATGAAAACAGCTATTTGTAAAAATATTTTTAAGGCTATGGATCATATTAAACTGTTTTAGAAATTATAGCCATTGCCTTGCAATATTTTTAAGAAAAAAGAACACTCTTAAAATGCATATTATACTTAGAATTAGTTACTTGAGTGTAAAACATGAGCTGTCTTATAGCTGTAGTTTCAGTCAAGATGATTGTTTTTATTACATTTAAAATTATTTAAGCAGTTATGATAACTTATAAAGAAGATAGAAATAATTTATTTTAATTATAAAATATGTGCATTAAGTAATGTTAGTATTCATAAAAAAAAAGTTTTGTGTCTTTTGAACAAATACATCATATTTTGCTTTCTTAGTTTTATCTTTTGTTTATATTTTTAAATCATATATTAATTTTTTGTATTTATTTATTACTGATTTTTTGACTTAATAATGTAATGCTATTGTCTGCTATTGGTCAAATAGTTAAGACCACTGAATGTGGATAGCATAACCTGGTTTTGAACTTCAGTGAATGTTTTCATGATTTTATCCATGTGTAATATAAATGTTAACCAGTTTCTTTTAAAACATTTTTTGTAAAAGTTTTCTGTTGTATACTATTATGCATCAATAATTTTAATAAAATAAATTAACTTTGAGGTACGTACAGATAAACATTTGCTGTATGCTTGCAGATTATTAAAAAAAAACATAAACGCAGAAATTTTCATTATTATTCATGAAAATTTCTTTAAATTAAGTAATTGCCTTCTTTATTGACTGATTACTTGTTTGTTTTTCTTAGAGTAAATGTACTAGATAAAAATTAATCTTGCATTTTTTTAAGGGTGAATTATATAAAAAATTAATGGCTTTGAGAAATAAGATGGCAGATCAAGATGGATTAGCTCCATACATGGTCTTCAGCAACAAAAACCTTCTAGACATGGTTGTATATCGTCCATCTTCATTGAAGTCCTTGTCTCAGATAGAAGGTATCACTGCTGCACGTATATCCAAGTTTGGCCAAGCCATGATAGATGTTATAACTTCTTTCTGCAAAGAAAATGCCTTGAAAGAAGATGTTTTCCCACCTAAAGAGGGAACTCGTAAGGTAAGTCATTTTGTAACATTTCTGATTTAAAGACTTCTGTAACTAATATTCTATAACTATATGAAATAACTTGACAGTTTAATGCTCAGAGGATTGTTTCCTAAATTATCAAAATTGTACTTGTTTAAAATAGTTTTAAAGATGCAACTTTTTCTTTTTTATTTAAAGATTAACTTAAAAAAAAAACTTCATAAACTTTGTTAGCATTTAAAAATTAAATTACAGTCTGTTTCTCCAAACTACCATATAAAACATTAATACGAAAAGGCATATGTATGCTGTAATTTTGCAAACAATGTGCCATACTGTTGTGATATTGGTGAATATATTCAGAACAAGTCTGCAATTATAGCTGGTATCATAGTTGGACTCTTGTTCCTTGTAATTATCGTTACACTGTGCTGCTGTTGTTTCTGCAGTCCTATCCAATGCCAATCCGTTGCAACTCTCATTAAGTCAACTTATCTCAATAATGCAGTTTTATTACATATATATATATGAAATGATAAAAACAAATTTAGAAGTAATGACAGAATTTTGATGTTGTAGATTGCTGAGATGCTGATCCACACTGAATAAGAAATTTGGCAGTCGAGGCAGATTAATTATTCATTTTATTTTCAGTAAACATATTGCGGCCACAAACAACTTGACACATTATTTGTGCATATTTCAAGAGGTTTACATTTTTGATAACTTGGCAGCAAGAAGAAAGCAGCAGACAGTAGTCCAACTAGGCTGAAGAGTAGCAAGCAAGTGCATTACGTTCAGAGTGAAATCTTAATTCAGACTGAGTTAGTTTTGGTTTACAATGCATTTTGTTTGGATAGTTAATACTTCTGTAAAATTATTATTGGTTGCTTGAGCTTTAGTTCTATTTACATCATAAGAATTATGCAAGAGTCATATGACACGGATTAATCTAGAAATGATGCAGTGCAGAGAGAGGTTAGTATTTTTAGAATTGAGAAGGGAAATTTACGTTGCTAATTTAATCATATTCTTTATTTTTCTTAGATATATATATATATATATCTGAATAATGGAATAATTATAACATAATATTGGAATGTAAATATAAATTATAATTTAGATTAGCAATAGCCCCTTAATGCTTAATTTTAATATGGGTATTTCACTTGTTTGTTCTAAAAATCGTAATACCTTTTCTGCATTGCGTCATTTTGAGACTAATCCACGTCAGATGACTCTTACGTAATGCTGGTGAAGTAAATGGAACTAAAACTCAAACAGCCAATAATAATTTGACAGCATTATTAATACCCAGTCAAATGCATTGAGAATCAAAAGTAACTCATTCTGAATTAAGAATTTGTCCTGAACACAAGACGTTTTCTGCATTTTGGTCTAGAGAGACTACTGCTTCTATTTTTGCCACAAAGCTAACCAAAATGTAAGTGTTCTTGAAAAAACATGAGTAGTGTGCCAGTTTGATTGTATTTGCAAAATTTTTACTGGAATAAAAATGAATATTTAAACTGCCTTGTCTGCCAAGTTGCCTTTCATTGCGGTTCAAAATGTACAAAATGCAACATCTTCAGTATCTACGCAGTGAACATTTCTATATCATTTTGGTAAGTCTGCTACATTACATATGTATATATGTCTAAATTAATAAATACAAAGTATAAACCAGTTCAAAACCTAATCCAATTACATGCTGATAGCAGCAACAGGAGGGGGTGATAATACAAAATAAAAAATATGTTTGAAATTCATCCCATATTTAATTTGGAATGAGTCATATGCAAAAACCTAAAAACAGAAGCACAGTTGCACACTGCAAGAAACAGAAAAGGCAAAATATGCCATATTGTTTTCAAAATTTGTATGTAGTTGAATGTTATGTAGTAGTATGTTATTTCCGATTCTGGATTTTAAAAAAAAATTGCATACTTTTATTACGTTTCATTTTTAGACTCTGTCGACTCAAAGTATTTTTTTTTTTTTAATTTGTCTAATGTTTTGTAATTTTTAGTCCAAAGGGATTTGTAATTTTTCATCCAGTTAAGCCAGATAAAGTCCTAAGGACTTTTTATTTAGTGATAACGAATCGTTCGCCCACTAAGTATGATATTGCTGATCCAACTAAGCCAAGGACTTCATCTGGCTTAGCTGAATCAGCAATATCATACTTAGTGGGTGAACGATTCGTTATCACTAAATAAGGTCCTTCACATCTAGGCATGAATTTTTGGCACTTTCTATTCTATAAGATTCAAATAGGATGTAATGTGACCTATACTTTATCACCTGGTTCGTAAGAAACCTTTTGACGTTGACGATCATAATATATATTTTTTTTTCTTGTCTTGCTTTTGTTCAACGTGGTCTTTAATCTCTGCAGTTAAATGGGCAAATCATTTGAGATATGGGGGTATCTCAGCCACGAAGTTATCATTGTCAATTGATGCTCTTAGGTTGTGGGTAACGTCATCTGTTGTTCTTAATTCTCTGCCAAACTGCAAGAAAGCTGCTGTGTGATTAGTGGTTTCACACTTGGTAGTGTTCATGGAAAAACGAATCAGTGGCAGTTTTTCTTCCCAGGAATTGTGTTCATCTCCGACTAGTATGGCAAGTCAAGGTTTTAGATCCCTATTCTTATGTTCTGATGGGTTTGCTTGGGGATGATACACAGAAATAAGGTCTTGCTTAATTTCGAGAAACTTGCAAATTTGTTGCATAATGGCTTTTATGAATTGTGGCCCATTATCACTTATCAATCTGTGTGGAAGTCCATAACGTAGAAAAACTTCGACTAACGTTTTGGTGCAGTTGATAGCTGTTGCTTCTTTAAGAGCAAATAGTTCTACCCATTTTGTACTGGTATCTTCTACGATAAAAATCCATTTCTTACCAGATGGGGACTCTGGAAGAGGTCCAAAAAATCAACAGCTAGAGTTTCGAACCTTTGGGCGTAACCTGGGGTTCTAAGAAGACCAGCTGGCTTCTGATTAGTCCGTTTGTAATGGTTACATTCCGAACAATTCTTAACATATTCAGCGATGTATTTGCGCATTCGTGGAAAATAGTACCTAGAGGCAACTTTATTCTAAATTCCTTCAGCCCCATAGTGTCTAGCCGTTGGAGAGTCATGGTGATCTTGTAGCACTCTTTCTCTTTCCCAGATAGGGACTACGAGTTGAGCTTCTTCTGTTTCTACTTCTGATGAGTAACGATACAGAACCCCCTGATACATAAGATAACCTCTGCTAGTCCAGTTTGCGAAGTTTTCATCTTTTGAAGTGCTTTCGAAGTAGTCATTTTTTTTTTTAGTTCATCCTTCAACTGTTCTTGAATTTCTTTGGACTTCCTTACCGGAAAATCGGCTGATATCACAAATAAGCCACAAGGGACATATTCATTTACATTTGAGGGTCTAGACAACATGTCTGCAAGCACATTGGTTTTACCAGGTGTATACTCAATTTTCGGATTATAGGACTGAATCTGAAGAGCCCATCTTGCCAAACGACCTGATGGTGATTTGATACTCATAAGTCATTTTAACAGCTGTTGGTCAGATGCTGTAATTATTTCTTGGTTTTCGACGTAACCTCGAAATTTCTCCAGAGCCCAAACTACTGTAAGTGCCTCACGTTTGGTAGTGGAGTAATTTCCTTCTGCTGGTGTGAGCAAATGACTGGCATACTTAATAACATGCTCTTCTGTGCCTACTGCTTGAATGAGCAGTTAAGCTCCTAGAGCATAACTGCTCATTCAAGCATAACTGCTAGCATCTGTGTTAGCAGTGTGCTAGCAGTTATGCTCCTAGAGCATAACTGCTAGCATCTGTGCGGATACGAAACGGCTTTTATCCATCCGGTTGTTTTAACATAGGGAGTGTTATTAATCTTTTCTTCAGTTCTTCAAAAGCTTCTTGCTGTTCAGGTAAGATTGCTAAGTGGTCTTGCAATGGTCGCAAAGTTTGGAACATATCTTCTGAACCATGAGCAAGTTTGCAAGAAGGATTGAACTTCTTTTGCATTAGTTGGCATAGGAATTCTCTGAATAGAGGATACCTTTTCATGGTCCACTTCAGTTCCTTTCGTGGTTATCAAGTGACCTAAATATTTAACTCGGCCACATGCAAAATGACATTTTTCTCTGTTAACCTGGAGTTTAAACAAAGGAAGTCTCTCGAAAACAGCTTGTAAGTCTCTTACTTGTTGATCAAAAGTCCTTGATAAAATAATGACATCATCTAAATACGACAAAGCAAACACATCCTTTAGGCCTGCTTTAAATTTGTCAATCAGGCATTGAAAAGTTGCTGGTGCATTTCAAAATCCGAAAGGCATGTGCAAATATTTATATGTCCGAAATGAGCAAATGAAAGCTGTTTTATCTTGATCAGCTTCATGTATTTTGACCTGATGATACTGTGATTTAAGATCGATGGTTGACATATAGGTCATTGACTTTGCTTCTGTGAGAAGATCGTCCATGCGTGGTGTATATCTGCAATAGTAGTGGCATTTAGTTGCGATAGTCGACGCAAAGTCTTATGCTACCGTTCGGTTTAGGTACCAAAACAACAGGACTGGCATATGGAGATTCACATTCTTCAATTATACCACTAGTCAGGAGAGAATCTAGTTCTTTTTGCAGGATTCATTCTGTAAGGAGGTTCTGCAGCTGGTGGACTATTTCCAGTATTAATATGATGGTCAATGGTATTAATACGATATGATTATATATGGGGTTGGGTCTCCCCCTGGCTTGAAGCAACTTTTGAATTCTTGAAGTAAAAGATTTAGTTGAGTACTTTGTTCTGTACGTAGATGTTTGCCTTCACCGCTTCAAAGACTTACTGAAGAGGATATTTTGAAAACTTTAATTAAATTGGTAATTTCTACAGTTCTTGTCTGAGAAATGGATATAGAATTTTCAGCCTTGGAAATCACCTTGGAGAAAGAGATTGGACATGAAAATTTTCACAGAAATGCCAAGTACCGTTGAAGACATCTAAGACAATCCCAGCAGATTTTGAGAAAGTTTGTGCTTATCTGTTTCCTTTTGCTTCAGGCAAAGCAATTAGTTCTGTAGGTACCACTTTACATTCAACATTAAGATTCACGACCGTAGTCAAGACAGTTACGTTGCTGTGTGTTCCATCAGCGAGCGTCAAAGAAATATGTTTTGGTTTAAACATTACTTTTTTCTTTGCAGCGTATGGTACAACTTTTCTCCAGCAATAGAGTGTGACGCACCGGTGTCAGCACATACAGCAGCTTTTACTCCACAAATTTTAAAGACTAACTAGATGGAGGTGTAGGTGATTCGAACGTAATCAAATTGACACTATTTAAGGACGTTTTTGCTTCTCCTTTAGATCTTGAGCAGGTAGGACATTAAGATTGTATGTATCCAGGAGTTCCACACCCATAACATTGGATGGTACTTTTCTCTAGTGAAGTGTTAATGTTCTTGGAAACTATATTTCCTTTTGCTTTCTCGTGGCTAGCTTCTCTAGATATTGCAGTGGACTTTGATTTTCTATCTGATGTCGGGAATCCACTTCTAAAATTTGATTTGTTAGATGGTGCTGAAGCTTTCTTTAATCCATGATTAATATTTTCATGTGCATCCAACTTCTCTGCTAATTCCAACGGTTGGTTCCATTTTTCCCACTTATCGATGTTTTCTTCTTAATTTGGTTGCTAATAATTAGGTTTTTAAGCTGTACAAAATCTTTAATGTTAAGTTTTCTTATCCATTCTTCAAAGTATGATCTTATTTCAAAGTAGAAATCTCTCCAATTTGTATCTGGGTTTTTATTATGTTGCGCAAAAAAACTATTTGAAATGGTCAACATTTAACCTGCGTTGCTTAAGAAGCATTTCCTTAATTTTGAGGTAATTTTAAGATTCTTTCTCATCTTCTTTAGCAATAAGTTGGGCTATTTCTGTTGGCAATGAACTGATCAGATAAAAAACCCATTTTGATTCTGGAACATTTAAAATTTTCAATTGACGTTCAAAAATTGTCAAATACAATCCCATTTTGTCTTCTTTAGGGTTAAATTTAGGGACAAATCTAGTAATATCAATTTTGAGTTGAATCTGTTCCCTGATCTATCACTTCCTTTTGAGAAATTTTTTGCAACTCCAGTTGAAGTTTTCAATTTTCCAACTTGAACAGACGCTCCTTCTCAATTTTTTTATCTTCAGCAGCTTTTTTTTCACACAAAAGTTTTTCGGCTGCTCGTTCTTCATTCAAAAGTCTTTCAGCTGCTTGTTCTTCACGCAAAAGATTTTCCTTTTCAGCTAACGCTAACCTGTCATTTTCAGCTGCTTGTTCAGCCATTTTTCTTTCATCAGTTATGCTGGTGAATAGAGTCTTGAACATGTTTTTTTCTCAACTGGATAAATCATTCGAGCCACATATTGGGTGGCAAACTATAACCAAACTACCATAAAAAAAAGACTCACCTGGGTGTTTTAATTAACTTTGATTAAAAAAAACACAATTAAAAGAAAAAATAAAACATTACATTTAAGGACATTAGAATTATACATTTAAGTTACAAAGTAAATCCCAAGGTATACCATGCTTAGTTCATGATTCCAGTACACTGACTGAAGGCTATAGTCTTTTTTGGGCCCTTGTTTCTTCTGGCGGCCGCTAGGTGGCGCTCATTGAGTCGTGGGATTACACTATGATATTTAATTTTTCTTCCATATTTAATATGCCTGTTATGGATTAATAAACTAAGCAATAAATGCAACTTTTCATTTTTATTAACAACTAACTGGATTTATAAAATTATTATTACTGTACCTATTACAATCGTTACATAGCTTTCTTTTCTATAATAAGTATTTCAAGCTGGTAGCTGTGCAAGTGGCTAGTGTTTATATGTACATGTGATATAAAATTAGAATCCCATTGATTTTTATTACTATGTTGCCTTGTGCTTTTTATTATGAGTACAAAAGGCACGAATAGCACAGCTGGGAAACATAAGTATATTTTTTACAAGTTTACACACATTATTTAGTGAAGCAGAGACTATACTAGGGAACATTTTTACATTTATTTTAGCATATGTATTTAAATTTGAAGTCTGATAAGGGAGGATTTCTAATGAATTCTCACTCATTTTCAATCTAGTTAAAGTGCAGTTTCTATAAAAAAAAATAAATAAATAAAAAATAAAAAAACTGTTGTTATGAAACGATGCTACTAGATGTTTGGTGAATGGAATTTTGCATCTTTTTAGTATTAATCTTCCAAAACATAATATATGGAGAGGGATAATACAATTAATCCAGTAAAGCTGAGAAATGGCTCATTTTGAAAATTAAAAATGTAAAATATTTTAGAATTTATAAATAAAAGAAAAATTTAAATAAAAATTTGTTTCATAAACGAGAAACATTTATTTAAATAGCACTGGTGCAGATTTCTAACCAACTCAAATCAAAGTTAATCCAACAGAAAAAGTTAAAATTATTTTGATAATTAAGAAATATTTTTAGCCCAAAGATATTTATTGTAAATGTTTTTTTTTTGTGTGTGTGTGTGTTCTAATTAGTAGTACATTATGCGAAGTTTCATTAATTGATACACTGGTCAATGGACAATGCTTCTGTATTAATCTATATTTATTTTGAATGTATGTCTGATGTATATTATAGCTGAGTCCCACCACTGAGGCTGGCTTAAGAGCGCTGACTCCAACTGTCCAAGAAACATATAGATTATATGCAATAGAGAAAAGAAGTCTTCCGGCTGCAGCCAAAATAAGGGGAATGACCGAGGAGACTTTGATTACCCATTTAGCACAAGCTATTAAAGTTGGTCTGCCTGTTGACTTGGATGGCTTATCAGTTACCCAAGATATAATTGATGTTATTACTAAAGTTATTCTTTCACCTCCTATCAATTCAGGTGAGTAGCTATGTCATTTTACTTATGCTAAAAGATTCTTTGCCCAGAAGCTTAATCATTTGCACTCAGAAAGAAATCTCAATCATCTCCTGGATTTCTGAAGAATCTTGAATAGTGAAGGAGTGCACTACCTTGAACTGTTCAGAGCACGCTTTCACGCGGGGGTTCTGTGGTGGAAAGTTGTATGGGCATGTCATGATGGCAGTTACATTAATTTTCTTATTGTTTGGTGATGGACCTCCAAAGCACTAAAGCCTTTCATGGACATTGCTATGGAGGAACCAAGGGTTTACTGCTCTAATTCCAAAGCAGACCTGATGAATCTGTTCATGCGCTCTGCTGTGTTCTACACTGGAGAGGTGTATCCATTTCGTTTCATATTCTTGCTTTTATGAAAAGCATTTAGCCTGCACTTTATTCTCAGCATTATGTCTGTAGGCAGGGATGTTCCAGGCCACTGGTCGAGATATGACTACTGCTGCTGTCTAGGATTTGTTTTTAACCAGTTTCACTTTCACTATTACCTGTACTCCCACTAAAAAATTGCAAATTTGTTGCGGACTTTGGACAGCATTCAAAATTTGTTATTGATATTAAAAAGAAATGTTTATTTGAGTATCTTTACATCTATTTCAACAATACATTCGATGCTACTTATTTTTTTACGTTCTTCTTTTTTTCACTGAAGGTACACACTTTTCAAGGTTCCTTGTTGTTTTTTCTCTGATATCAACAATATATTTTTGTTAAATAAAACATCACAGACCTGCACAAAATTGACATTGCACATCTGCTGTAATCATGATCAGATTGAAAGTTAAACGTGTTCTCTAACATGTCATAAAAGTGCCAACCAATTGCTGCACAGTAAAGTTGTTGAACACTGATAATTTGATGTGAGTTCAATTCCAGTTGAATAGGCTGACTGTGTGAGTGTTTTTGTGTTTTTTCTCGTGTGTAACATAAATACGAACCAGTTTCCTGTAGAAAATCCTCCACAAAAGCATCCCTTCCCATAGGCAGATATCCCAAGCATGCTTTGCTATAATGAAATAACCTAAATCAGTGTAATGCAAATAAAAAAGGGTAAACTTCACAGTTCCCCCACAATTTGTTATGGCAAAAAGAAATATTAATCAGAAAAATTCTAGTTTAATTTTAGAAGTACAAATCTGTGTGCACTCAAAACACGCATGTGCTGTGCACATACCTGGGTTATCACATAAATATTTTTTGGCAACATGATACATTGCTTCATGAGTATTTTTTTGTAGCTTTTCAGTGGAGTTACAGATTATTTGGGACTTAAAAACATTACATTGAACAGAAGCTTTAAATCATCTGATTTAAATTTTATCTGAATTTAGGTCTTCTCTTTCACATGTAGTTTTAGAATAATTATTGATTACTAAATGTCAAAGGATATATGGAATGTATTTAGACATGGCTCCAAAATATGCATGTGACTATTGGCAGGCTTAAATCAACTCATATTTTTACATTCAACTTGCATGCAGTTAAGTCTAGCAGCCTCAGTGCTCGCATATGGGAGTGTGGGAAGTTGTTTGACTTCACTCTCACAGAATTCTCTTTCTCTCTTTGGTTAAGGGTTCAAAATTCACTACATTCTCTACAGTTGTGGTGCCTGGAAATGAGTTTCAAGAAAGTGCACTGCTTAGGGTGCAAATGTGAAAAATCCAAGTTTTATTGTATTTATATAATTGTTGTTATTGTGTTGTCTATGATAAAGTCTATTCAAAAGAAGTTCGACAGCCCTGGCAATCTTTAAAATAAGGTAATGCATCATAGAGGTTCGGTCTCTTAAACAAGACCCCCGCCCCCCAGTTTTTAATAATTCAGCAAGAATAGTTGGGCAATCAAAAATGTGTGCAGTTGTCAGTTCTATGTCCAGGCAGTTATCATAGTTTCTGTACATTTTCATACCCTTTCTGTCAACTTTCATCCTCTATGATGTCCAGTTCTAAGCTTTACTGTGGTTTTAGTTGCAAGTCAATCTCCACTGATGTTGTGGAACTGAATGTTCTTTCAATCTGTATTTGGCCATGGTATCTGTGTCCAAGAGAGTGACATTTATGTTACTATTATTTTTGAGATTCGAGAGTGTTTTGCCAGCTTATCTGCATTCTCGTTACCTGTTAGTTTAACATGTGTTGCAACCATTGAAGAATGTGGACCTTATCTAACCTGTGAAACCCTTTAGGTGAAAGTGGATCCCATCGGTGATCTGAAAGCTTCCCTCCAGGATTGCTTGTAAAGCTAGCTGCCTTTGAATCACAGGAGACAATGGGTCCTTTTGCTGGCTCGGAAATAGGAAGGGATCTACTCACCTCAAGTGCCTCTACTATTGCCAGAAGCTGAGTAGTAAAGTTAGAGATTATGGTTCCAGTAACAATTTTGTGTTGATAAGTAGTATCACCTGGGATAGTCAGAAATACTCCAGAACCTCCATTAGTGATCGTCTCATGAGATGAACCATCTGTATAAGCGTGTACAAAGTCCTCTTTTGGATACTGTTCAGAAGTCCTTTTACGTTTTGCTTTAATTATGTCAATTGATTCCTTTTTATTGCATGGCTGTAGTAGATTAAGTACTATTTTAGATTTACCTAGCATGATCAAACATAAAAACCATCAAAAAGTGTTTCTTCAGTAAAAATCAGTTCTTATTCTATAATTCTTAATACTGCCCTGAATCTAAGATGTTCTTTTCCTTCTCCTTTAAGATGCACTTCAGAAAAATGTGTATTTAAGTGGCACTATTATCTTTATTATAGAATGCCTTTGACATGTTAAATTCTGTATGTATGAAAAGTGCTTATGTGAAGATCCTTTTATTTTTTTAAAAGCTTAAAAACACAGAAATGTCTTATAAGCCCAATATAATACATAAGTAGGATTATGTGGATCTGTAGAATTAAGCAGGTCAAACGTAGATATGTAAAATTTAAACAAATAAAAATGTTGGGGTTATTTTTCAGCACTTTTCTTAAAATTAATTATGGTTTCAGGTTAGCTATTACACAGAGATGGCAATTTATACACACTGTAGTAATTTTTACCAGGGGAAAATATTTATTTAGAAGGCAAAGAAAGAAGTTAATATGTTTTCATGTATCATTTTACTGGTTATTAATCAGTTAGTATACAAATATAATTTCAATTCTTAAAAATTTATTTTGACATACAAATAAAACGTACATATTCTTAAAATGTTAAAATTTTGCATTCATAGATTTACTACCCGACCTTGAAAATGTAGCATCAAGAAGGAATGACTAAAAAGTGATGAAACTCAGCAGACAGAGAGAGGCAACAATGAACAATAAGTGTTCTTTATTTCAAAATGATATGCATAACGCAGAGCGAGAACAACATTGGCTCAGTAGGTTGGTTGGTTGGTTGAAATTGAAGAATAAAGATAGCAAAATTTAGCTTACCTTTTGTGCACCCAGCAGCAGCAGTTAAATCTCCGAAACTTCATTGGTGTGAGGGATATATCCATTAATGATAGGATGCATACTTAAGCATAAATCTTGTTTATTCAGCTATAACTAAATAATATAAAGCGGCAGATACATTAATGTTTGCATACAAGCACATATGAAAGCTTAATAAGAAGTAAAGATCAAGAGTATCATGGGATATATTAATTGGGTGGGATTGACATAGTTGGAGTGGTTGATGCGTATTGGTAAGTATTGGTAATTGGGTAAGAGGCATCTGCATAAGCATTACGTAGGATTGCATGATGCAGTTTAGACTTATAAACGCTATTTTTAAGACAGAGAGAGAGGAGTCGCCGAATTAAATAAAAAATAAAGTGGTTATAGCCAATTAAATTTAGAAGTTTGCTTTCATATTGTTTTATCTTGTATATGTCATAGAAAAATTTTTAAAAATAAAAGAGAATAGTTGTTATTATTTATTCTCAAGTTTCGTCTCCACTTGGAAAGTTTTTGTAATTTGTTTATTTTAAGTAAGTTATTTAACCGTTATTTCAGCATATTAGAATTATTTGAAACAAATGTTAGTCTGAAACTTTAATATTTAGCAATCAATATGTTGGAATTACAAAGTGAAACTAGCAGAAATTTCTTGCAGATTGCAGCCTTTAAACTTTAGACAGGTAATAAATATAAATTGGAATTTTTTTCCTTCTCATCATTATTTATTCGGTTTATGTTTGTTTTGATGAATATTTAAGAAATAAAATTTAAACTTTAATGGGAAAAAAAATGTGTTTTGTTAAAAAAAAAATTTCAGCGTGGTCAAAACAAAATCAGCCTATCAGCTGCTTTTAAATTGTGCATTTGACCTGGAATTTTTATCTGGAGTTTTATACCATTGAGTTACATCATAAGAACATGTGTAGGGGGATATGATGATTCCTTGTTATCTCCGTAGAATATTTGCCTTCTCTTTCATCTTAAAATATTATTATAAATTTTTAAAAATTGTGGCTGTATTACAGGCCTGTGGCATTTTTCAGTAAAAGAAAATATTAAATACTGTATCAAATACAAATGACTTATGATTTTTTTAATTTGTGTATTGTAACTTTTAAACTCATTGTGGAATTAAATATAGTTTATAGTATTTGAAAGGCATCAAGTTTATTTCCGCACATAAACATGTGATGAATCACAAGCATCCTTGTGTATCAAAAGATTAGTTTCTCCATTTTAATTCATGCTCATTTTTCGTCACCACCGATATTTTTTATTCTTTCCTCTAACTGTGCAAAATCAAATATTTTCTATTTTAAAATGACAAGCTCGTAAATAAATATGTTTCTCTTATTTCTAGATGTCAGTCGCCTAAGTCCTATAAAACAGTTGTGTCCACCTTACATAGAATTCAAGCATATTAAAATTGTGATAGCTTTGTTGCAAAGCAAATTTGGTGTAGATGAGATTCCTGTTCCTTCAAAAGAAAGTTCTGTGAATGAAGTAAGTTTATGTATTAGTGTTGCTTATTCTCATGTCTAAGCAAATAAGTTCTATAACAACTTCATGAATAATCATGGATGGGATCAGGGACCCTTTTAACCTTTTACAGGCCATTTGAGATCATCAGATTCAAATAAAATTTCATTCATATTGACTCAAAAGAATTGTCATTTATGAATGCGAGAATGGCTTGATAGAAACATGATTTCTGTATTAAAAAATACAGAAATCTAACTGTGTATTAAAAAATACAGAAATCATGTTTCAGATGTAAAATGGGCAATACATAGAAATTCAGGAAAATGGCCTTTTTTGCCATTTTTTGTAAGGCACACGTTAAAAATTCGTATAAAATTGAAAAACAATCCAGTATTTCTAAAAATCAGCACAGTTAAAAAGGTTCACTTTATTAAAAGAGCATAAGATATAATAATATTAATAAGAAATGCATTTGCTATAATTCATTAAACTTCCATGTTCCCAACTGGAAACACCGGCCTGTAGCTTCTATTCTGTGAAAGAGAAAATTCTTCTTATTGTGAATTTTCACTGAAAATAAAAACAAAATATTTTTCTTAAATTTTCTTGGAAAAGAAAATCTTTTTACATTTCAAGAAAGGGAATTTCCCTTCTTTTGTAGCAAGGGAGACCCCCTGAATTTTGACAAAAGCAAATTCCATTTCTTTCCATAATCTGGGGTATTTGTTTCTCAGATTTTGTGGTAAAAGGTGTTGAATGTGTCCATGGTTTATCATAACATGAAGACACATTTTAAAACTGTAGATGCAGTTACCTTAATTGTAGAGGCAATTTTTGAGTTTTTGATAAAACTTAGTGATACTGATATTTCTGATGAAAAACTTGAAATTTGTCAGCTTCGTCTTGATGAAAGTAATTGTATCGCTGAAGAAGAGGACATTGATGACAAACTCTTAGTCCTTATATGCCTTCTGATGTTTGTGGGCATATTAACATATTGTCAATTAGCCAAAACCACTCTGAAGAACAAGGTACAGAACCAAGAAAATTTAATATTATTCAAAATGGGGGGGGGGAGTAAAGTGTTGTACACCCAAATCAGATCATCATCATCAAGAGATTCATAACTTTTATATGCAGCATCTGATGGAAAAAATAACCAGCTCACTCGTCTAGAGTTCCATTAGGAAGCTGCAATTCCTCATTTATAAATTGGAGAAAGAAAAGATGAACCTAAACCAGGACCAAAAATACACCACCATATATCACAGCAGAAGTGTCATGGTCATTATCTCTTAACAACTCAAAGTAGATGTGTGCATTGTGAAGTAAATGCAAGATTAGAATGAATGAGTGAAAAAAAAATTATATTTAAAAAATGCTTTCCAGTGTAACATGGAATATAGGTATATAAAAAATAGTTTTAAGCACTTTTTTTGGGGGGGGGAGAAATGTTTTATTCAAATTTATGAATTTTCATCTAAATTCATATCTGCAGTTAAATTTGAAATTAAATCCTTCATAATTTCTTATTAATTTATTTATTATTTAGTCTATCACTATATTCCATTTTTAAGAGCAGCATAGCGAGCTTAATCAGAAGTGGCCAATGTTCCCAATTCAGAATATCATAAAAGTGGTATGTGATTTTTTTTCTCTGCCTTTAAACAGCTGATATGTAACTAAAGTGTTAAATGTGAAATAGCCCCCCCTCCCACCAAAAAAATAATTTTAAAACAAACCTGAATCTGAATTTGACCTTTAAAATTTAACCAAATGTTTTGTTAATCGATGGTGACAAAGAGATTTTAACTCATTCACTTTTGCTTGATTGGTACAGAGTAACTGGAAGTCTTATATCCTTCTTTCTTTACCAACAGTCTATTGAGAGGACATTCATACTGTAAGAGTTTAATTGCTGTCATACCACAAAAAAGCTTACAGCTCTGTATGCCCATGCCTTATCCAATACTAGAACTTCTGCCAAGACATTTACTATCCATGACACTGTACTGTCCAGGTGCTCCCTCCCGCCCAATATAAACATCTGAATGCATTTTCAAATCCTGTCCTGGAATTTATATGTTAACGAAATTTTTTATTCTTAAATTTAAATAATTTAAATTAGAGTTTATAAAGTTTTTACAAAAAAGGTAAAAAAAGTACTCAAATATCTGCATGTGCATTTCCAAAATGCAGCTTTTTTTAGAAATTTAGAAGGAAGCCAATAAATTTTCACAGAGGTTCAATAAATTTTATCTTAACAGAAATAGTTTTTCAAAATTATATCCCACCATTTATTATTGTTAATTATTACATTTGTAATTTGTTGAGACAGTTAATTATCACTCTTGTGCTGTTTTGCCACTAATTAAGTTTTGGGAAAAAAACTTCTTGGACATAAATATGATAATTTAATAGTGTTTCTTAAGTCAGTGTCAAATGGGTGGCTTATGAATGCATTTCTCGTAATTTAATTGGCAGTAATATGACAATTATCTCAATCTAAAGAACGGTTCAAGGATTTAATGCTTTAAAAGTCCACCTTTAAATTATTTTCATAGCCATTAAAAACGAAAGCAAGTAATACTCCAGAAAATCTACAAATGGAGTTAATTAATTTGCAAGTGTGATATAAATCTTGTTAAAATCTGAAGATACAGATTTGATTAACCTTTTTATGCACTTATCAAAAGATAAATGTCCTCGATCATGCGTTTTTTCAGTAAAAATAATCAGTTTGTATGGGTACTTTTTATGTGAACAGTTTTTTAACATAGAAGTTATTTTTAAATTAATAAATTTAAAAAATGAATTAGGCTGATGCAAATTAGGATGTAGATAGTTTCCAGTATTTTTTATCCTGGGTTAGAAACTTTGGAATCAAAATTCCTTGAAGGTCATAGGTGAAAATTATTGTTAGAAATAGGAGTTTATAATCATTTCATACAAGTATCTGAAGTTTCTATCTAGTATACAAAAGTTTTCCACCAAAAAACGCTCTTAATAAAGTTAGGGGAAAAAACATGAAAGCAGTACTTTAATGCGGGTAATAACCAGTACCCAAATCTATCATTTCCTGCCAACGTTTTGGCAGTTTTTCAAAGCCTTCGGCCGAGGAACTTGGCCGCTAGTCCAAAAACAGACCAACTCATTTTGGACGTCCTGTGCAGAATGGAAAATAGCACTAGCAAGATGTAACTGCAGGTGTGAAAAAAGGTAGAAATCCGAAGGCGTAATGTTGGCCTATATGGTGGGTGTGGCAGAAGATCCCGTTTGAGTCTGTACAGAGCTCAACTGCTGAATGCAGACACATGTGATATTGCATAATCTTTATGTAACATTACCTTTTTGTGCCAGAACTCAGTTCACTGTTTATCCTTGATAGCAGCATCAACACAAACTAGCATCTTGCTGTACATCTTATAGTGAAGGGTTTTACCTTCTTGCAGATATTCTTTGTGACTATGGCAATCCCACCAGATACAAAGCATGATCTTTTTGTTAGTCAAATTGCTCTCTGCCATGCTACGGATGGGTTCACTGAGTGCTGACCAACCCTCTTTTCAGCGTGTGTTGTTGAAGTAAACCCACATTTCATCACAAGTGACGACCTGGTCCAGAATTTTGTCCTTGCGTTGATATTCAAGCAGGTTAGTGAAGGCCCGAACAAGTCTGTTAAGTCAGTTCATGCAGCACCCAGCAATTGAACTTATGTCAAGTTTATGTAATGCGTAGCATGACTAATGGACACGGCACTAATGTCTAACTCCTTAGCAAGCTCTCGAGTGATTGCATACTGATCTTCTTCCACAAGTTCTTGCAGGTGAGCCTCATAAACATCAGTAGGCCAGCCAGAGCTCTCTGCTTCTTGAATGTTATAGTCCATGTTTTTCAACTTTCAGTTCAAAGCCTTCACAGTGTCATATGATACAGCATTAGCACCAAAAGCTGTATACATGATTTAGTGTCATACGGTTGCTGACTTTTCACAACAGAACTGGAAGTAAATGATGGTTCTAATCTCATATCATGACAGTTCCATTTCAGACGCCTTGTACTTAATAATAACAATATATCTTTACAGATTTCACATCAGAGTGTTCAAGTCTGTTTCTTTCAAATGCCAAAAATCGTTTTACAAATTATGATTAAACATGGCAACATGAACTGTTTGCACAGCCCATATTTGCATTAGTGGGAAATTTGCATGAAAACCCAATATATGTTTTTTCTCCTTGTATGGGCTGAAAAAAATTAGTAAATAAAAGAAAAATAATAGGTTGTAATTTTTTATTTCTCGAATTTTGTCCTATTTAGAACGCTTTTGTTATTTGTTTGTTTTTAGTTTAAAAAGTAAGTAATTCAGTAATTAATTCAACTTATTAGAATTACTTGAAACAAATATCAGTCGGAAAGCTTACTATTTAGCTATCAATTCATTTGAATTGCAAAGTGTAACCAACACAAATGTCTTGCAATACCAACTTTCAGTTTTCAGGCAGAATATAAGTATCAATGAAACTTTTTCCTTTTGCATCATTGTTATTACTGTTTATGTTTGTTTTGATAAATATTGAGTGAATAAAATTTTTTATTTAGCTACTAAAACTTGTCCTTCCATAAGCTGATTTCAGATTAAGTATTGGGCCCATGTCCAGTTTGAATTTCAGACCACTGCCTGAAGTATCAGTGTTATGTGAATAGATATTAATTTTAGATATTGACTGAAGGATTCTTTCCTGTTGCAGAAGTCTCCATCTGAAGCAAAACAGGGTGTAAATAATAGTCCAGAGGATAAGGAAAAGGTTCCATTTCCAAAAAGGAAAGACAGTGCATCCATTCCAAATGGTTTTGAATCATCAAATGTGAAACGAATGAAGACCAACAAGCTTTTTAAACTTTAATTACTATTGGTGCTATAATATATTTATGTAAAGTTAAATTGTCAATCGTTTGTACTTTATATCAATTCATCAAAAAACTTGGAATTTTCCAAACATTTGTACAAAGTCATTAGTTTTTTAAAGTTGACTGTCAGCACAAATAATTTTATGAGAATGTATATGTGGCAAAATGCTCTTTAGTGCTGTTTTTGTGTATCCAATTTCATCTATTATCTAAAAATTATTTTTCTAATAACTCATATTTTAAACACTTTTTTAATAGTGTGAAGAATGTTTAAAAAATTTACTTTCTAATGGATTGATATCTTGTCTAGAATTATGAGTACAAGGCAATGAATACTGTGTTAAATCTCTGGTGATCACAGGACTGTGTGAACATTTAAAGGCAGCCTCTAGAACTTAGAGGCATCTTAGAACATTATTCTTGATTTCACATTTTCATTTCTTGGAAAATGGCTTTAGTGACAAATAATGATTGCAGAAAACTACGGAAACATGCCAGTGCAAAATTTAAAACTACACTAAAAAGTAACCTTAGTTAGGCATAAATGTATAAAGATGCTTTATTATTTTTTAAAGGAAAAAACAATTAGCAAAATTGTTTTCAGAAAATTATGGAATTGTTGTTTTAATCAGTGTTTGTCACGTTTTGTAGAAGATCTGGCAAAAAGATAAAATTTGAAAAATTAGATTTCTTTCTACTTTCAACAGTGGTATCATTATATATTCCCCTTAATTACTTTCATCTCCTTTGTCTTTATTAACATATATAATTAAATTTGCTGTCTCATACTTCATCTTTATTAAAGTTCTCTTAAAAATTTATATCTCTATATATGAAAGATTGTAAATTGAAGTGAAATTTTTAATGTGTTGTAAAAAATAAAATTCTAAAAATTAGCTATTTTATTTCAGGAAATTTTTTTTTTATATATATATATATATTCTTCCTTGGGATAAATGACCAGAATTGCATATTAGCTTGTTATGTGGATGATATTCTTATTTTAATCATATCTTATTCCCTGTTCTGTAAGTTTAGAGCAGCCTTCATGATGTTGAAGTATAATGCAGTTCCTAGACAACCTGGACATAAACCCAAATAAATCTGAACTCAAGAAAAAGATATAAAATGTAACATGAAATCATTCATAAACTGCACTATTGAATTAAAGAATTACATAACTGCACAGTGGGGATGACTTTATGAATAACATCGATGGAATATTCATAAGAAGTGATCACATTTAACATATTTAATGTAAAGAAAAAAGTCAGTTTACATGAATAGAATATTTGAAATAAATTCCCAATACTGATCTGTGATTTCTGTAAAATATTGTAAGATTTTTTCCCTATCAGGAAAAAATTATGAAAGATTGAATAACTACCTAATATGTGCTTTTCTGAATAAAATACACATTTGTATTATTTGTTATGAATTAAAATATAAAAATTGTGCAACAGATGGGAAATAATCTCTACTTGAACTTAAATTGCTTCCACCCATTTGTATACAAAAACATGGAAAATATATCACTTATTGTAATCAAAATATTATAGAATGAGAATCAAAATATATTATAAAAAAATATCACCAAAGAAAAATAATACTCACCAAATAACTTGGTTTTGATTTTAGTTAACCATTTAAAATTAGGGGGGGGGGAGAATCCTTAGTTTGACCTAGATTTTTAGTTACTCTATTGAGTTTGAAGGTGATAAGATGTAGGTCTCTCTTAAAGGACGAAAACATGTTTGCTAATTGTTTTTTCCCTTAAAAAAATAATAAAGCATCCTTATACATTTATGCCATACTAAGGTTGCTTTTTTGTGTAGTTTTAAATTTTGCATTGGCATGTTTCCTTCCAATAAGAGATGTCATCTGAGTATTGAAAGTAGGAGTAGAGTGTCTGTCAAATAATTTCCAGAAATATTATGAACAATTCATAGATGAGCTTGTGCATTAAAGACTGTGATTAGTTCATAAGCATTTTTTTAAATTTTAAGTGCTTAGAAAGTAGCAGTTTATATGTTTCTAGTTCTATTTATATGACCTATCTATAATGTAATATATATATGTATGTATGTATATTATTAAATTAGTTCCATTGATATTTTGAAGTATATTTTTTCTTGTTTAATATTATCCAAATAGCTGTGGACGAATGTGATCACATTAAGTGGCATCTTCTATACCTCCTTTGTAAGTTCTTTGAAAAGACTTTTATTATATATTATGTGAACATTAGTTAGGTGGTATGAAAGGCCTTATGATACTTATAGTTTTATATAGATATGGTTTATTTGGGTTAATTGCTTCACCAATAATTAAATTGTTAAGAATACTGAGCATTGTTAGTTGAACTCAACTTCAAATGCAGGCAAGTGAACTATCTGCATGGAAATTCTTATGGTAGCATGAATATGAACCCCTAAAATGTCCTCCACAAAAGTATCCATACTTTGCTGCATTGACTTCTAAGCAATCAAACAAATCATTGTTCATATGATGATGAGCTTATGGCTTTATACAGTAGCAATTTATAATATAAAATATAATTATTTGTCATAGATTCTTAAAATTAGAACACTGTAAATTTTAATTCATTCCTTTGAAACCTTATAGTTTGCATAAGGAAGTATTAATTTTGTCTTCATAGAGATGACAAAATCAAAAGCCTAGGTTGAGGAAGGTTTCTCAGACTTTCTGTTATGTAAGAAGCCCAGAAATTTTTACCAATTAAATTATACATGATATTTGGATAAGTGTATTATATTCATGACAATATTTGTACAGGGTGTTCCCAAATTTGACATCAAATTCAGAGGAGGTAAAAGTTGGCATCAAAAGGATGAAAAATCACTATAGAACTTGGAATGGCAAACCACGTTCAGTCGGTGAAAATCACAAAAATTAACGTTCAGAGGACAGTGAGCCTGTTGAAGAGAGTGGCCAAACAAATGTGAGGTTTGGGAGTACTGTGGTCGAGAAGAATAAAACTCTCATATGCAAATTTCCAAAGCATATGGGGAAAATGAAAGCACTTTCAATAAGATGCTGCTACACATTTGGTATTAACATCTGGGCAAGGATTATTGGAGGTCATTGATAGGTCTGTACATTCAGCCCAAATTACTTTGTTTTCCTACAACACATTATCTTAGGTTTGATGTAGGGAATACCAACAACTGTGCAGCAAAACATGTAGTTCATGCATGATGGTGCACCAGCACATTTTGGGATTGTGGTACGTAACCACCTCGATGCTACATATCCCGGGAGGTGGATTAGATTTAGCAGACATGTTGCTAGCCGACACTTCCCTGACCTCAATCCATTGTATTTCTCCTTCTGTTGCCACCTAACATCGGCTGTTTATCAGATGCCTGTGGATACACTGGAGAATCTGGCAGCATGGATCGTCAGTAGTGCTTCAGCAGACATCACTGTCAGCGAGTATGTAAGAACATGTCCGGCAATCCTTCATCCATAGATGTCATATGTGCAGTGACCTATGCAGCTGCAGCTTCGAATAATTCTTGTAAAAATGTCTGGTTGTCTCCTTTCTGACACTGAAATTTGGTGCACTATAATCCTGCTTTACGTCAAATAAAAGTTTTTCTACTTATTATTGGCTTTTTGTTCCAATTGACGTCACATCCTTCATAACTGTTTTTGAGATTATTAGAATAGTATATACTTATTGTCTTCCAATTAGATTAGACCATTTTTTCATAAATATGTTTTCTTTTAATTCTAAAGTTTTTTTAAGCTTGTGGGGGCTACACTTTTGAGGTATGCCTACGGTGCGGTAACACTGTGGCCGACCCTGGTTGGATGGAAAAACTTCCATGCATCCAGGCTCTTTCCCACGTCTTTAATGAAAGTACGAATATGTTTAGCCAAAAAGAGGCTATTAGTCTCAAAATAGGATTTTGCTTTGGTTCACAATAAATGGCATGTTACTTTTCAAATTATTGCTGCCATATATTACCGCCCTGTGTATTTCTAAAGAAATTAAATAATGAAGAATCTGCATGTATAAATGTTCCTCACATTTTGAAAAAACAACGGTACCTAGAGCCATCCAATTTTGAATAGCATAGTCCTCCACACGAATTTTGAATTTCAAATTTGTTTCATTATTTATTTCGTATTTGAAAGTGAACAGTGGCAACACTATTCGAAATAAAACATTTTTACTAACTAAGAACATATAGTGAATTAGAGTTTCAGAAAGCACTGCTTCCTTTACTCTGCATTTGGTTAAGACCATCAGTAAAACAGAATGAGTAATGTGGACAAAATATGACGAAAGCATTAAGTCAAGTGGCCGCCACCAGCTTATGAAGAAGATGAGTTTCTGGTGGAAGGTCTAAATCGATGAATTGAAGAGTAGTGTGAGTAAAAAAATTTAAGGATGGAGAATGTCGAACGGATATTTGTGTTTTTCTGTGGGAACTGGAGAACATCTTAAAGAATTGATGCAGTTACTAAGATGGGTGACTTCTATCTTCAGTGGATATATGAATTTGGGAATGAATTGAGGTGCATTCATAATCTCACAGAGTGCTTTGTTTTAAAGAACTTGGATATGTTAAATGAGTTTTGGCAGCGTGGCCACAGGCAGGACTAGCATAGAGTAATGCTGGTCCAAGTATATTATATAAGATGAGTTTATTTGAAGTGGCCATATGACCTCTGTCAAGAAGTGTCGCATAGTTGCAAGCATGATATTAATTTTTTGCAGTTTCGGAAAAGTCAATATTTTATCTGGAATGACACTAACTTCGTCAGCCCAATCAATTTCTTTATCAAATGGAAGAGGTCTTGTTGGTGTGAAATTTGTTTGTCCTTTACGAAAAATTATTGCTTTTAATTTTTCAGTGTTAACTGCAATTCTCCAAAGAGTGAAGAAATTTTCTAGAAGGTTGAAAAACATTTTTATCTCCAGTGCCCGAGACTGTTGCCATTCGGAAAAATGTAAGATATTTATCTCTCAATTTTAATTAACAAACTCGATTCTATGAAAGCAGTGTGTTGCCGTGGCTGGAAATAAAATACTTTTATCTTCCACGCATTAGCGTGTTGCTATCTAGTAAAGCCTAAGATAATATTAATTACAAAATAAAAAAATGTGATGTGTACACCACATGACTTCCTTGTACGGAATATTAAATTATATGCAATTTTCCAGCATTTCATTTAAACATATTGAATTAACAGTTAACGAATTTTGAAATAAATCTACTTCGTCGATACCGCATAAACCACAATAGAGTAAATGCACACTTTAAGGTTCACTTAACAGCGTTAATCTAATTTATTTTATAACTCGGAGTGCGCAAACATTATAGCATCTGAAGAATTACCACAAGTTTTATTCAAATACTATAATAAATCTAAAACGATGTATAAAAGAAAGTAAACAAATAAAAAAGAAACAGTTTTTCACAGAAGATTCAGCGCCGCTTACCTACTGCGCATGCGTTGCTAATTAATTCAGTTCTCCCTTCGCGGTAAAGCAAAAATACATAAAAATTCAAAATATTTTCATTGAAAATTGAAAGATATAGAAAAACATAAAACATCAAGTACAGTTAAAACAATTTGTACTCAAAACCCAGCTAATAACTTAAATGATAATTCCAGTATGAATCAAGTATACTTTAATTCGCAATAATAAAAGAAGACGTGTACTTTGTTGTTGCGAAGCTTAGTTTCTCTGATTGGCAACAAATGCACTATTCTGCTAAGCTTCGAATGTAAGCAAATATGTCCGCTATCATAACCAAAAATTAGGCTTTATATAAAATAGATTTTTTCGTTGAAATATGGTAGCCGAAATTTTTCGTGATTACAAACAACACTTCTTTTTTACTTCATGCAAGGAAGTGACACCTGTACTTAAGGACAGAATGAAGAACTCTTTTCCCCCCAAGAAATTATAAAATTGATTCTGAAGAGATCTTTTCTCGGCGTCTGTACGTACGTACCTATGTATGTATGTATGTATCTCACATAACTCAAAAACGATTAGCCTCAGAAGGTTGAAATTTTGTATATAGGACTGCTATAACATGTAGATGTGCACCTCGTATTTTGGTTGCAATCGGTAGGACCAAAAGTATATAAATATATGTATTTCAACGAATCCTCCACTCCCATTATATCCATTCTGTTACTCGGCTCAGTTTCTTTATTCTTACATGTTTGTAAATTATGCTTGTTTTGCTTTAAAAATGATTGAATTATATTGTTCCCATCTTCCGGTTAAGTCAATCTGCATGCATTATTTGTAGAATTATCAACAATTTAAAAGTTGTTTAAGAGCGGCTAAGCCTAATTATTATTACTATAGCAGCCATATTTGTTTACATTTGACACTTAGGAGAGTAGTGGATTTGTTGCCAATCTGGAGAAACTAAGCTTCGCAAAAACAAAGATAATGCCTTTTTGACCAATGTCAATTCTTTACCTGGCACCTGTATAAACATTATAAACATTGTACATTCTGAACTTAATTAGAAATGTTTTAAGTAATCATTTGTGTGTAATATTTTTCTCTAATTTTTATATTATTATTTTTCTTAGAGTTATAATGTTATTCAATTATGTTTTTTTAACATGCCAAAAGATTCGTACTTTTTTATTCTCTTGTCATTTCTAATATGTTATCTTACCAGCTCGACAGCTTCTGTGCATATCTTTATACTATTCCTTTAGAGTTTCCCACAGTTATAAAAAAAAAAAAAAAAACTTATGTAGTTAGGTACTCACCTTTCAATTCACTCAGTTTATTTAATGATATGATTAGGAAATTATATACGTTTACAGTAGGGGTAAGGCTCATTAGCCTAGGCACCCTGGCGTTGCGCCTCAACCGATGCTCGATGATGTACTTCCTTGTACGCAGTAAAAAGGACGTATTGTAATCGCGAAAATTTCGGGTCTCATATTTCAACGAAAATATCCATTTTGACCTCTATCGAATGCAATTTAACGATGTTTTTGCGTAATATCTAAACGTAAGGACAGAATAAAGGACTCTTTTTCCCCAGTAAAATTATAAAACCGATTTAAAATGAATTCTGAAGAGATTTTTTCGTGACATCTGTGCGTACGTACGTATGTATGTATGTATCTCGCATAAAAAGGACTAGCCTCAGAACGCTGAACTTTTGTATATAGAACTGCTATAACATGTAGATGTGCACCTCGCATTTTGGTTGCAATCGGCCGCACCAAGAGTATATAAATATATGTATATATATATTCACTGTGTTTCTTTATCCTTGCATGTTTGTAAATTGTGCAATTTTTGCTTTAAAAATGATTTAATTATATTGTTCTTATCTTTCGGTTAAGATTTCATGCCTTTAGTTAACCTGCGTGCAATAATTGTGGAATTATCAACAATTTAAAAGTTTTTATGTGGGGCTAAACCTAATTTTTGGTTATGATAGCGGACAACAAATATTTAATTTAACCCGTCTCACGGAACTTGATATATTCGTTGAACAATTTAAACCAAAGCAGTGTCGTAACTGCCAAAGATATGGACATAGTAAATCGCACTGCCACCATAAAACTCGCTGTTTAAAATGTGGTGAAAGTTACGAAACATCAAGTTGTAAGAAAGACAAAAAACTTCCCGCCAAATATTGTTTATATGAAGGACCCCACGTTGCGTCTTATAGCGGGTGTAAGAAATATCACAAAAATATACGCAAAAACACCATCACTCAGAGAAACCCACCACCACCGAATGATGAAAACTTTTCGAAAGGAAACTGAAAAATCTTCAAAGACTCCTACTCAAGAGTCAAAAAGTGGTTCCATCAAAGATGACTTAAGTCATTCATTTCTTGGATTAAAAATACCTTTTAAACGGCTAAAATCCTTTTTTAAAGATTTAAAAAATCAAAATCCATTTTGGACAAAATCGAAATTGGGATGGAAGCATTCGACCTATTAATGAACACAGAATATGGCCCATAAAATTCTGCAAAGAACTTTAGATATAACAGTTACTACTATATGTAGTTTAAGCCTATTTTAATTCGAGTAACATTAAACGTCAAGAGACTGAACTGCAGCATTTTTTAAATAAACATAATACTGACATAATGCTTATTAATGAAACTTTTAGGCCGCTTTGATCGTTTTAAAATTGCTGGATATAAAATATATCGCAATGACCTTCTACATAACAGAGAAGGAGGTACCCTCATTGTGTTTAAAAATCATCTCAGATCAACTTTATATGAGACGTCTAGAAATACACGCAGTGAGCACACCGCGGTTATCATTTATAGCAGAACTGGTTATCCTTATTTATTTATCTCCGCATATAATCCTCCACGAAGCCAAATTACCGACAGAGACCTGGATTGCTTAACTAATACAGATCTTCCATTACTTATTGCTGGAGATCTAAATTCTAAACATCCATCTTGAAATTCACGTAGAACGAACAATAATGTCACCGTCCTCGATAATTATGCTGTTTACAATAATCTTAAAGTACTCGGACCGAAATCCCCTACAAGATTTCACTACGCGGGCTCTTCGGAAATTCTCGACATTGTTATCACTAAAAATATTATTCAAACGCCTGAACTTGAAGTCCTACAGGAAATGTCATCTTATCACTTACTCATTAAATTCATCCTAAATGGCTTTGAACAAAATTTCAAACGTACTGTTAACTGGGAGAAATTTAATACTATTATTGAAATCCCAAATGCTCACCCTTATCTTGCTAACATTTCTGATATCGAAAACGAAATCCATAAAATCAACTCCAGAATTCAAAGTGCTCTACGAGAAGCTACTACTATTAAAGCAGATCGCTCTCAAACTTCACTTCCAGATTATATTCGAGAAAAAATGAAAGATAAGAATAGATTTGCAAAACGATGGAGAAATACTGCAGACCCCCGATTAAAAAGACTCCTTAATCAAAAAGTTCGAGAAGTCTCTAAATTACTCAGTGAGTATAGATCACGTAAGTGGGAAGACCTCGTAGATAACATGGAATATGAACCTACCCTTATTTGCAAAATTGCCAGAACTCTTAAAAGCCATTTGCGGATCGCATCGGCCCACTCAGTACCCCCAATGGACTGGTTTATTCTGAACAGGAAATGGGCAGAAGTTTTAGCTCAACTTCCCTGGTGTTGCATCGTGCAAATCTCTTTAATGCCTGCTTTCGTTTAAATTATTTCCAACATCAGTGGAAGCATGCTATAATCATAAACTTCCTTAAACCAGGAAAAAATCAAAAATAAACCACCAGTTACCGCCCAATAAGCCTGCTTGCATGCATTGATTAAATTTTCGAAAAATATTATTCAAATTCGACTTATTAATCACCTTGAAAAGAATAATATCAGCGACTCCCAACAATATGGATTTCGCCGAGGACATACACAGTCCAGTCACATTAATGTGACCATCTGTCAAAAGCCAGAATAACCACCTTTCGCAGAGCGGACTGCTGCGAGACGTGCAGGAAGAGAGTCACATAGGTCCCTGAAGGTGTTCTCTGGGATGTTGAGCCATGCCGACTCTAATGCCGTGGCCAGCTGCGCTAGATTACGCGGTTGAGGATCCATGGCGCGAACAACTCGATCGAGATGGTCCCACAAATGCTCGATTGGGTTTAAGTCAGGTGAGTTTGCTGGCCAGGGGAGGACGGTAAACTCATCCTGGTGCTCTTCGAACCACGCACGTACACTGGCAGCTGTATGGCACCTCGCATTGTCCTGCTGGAAGATGCCATCATCCTGAGGAAAAACAATGCGCATGTAGGGGTGAACATGGTCCGCAAGGACAGATGCGTACTTGTATTGATCCATTGTGCCTTCCACAATGATCAGTGAACCTAGAGAATGCCAGGAAAACATTCCCCAGACCATAATGCTCCCGCCTCCAGCTTGGACCGTTCCGGCAATGGTTGCAGGGTGGTTCCTTTCAGAGGTTTCACGCCTTATACGCCAACGTCCATCTGTCCGATGGAGCATAAAACGCGATTCATCCGAAAACGCAACCTGTCGCCACTCAGTGGACGTCCAGCTGCTGTACTGGCGTGCAAATTCTAGCCTTCGCCGTCGATGAACAGCAGTCAGCATAGGTGCACGAACCAGGCGTCTGCTTCGGAGGCCCAGACGCAGCAATGTTCGCTGAATAGTACTTTGGGAGACACTTTTGGTAGCCCCTTGGTTCATTTTGGTGGTCAGTTGCTCAACGGTAGCCCGTCTATCTGCCCGAACCCATCTCCGCAACCGTCGTTCGCCTCTGTCATCTATGGCCCGTGGTGCACCACATTTGCCACGTCGCTGATTTTGGACAGTCCCATTTTGCCATGCACGGTACACTTTTACCACGGCGGCACGCGAACAGTTCCGAAACGGCTGAGTTCACAAACTCAGCCGTTTCGGAAATGCTTCCACCCTTGGCCCGAAAGCCAATGATCATGATAAATCGCTTCGTTTCTGCATTACGCCAACGATTGAAATGTTTTCCGAAGCCCTCACACACCCTTTATATACGCTCAACTGCACTGTGCTGCCACCTGCCTTCTGTGATTGGTTATTTAACTCTGACATGGAAAGTACGTGGTAGTCACATTAATGTGACTGGACTGTGTAGTACCACACACCAGATCATTAATGTGATTGAATATATTGCTGACGCTTTTATTAAGAAAAATGCGGTTGCTGCGTCCTTTTTAGACATAGAAAAGGCATTCGACAGAGAATGGAACGCCGGCCTTCTCTTCAAAATGCAAAAAGCACTATCCCTGTCAATCTCATCAAATTAATATACTCCTATTTAAAAAATCGTACTTTTCAAGTTCGAATTGGATAATTTCTTTTCAATAGAAAGATAATTAAAAGTGGCGTCCCTCAAGGAAGCATTTTAGCTCCAATCCTATTTAACATCTTTATGCAAAAATCGCTAAATATGCTGATGATACTGTCGTTCTTACGAAGTCTTTAAAACCGCAACTCACTATTGACAATCTAAAGTTCGCAGTTAACATTACTGATCATTGTTCCAAAATCTGGAGAATTAAATTAAATCCAACTAAGTGTAACGTCATTATTTTTAGAAGATATAAAAGAATACTCCTGTCGAAGATGATATTCAAATTAATAATATGGAAATACCAGTTAACAGCTCCATTAAATACCTAGGTGTGTTCTTTCATAAACAACTATTGTTTAAAGTACAAGCTATGAATGCATTACGCAGGTGGTATTGCCCTGTATCCTCTCCTTCGAAGAAGCTCGAAACTTCATATAAGAACAAAACGTATACTATATCTTACTATGATTATCATTTTACTGTATGGTATTCCTGGCTGGAGCACCGTTGCTAAAACCTATCGTGCAAAATTAGAAGTTTTTCAAAATAAATTACTAAGGATGCTTTTAAACGCCCCATGGTATCTTCGGAACAAGCAAATATTCAAAGAAATGAAGATTGATTCCATACATCAAAAATACACTCACTTCCAAAAGTTAAACACGAAGATGTAAAATGCAAAAAAATCTACAAATACTGCTTTGATTGACACAAAATTCGGCAGGAAAGTAGCATATATATTTATGCATGAAACAAAATCAATAATTTTATACAGAAATGAAAATAATATTAAATTTTTGTAAGTTATCAGATAATGACATACTGGAGACTTAAACAGAATTATGTATAAAGTGAAAATAAACAGCATAAAGTAAAAAAAAGGACATTAATAGGGTACATGATCCCCCCTCATCTGTATACAAGGTTCACACCTTGTGACCATGCTTTCAATTAGGTGGTCAACCACCGCAGAATTAAGCAATCGCCATTCTTCTTGTAGAGAAGTTTCCAGCTCAATAAGAGTGGCTGGAGATGGGAAACGTGAAGATACAGCACGGCCGAGAACATCCCAAAGATTTTCAATGGGATTAAGGTCGGGCGAATATGCTGGCCACGCCATACACGCAATCCCTTCACTCTCCAGGTTGTCATTGACGATGTCAGCTGTATGGGGACGTGCGTTATCGTCCATTAAAACAAAAGTAGGGCCAACTGCTGCAGCGTACAATCTCACAATGGGTTCTAGGACTTCATCTCGATACCGGACAGCCATCAAAGAACCCCGTTTAAAGATGTGCAGGTCGGTGCGATATCCTAATGAAATCCCTACCCACACCATAATGCTTCTGCCTCGGAATACGTGATGTCGGTGATGTTTTGGGACTGATTGCGTGTTCGTTGTTCACGCCATATCCTTATACGCATGTCATCTGGCTCCAGAGCAAATCTTGACTCCTCAGTAAACATGACATTGCCCCAGTCAGATGCATTCCTACTGACATGTTTCCGGCGCCACTGTAATCGGCCCCTCTTGATTGGACGGATAGAGGAACACAAACTCAAGGTACCCGGGCGTACAGTCCACTCCTATGTAAACTTCGGCGTACAGTAGCTGCATATATCGCCTTAGCAATGGACGCTGTAACCATATATGTCACACATGTGGAGGTCGCTCTGCGATTCCGCTTGGCTGCAATAGCAATATATCGATCTTCCCCGGGGGTTGTAACCCTTGGGCGACCGGCTATGGGCCTTCGGACAACTGTCTGTGTGTCTTGGAATTGTTTCCATAAACGTGAAATTACAGAATGATGAACGCTGAAGAAAAGAGCAACACCTGTGATCGACTGTCCTGCTTCAATGCGCCCCACAGCACGCCAGCGCTCACAATCTTCCATTCGTCTTCTGGAAGTCATAGAAACACGTATGTCTTGAAAACAAATTGTACGAAAGTTTTAAACACCTTCTATCAGCACTTACAATCAACTTCTGTAACCCTTCATAAAGTTGGCTTCTTATAAGACTGCCTTTTTAGCATAATCCTTGACATGAAAGCGCGATTGGCTGTTACCTAACATATTTGCATACTTCCATCTACTTCTGCAGAGAATTCAATCCTCTTCAATTCTGATTGGCTTCCAGAAATTAGCATTTTCCTCTCCGTGCTTAACTTTTGGAAATGAGTGTTCTACTTGTCATAAGTTTTCCCAGAAAATACAAAATTCAGAATACCACCACATAGGAGAACTTGTAAACTATGACCCAACTATTGAACATACTGTCAAAAGGCCAAGAACCATTCATCACAGTTCAAAATGGTAAATTTTTAATTTCTTCTCCAAGCTTAAATCTTCAAATTCCTCATACAACAGCTCAAAAGACTCTTTTAGCCGCTAGTGGCGGCAATCGTCCATGGATTCGCCTTTTCGGCGTGAGCACTGCTCTCTTTCGTGTTCTTAAATATTAAAGCCAGCGCACTCGGGCAAAAACTTCAAATATAGGTAAAAGCATATTTTAAATGCTAAATGCCTATTGTATCCTGATGACCAATGACAAATTATGATAGCGGACATATTTGTTTACATTTGATACTTAGCAGAACAGTGGATTGCCAATCTAGAGAAACTAAGCTTCGCAACAATAAAGTAACTTCTTTTATTATCGCGAATTAAATTATGTTTAATTCATTCTGGAATTATCATTTAAGTTATTAGCTTGTTTTTTGCGTACAAACAGTAATTTTAACTGAAAAAATTGCTTTTTAATTGTTTTATCTGTATTTGGTGTTTTATGTTTTTCTATATCTTTCAATTTTTAATGAAAATATTTCGAATTTTTATGTATTTTTACCTTATCGTGACGTAAGAACTGAATTAATCAGTAGCGCATGCGCATTAGGTAAGAGGCGCTGAATCGTCTGTGAAAAACTGTTCTTTTTTATTAGTCCAAAGGGATTTAGTCCCGAAGGACTATTACTTTCGTTTGGGCGTTTTGCGTTGTTTCATAAAAAACGGCGTATCACTTTTCAACTTAGTCCTTATGTTTCTTTGTTGGTTATTTTTTTTTTTTTTTTGGACGTAGCTTTCTCTTTAAAAATCGTCTGCGTTGCACGGGAAAATAAAAAGGAATTTTAATTACAATTATAAATAACAAAAAAAGTAAAAAAAAAAAATTAAAATCTGAAATGTTTCAGATTTTAAATTACGTCCAAAGGGACGTTTATTTAACATTTTGTGTGTTACCTTTATTTGTTAAATACCATCTTCTTCGCACTTAAACCATAAAATTCAGTTCAACAGCAATATCGCAAAATAATTTTAAATTGAGCATGTCTTTAGAAATTTCGGTACACGCTCTCACGCGCTGGAGATAAAAATGTTTTTCTGTACAACGTTGGTATTGCTGGCTTTGAAATCTTTGAGTTTGTTAATGAAAAATTCGTTAAAGTTTTAGAGAATATTGTTACGAATTTCACATTTATTTGGCTATTTATTTAGAACTGTAATTAAAATTCCTTTTTATTTTCCCGTGCAACGCACGCAGACGATTTTTGAAGAGAAAGCTACGTAAAAAAAAAAAAAAAAACATGCATACATTTATGCAGATTTTTCATTTTTTAAACTTTAATGCAGAGCGATAACATTTAGTGGCAACAATTTGAAAAGTGAATCGGGCATTCAGAGTGAATCAACGCAAAATCGCAAAACGAAAGTAATAGTCCTTCCGGACTAAATCCCTTTGGACTAATAAATAGCCAAATAAATGTGAAATTCGTAACAATATTCTCTAAAACTTTAACGAATTTTTCATCAACAAACTCAAAGATTTCAAAGCCAGCAATACCAACGTTGTACAGAAAAACACTTTTATCTCCAGCGCGTGAGAGTGTGTACCGAAATTTCTAAAGATATACTCAATTTAAAATTAGTTTGCGATACTGCTCTTGAAATCGATTTTATGGTTTAAGTGCGAAGAACATGGTATTTAATAAATAAAGGTAACACACAAAATGTTAAATAAGCGCCCCTTTGGACGTAATTAAAATCTGAAACCTTTCAGATTTTTTTTAAAAATTTTTTGTTTACTTTCTTTAATACATCGTTTTAGATTTATTATAGTATTTGAATAAAACTTGTGGTAATTCTTTAGATGCTGTAATGTTTGTGCACTCCGAGTTATAAAATTAATTAGATTAACGCTGTTAAGTGAAACTAGCGTCGATAGTAAACTTTAAAGAGTGCATTTATTCTATTGTTGTTTATGCGGTATCGACGAAGTAGATTTATTTCAAAATTCATTAACTATTAATTCAGTATGTTTAAATGAAATGCTGGAAAATTGCGTATAATTTAATATTCCGTACAAGGAAGTCATGTGGCCTACACATCAGATTTTTTTATTATTGCGAATTAAATCATGCTTAATCCATACTGGAAGTTATTCGAGGAAATAAGTGCTTAGGATTTACTTCGTAATTTTTAATATAGATATTTTGACATTTATATATTTTTCCCTTGTCGCGAAGTGAAAACTGAATTAATTGAGTGAGAAATACTGAATCGTGTGAAAAAAAAATTTTTTTTTTTCGTTTAATTTCTTTTATACGTCATTTAAGATTTATTATAGCATTTGAGTAGAACATGTGGCAACGATTAGATAACTCTTCAGGTGATATAATTTTTGTTCATTCTAAGATTTAAAATGAATGAGATGTAACGTTGTTCAGTGAACCTAGCGCCACAGTCTCGCTGTTGTAAACATGTAGAGACATTAGGTATTTTTATTTAAAGCAGGAGCCATGAAAAATGAGCAGTGCCCTCGCCGGGATTCGAAGCACGGACCTCTTGAATACGCATCTAGAGTGCTGACCACTACCAAAGCTGTATGTAAGTAAAGCGTCGGCACTCCCATACTATAACATGACGCCAAATTGCAGCGCCAATCCACTGCAGTGGTGGCGATGTAAACTAAATCTCTTCCCCTCCTCCTCTCCCCTGCAGTGACGTCATGGAGGTTGGAAGTAAGATGGAGAGGCCGCAATGAGTTTTGACACGATTGGATGTAAATATTTTGCAATTGCGTCGTAATTTTATATATAAATGTATATATTTTCTATTTGTACAATATTTCAGAGTCCTAAGTATGCGAAAAGAATACATTTTTAAGCAAAGTTTATTGTTATTAACATTAAAATTATGCATTATTTCTTCTCCACTTACAGAGCTTCTACCTTCTTCGAGTCGCATGGTGCTGGCACAAGGGTGCCTGGGCCGAAGGCCCTACCCCTCATTGAATATCATTAGTAGGTTTCTAACACAACTCAGTTTGTAATTAATGCTCAATTCGGTCCATTTCAAATCAGCGCTCTTTTTATTTTAATAGTGAAATACATTAAATAGTACATAACTTTCTCTGAATATTTCTGAAAGGGAATAAAAAAAAGATTTTTTAAAGTATTATTTAAAACTTGTACCTGCGTTATTATAAAATATAGGGGAATAATTCTTTTAATTATCAGATTTTTTTACTTTTAATTTCAAAAATACATATCTTAAAACTGTTCTTTATTACTTCCTTAAGTACGCATCGTCTCAAGGAAACGTGTAGAAATGTATTCCATCAGATTTCGACGAAATCTTACTCTTGAAATCCTTAAATCCGCAGTATCGATACGCCATTAGAGAAAATTAAAAAAAAAATCGTTCTGAAAAGAGCCTTTTGTAGTTAAAAAGTATAAAATTAATAAGTTATAAATAACACAACCAAATCACGTTAGAAGCTAACAAGATTTGGGTAGAATCAAACAAACAACCAAATCAAAACAACCAATGACTGAAAAGAAAAGGAGCATGCGCAATTTTACTGATTGTGTTTCCGCATCGCCACCGCTACAAGCGCTGCGGTCGTTTCGAAGCGCAATTTCTCCCATTGAAGTATCGACGCTTTACTTACATACAGCTTTGACCACTACACCGCGAAGGTATGCGAAGAAGGCGGGGAGAAATACCTTTATATACTCCACCTTTTAAAGGACGACTGGGGATTACGAGCCCCAGTTGCCAAATCATGGTGGTGGAGAATCCTCATCCACCACCTTTTTTAGTTCGGGTGTCAGTGTACAGACATTAGGTGTTTTTTTTAAAGCAGGAGCAATGAAAAATGAGCAATGCCTTTGCCGGGTTTCGAATCACGGACCTCTCGAATACGCGTCGAGCGTGCTGACTACTACACCGCGAAAGCATGCGAAGAAGGCGGGAGAAATACCTTGAATTTTAAGGAATGCATTTATTCTATTATGGTTTATGCGCTATCGAAGAAGTAGATTTAATTCAATCCAATAAATTTAAATGAAATGCAAGAAAAAATGCGTATAATTTAATATTCATTACAAAGACGTCATGTGGTTTACACATCAGATTTTTTCAAATAAGGATCAAATTAGTTATTTTGTTGGAATCAGGCAATAAGTTAAGAACAATACTCAGTTATTAGAAAGATATTGGTCTTCTTAAGGCAAAACATTTTTATAATAAATAAAATCTAAAATAAAAACGGGTACGTTATTTTTAATTTAAGGTATAAGTTATGAACTGGTTTAGACTTATCCTTATTTTAGAAAATATTCCCTGACACTGTCAAGGTATCCTTATTAAACTTATCCTGAACTGGTATCCTTATTTTAGAAAAAATATTCCCTGACACTGTCATATTACCGTAAAAATAATAAAAAAATTATAGAAATTTGTACAAATTAATATATATAAAAGAAGGCTTTAACAGAAAAATAAATAAATGAACTATTATTTTAGATTAAAACTTTCTTTTAAAATCAAAAGTAAAAATAAAATTTATACTTTCTGATAGGTTAATTTGAAAATCAAAAGTAAAATAAAAATTTATATATTCTTTTATATTAATATGTTAACTAAAGTAGCTATTCACATACAAATTAATAACAACCCCAGCAAGCAAATTAAAATTAACTTACTTGTCAGCACAATTTAAAACGAAATGGCTGGAAATGGAAATGTATTCAGTATTGGAATGTAAAAAGGTAAATAAATGTAAAATGAATAGTAAATGAATAATAAAAATGAATAATAAAAAGAAATGTAAAAAGTATAATAAGTGGTTGGCGAAGTGTTGTTCTGTATTTGAGATATGGTAGCCTTAAACTGGAGAGAAAATCTTACTGTTAGTTAAAATTTTAGTTAGGCACTACTAAATTTTGGTAAAAATTTACTTAATAAATCAGAAGAAATTAATTAACTCTTTTCTGGCAAAGGTCTAAAAGATAATAAGAAGGAGGTATCTTCACTAACAAAGGGCTGTTTACCAGACTGAGAGAAACATGAAATAGGCTCATTAATTAGCAACAGAAATATAACAGTAACAAGCCAGAAATGCTTTTTAGTAATTTGCATTATATACAAAAATTATTTACAAAATTTACAAATCTTTAACTAACAGATATCCAACTTATTCTGCCTTTTGAAGGTTAAGGAATAAATTATCATAACCCTATTAGTTAACAGAATTTAAATAGAGTATTTAACGCCTGCTTTTTTAAGACAGTAATTAATAAATTTATCCGGCACTAAATTATTTTTAAGTGCTTGAATTAGTATTGTTACGGATTTTGTATTTATTTAGCCATTTTTAGTAAAATTGTAATTAAAATTGTTTCATTTCCCTGTGCAATGCAGCACGGAACGACTTTTAAGAGAAAGCTACACCGGAAACGTAAGAGTACAAGAGCACGTGCATTTAGCATTTAATAAATAGATGTCTCGTAATTGTACTCTTTTGCTATCCAGAAAAATTCAGAAAATAAAAATTACTAGAATGTTCTCGTGCGTGATTAAAAAGCGCGACAGAAACATCTCAGGTCTTAAGTGGAATGTAGTTGTTTAATAAGTGCTGTTACTGATTGTAGCAAATTCGCGGTGATCTCGGATTAGCTTTCTTTGTGTTTTTAATTGAGCTCTATTCAACGTTTTAGTAGTTTAAAATATAACTACTGTAAGATATTGTCATACTGTACGAATATCTCTGAGGAAATTTCAGCATTTTGTTTTATTTCTTGGGATAAGAATAAATTTTATTAACTTTTTTATCGACTTGTGGATTCAATCCAATACGAACCCATACGCACGCAACACTTTTTGACGTCAGAAGTGGGATTTTGAACGCCAATTACAAGAGCGATGGAAGAACAATTCAGGCAGTTGATGACTGCTTTTGCTGCGTTCCAAGTAAAGCTGGATGGAGCCATCAACTCAGTTAAAGAAGAGATGAGAGCTGGCCAAGAATCCGTTAAGGAAGAAATGAAAGCGGACTAAGAAGAGATGAAAGCTGGCCAAGAATCCGTTAAATAGGAGATTGAAAGCCGTCCAAGAAAAGATGGAAGTATCTGTTAAAGAAGAGATGAAAGCCGTCCAAGAAAAGATTTAAGCAGGTCAAGAGGAAATTGAAAGAGAGATTACCTGTATAATAGAAAACAAATTTGAGGCCATGGAAGACAGAATTGATGCTGTTGAAAATAAAGTTGAACACATTGAAGAAAGAGTTTCTTCTGTAAAAGAAAAAATAGACTGAAGAGTCTCTGCCGTCCAACACTAAATCGAACAACAAATTGGTAGCAAGGTTTCTGCAGTTGTGAAAGAAGTTGCTACCTTAAAGAAATTCGTAGCGAAGGCAGGGATCAATTTTGATGGTTTTAAATTTTTACCTATGCCTGCTCGTCCGTCTTTGAAGCTATCTATATATGATGGCAAGATCTCTTGGCAAGTGTATAAGACATAATTTTCTATAGTGGCAGAAGCGAATGGATGGGATTCTCAAGCTAAGGCCTGTCATCTTGCAGCTTCTCTGAGAGCAGACGCAGCGGATATTCTTCAAACTCTCCCAGAAAACCGAAGGCTAGATTTCGAAGCTCTCTTCGGCGCACTGGAGCTGCGTTTTGGGGAGAAATGTTTAAAAGACTACAGTAGGATTCAATTAAAATCCCGTCAAGAGAAGCCCATGGAAACGCTCCAGGAACTTGCCGTGCATGTAGAGAGGCTGTCTCAACTCGCCTTTTCGGAATGCCTGAGAGAAACATAAGAAATCCTGCCCCTGAAGTACTTCATCGACGGCATCCGGGGTCCTGAAATACAGAAGGCTCTACGAATGGCGGATATCAAGGACTTAAAAAGTGATCTGGTGTACGCCATGAAATTCGAGGCAATCCAGCAAGCAACTCGTAAAGACTGCCAACCAGTCAGAACTGTGCAAGTCTACGAGCAGTGAATCAACTGATGACTCATTTAGATGATTTATCCAGACAAGTCAATGCTTTGATATGGTGTAGGATTCAGAACAAACTGGTGTCTAAAGTGTTGGAAATGGGGTGTTGAAGGCCACGTACGAAAGAACCGCAGAATACACCTGGGCACGAAAAATAAGATATGTGATTTAACCAGACAACTGAATGCCTTGAGATGGAATATTGGTGACAAGAAATCGACCCAAAAATGTTGGAACTGTGGTGCTGAAGGTCATATATGAAGGAACTGCAGAACAACGCAGATTACGGAAAATAGTATAGACGATTTAAACAGACAATTAAATGCCATGAGACAGAAAAGGAGACAGAAAAACCCAGTGGATTTTCCGAGAACCCAATGAAATGGTAGGGCACAGCTGGGAAAAATTTGTTTTGTCGTAAACAAAGTGACCATAGGCGAGCCTTTGCCCCCACAATGTCTCTAAAAGCCAAAGAACCAGAATCTTCACTAAAAGCTATTTTGAGCAAGGTCACAAATACATGGGAACTTATAGCATCTGGAATCGCGTGCAAGCTATAGAGCAAAACTTAGAATTCCCGAAAATGAGTGATTTGCTTTCTGAAAAGTAAAATTTTGCGGAAAGAAAAAAAAAATTGCTCTCAAGGAGTTTCGAAAACAAGTTTAGGAAAATAAATGAAAAGATTACGTTCATGCATACCTAATGCGCATAAACTTTGATTATAATTAACGATCCGATGCATATCTCTTTGCTCTACATTAAACTATTGTTCAAGAAGTTAAATATTTTCAAGCATCTTCTGCTCTATATATTATTTTATTCCTCGAGATGAAAGATTCGCTGAAGTCTTGTTCCAGTTTAATTGACAACACTTAAATTGTGTAAATTAATGTAAGTGTTGATATGAATAAAAGTAACAAGTTTGATGTAAGAAAATAAATAAGTTATTTTGAAGAGAATCAAATCATCAAATCAAGAAAATCTTTAAATCAAGAAAATATATTTTTTTTCAAACGTATATAAAAATTTAGCTCACATGTTAAAATTCATTGAAAAATTTTAGCCTCATATATGAATGTTAGAATACTGATTGAAGTAATTTAAATTTATATGAGATATCAAGATTGCTTTTCAATTCGTAGAGGTTTTTAACCAGAGGAAAAATAATTTTAAAACGATTAAAACGCAAAAATAATTTGATAGCACATTAAAATGCTGTTGGGGAAAAAAAAAAAAAAAAAAAATTTGCATACCCTTTTTTTCATGTTCGTGGAAAAAGGAAAAGAAAGTAAAATGCCAGAAATACACTAAATATTATGAATTAATAAACTTCATTTTCAGTCTTTCTAGAATTCGTATAATATTCGTAAAAGTGACGAATGAAATATACCAAAAAAGCGGCAGTTTTTTTTCAGTACATTCGGATTCGTATAATTTTCGTAAAAATAATGTGTGGAAAATAACGATAAAGCGTCAACAATATCTTCTGCCTTTTTTATTCGTATAAATTTCATAAAAGTAGCATGCAAAAAATACCATACCCTTATTTCACCAAAATTATACGTGTATTTTTGGAGAAAATTGTTGTGCCTGGGAAATGCCTGGGAAATTGTTACCCATGCGGTAGAACTAAAATCAAGCGAACCTTGTAAAGTAAAACCTTATCGATATGATAAGGAGAAAGAATCGATAATAGAACATCACATAGAAAAAATGTTAAGGGATAAAATAATTATTCCCATCAATAGTGAATATGCTAGCCCAGTTGTGCTATGCAGAAAGAGAAATAATTTGCCCCCTTCGGATCCAAAAGCTTATCGTTTTGCGATCGATTACCGAAAACTTAATAGCATGACTAAATTCCCTGTTTACCCTTTACCGGTAATAGAACAAATAATACGGAAAATTAGGTCTACAAAATATATGACCACTCTTGATCTTACTTCAGGCAACTTTTAAATAGACATGAAACCAGAAGAGGGGAATAAAACAGCGTTTATTACAAAATCTGGCACTTATGCATTTTTACGCATACCGTTTGGGCTTTGCGGGGCCCCGTCAAATTTTAAAACTTCTATGGACATAATTTTACGTCCCGTCCTGGGAAAATCCACTCTCACTTATCTCGATGACATCATCATAACTAGTGACACTATTGAACAACACGGGGAAGATCTCCACGAAGTGTTTTCATTATTAAAAGAAGCAGATTTAACTATTAATGCCGCAAAATGTAAATTCGCAACTAAGGAACTGCGATATTTAGGATACAAAATCTCAGCTAAGGGTATCGAGACTGAGGATTCTAAAATAAAAGCAATTAAAAATTATCCTCTGCCAAATACTGCGAAGAATCTTTCATCTTTTATTGGCATATGCTCATATTACCGTTCGTTTATCCAAAATTTTGCCGATATTGTTGAATCTTTGTTAGTTTTAAAACGAAAGAAATCCAAGTTTGCATGGACAGATGAGGCAAACGCCGCTTTTGAAAAATTGAAAACAGCTCTAATTAATGCCCCAGTGTTAAAATTCCGGGAAGGGGACGAGAACATGAATATCGGGCTGAGGCTTCAGATTACGCCGTAGATGGAGTTCTAAGGCAAAAAGGGCACACCTTGGCATTTTTTAGTAAAACATTAAACCAGACACAAAGGAATTATACAGCGACGGACGAGAAACGCTAGCCGTGTTAATGGCAGTTTAGAAGTTCAGGTTTTATTTTGGAGAAGCTCCAGTTACAATCTACTCAGATTATGCGGCCGTAGGTAAGTTATATTCCGGAAAGAATTTAACTCCTAGATTAATTAGATGGGCCTTAAAGTTACAAGAATGCAACTTAATAATTAAGCACACTCAAGGCAAGAAAAATATCATGGCCGACTCAGTGTCAAGAATTAAACTGGACGAAAATGGTGATCAAATAAAATGTGTTACTTTAACTTCTAAAGTTTTAAATTCCCGGGAGACAACCATAGCTGAATTGCTGATGGATCCAGAGTTTAGTAATATCTATGCTTATTTAAAGGATCCAGATAATTTTGAACATGCAGATGTTGCTGCAATTAGAAATAGGACCCAAAATTACGAGATCATAGATAATCTGATGATTCTTTGTTCTTTACTAAATCAACAAATGAAAACCACGAACTGAAACCAGCCATCCCCGCCACACTACGGTTGAGTATTTTGCAGTAACTTCATGACAGCCCCAAAGCCGGTCATTTAGGGGTGAGTAAAACGGTGTGTAGAGTACGCGAGGCAGTGTATTTTCCGCAACTACAGAAGATAGTAACAGCGTATGTCAGGTCCTGTAAGTTATGTCAGTTAATTAAACACGTCAGTTATAACCCAGCCGGGTATCTAAATAGTATTCGCGCGATTTTTCCTAACGAGGTCCTTGGAATAGACCATCTCGGCCCTTTTTCCCAAAGCGAGTTAAATAAAAACCGATATCTTTGGGTAATTGCAGATCATTTTTCTAAGTGGGTAAAAATAATTCCCTTAAAGCGAGCGTCGGCTAAAATAATTGCAGATGCGTTCTTACATAGGTATATTTTAAAATACGGTGCATCGTTAAAAGTAATAAGAGATAATGGTAGGCAATTCGTTGGTCAAATTTTTGAGAACCTGTGTAAAGGGCTTGACGTACGGCATATGAAAATAGTCCCGTACAGACCACATCGCGGAAAGAGTTAATAAAAACATTGTTAAAATAGTTAGAAGTTACGTTAAAAATTATCATAAACGCTGGGATGGCTGCGTTGATGAACTAACCTATACTTTAAGAACTGCAAAGCATGATACAACGGGTAAAACGCCCGCTGAATAATTTCTGGGTAGGAAGATGTTGACTCCTTTAGACAAAATTTTTTTTGTTCAAAAGCGAGAACCAGAACTGAAACAGGCAAATATTCAAAAGCTCTTTGATGAAGATTTGAAAACTTTCGATGTAGCGAGGAGAAAGCGGCAGAAACTCTATTATGATAGGAAACGCCGCGAATCAGATTTTAATGTGGGGGATAAAGTGTTGAAAAGAAAATTCACTTTGTCTTGTGCACCAGAAAATGTCGTATCAAAATTCGCCCATAAATTTTCAGGGCCGTACATTGTACAGTAGATCGTTGGGGCTGTGATTTACTTAAAAACAGATTCGGGCGAAAAAATAAAGGCTAGTCCGGATCAATTGAAGAAATATTATGATCGTAAAGATTTCAATGTCTTACATGATTTCCTCCAGGCTTCCGAATCAGAAGAGGCGGCTTCCCCAGGGGCAATTTTGACCCCACCACAACTTTCACCCCCCGCGAAAAAGCAAAGAACTAAAGAAACTACAAGGTCAGATCAGCAGAAGAATTCCGAAGAAAAGAATCTCTTAACGTGTGGAAGATCCAGCGAAGAAAAAATTCAAGGGTGAAAGAAACGTCTCGGCTAGAAACAAGAGTCGCCGTGTCCTGACAAGGTCTTGCCAGTAGACAGCCCCAGGATACATCAAGGAGGTGTCGTACAGAAAGATTACTACAAACAAGGACACCCATCGATAAAATGAAGAAGAGACCTGCCGAAGTTGAAGGCACAGAGCAAAGATCGAAACAACCTAGAGTTTATAGACAAGCGTCCTCGAATACCGATGTGCAAAGAACCAGTTTGCCGGACAGTAAAAGGAAAAGACAAGACGTGCCGCTAGTGCATCCTAAAAGACTACATATCAGGGGTCAAGAAAGAAAAAGCCAATTCCCACCAGCGGACAGGAAGCAGAGACGGAAAGTCTCATACATGAACCAGTTGGCTTGGACACAACTCTGCAACAAACGAATGGCCGAATACCAAGCTTCAAAAAACAGAGATAAGTGAATTTTTTGTATAAATCTTTTCTGTTATGTAAAGTGCATGAAAATGTTTCAAATACGAAGTTACAGGATAAAAGCTATTGCCTTGATTGAGGACTAAAGTTATTTCAGCTTTATTTGGCGAAAGCAGAAAGTATAGTGTATTACAGGAATGTTATGCTAATGTAAAGAACTAGTATTTCGGTTTTGTTTGTCGAAAGACTATGTTAAGTTGCCAAAAGATTCTGACGTGATACAAGAGTTTCGTATTAGTTTTTGTTGATGAAAATTGATTTTAGGTTCACACTTTTGGCGAAGAAAATGATCCATTCAAGTAAAAGTTTCGTTTTATTCTCCATTGTCTTAAAAGTATTTGTTCGTAAAATGTTGAAATATCTGTTGTGTTAAAGCAAATGATACTTTTAATGAAGGTTTAAAGCTCAAAAGAGCATATATAATATGTATTTAGTGCTAAAACTTCAATAAAAGTTAATGCATTTAAAGTTTAATGTAGTCAATTGAGTTCGCTCAAAAGAAATTTTAGTTAAATCAAATCATGCGATTTTGAGCGAAAGCTTGCATGCGTTTAAGATAAATGTAGAAAATATTTGGTATGCATGTGTTTTGTAGGACTCTCTCTTTCGACACTCTAGTTAACTTTCATATTTATTAGCTCATGGAGAACTTAGAAATGAATTTAGAGTGTGTCTAAGAAGGTTGTTATGTGCTAACAAGTCGATGTGCGTTTAGGTGGAAATTTATCCACTATAACATAGTACACTTGCGTTTTCACACCACACATTGTGGAGAGCCAAAAGGGGATTAAAGTTTAAAATTTAAGCATGAATGTAGTTTAATAACTGCGAATGCTTGAAACACCGTAATGTGCGGAAAAGCTGAAAAAGCTACGCTAAAATCAAAAAGGTAAGAAACTTAATAGAAGATTGTAGTGTGAAGTTATAGTGTTGTTTATTGTTAGAATCATGCATTCATAAGTATTCCTACCAGATGACTGGAAGTTGATGACTGAAGCCCAATTGAAAGATGAAGAAGAAAAGTGCAACCGAACTATGACGTAAAACGATCCTGCTGTTATAATTTAAAATTTTGGTATTTGAATGTAAACGGGGCTCAGATCTTGTTAGTTGTAGAATTTATCAGTTTGTAACTGGTCTTTAAGGACCTTTATCCAAGTCTGTTAAATTCTGGTATGCACAAATGCAGGGATTTATATTTATTTTAAATAACTAATTAAGTTTAATTTTAAGTTACTTTTCTATATGCCTTCATTCCCCTTAATTGTCAGCGCCAGAATATTTAAATTTGGTAGCGCGCGTAAGGAATGCAATTTCGACCAGTGGGAGAAAAAGTTTAAATATCGATGTT
>KK117261.1:578496-588952 GCA_000611955.2 Stegodyphus mimosarum
TTTTTTTTTTTTTTAATTATTACGACTGTTTGTTTCATTGAATTTTTTTTTTTGAATAATTACAGTTGAATTACTTTTGTTTAGGCAGACTGGTTATGTAGAGGTGGCATTTTTAATTTTCAGAGGTGCAAACAATTTAAAATAATTAATTTGGTGTTTCAGCTAATTAGAAGCGAACGGAAACATAATTGATTATGATAAAAAATTTATATCGATATTAGATTCTCTCACTTCTTGAAAAGGTTTGAATCTTACAGTGGTAATATAGCTTTTTCCTTATTATATTTAATATTTGCGTTGTGTACATTTTTATACTGTTACATAATTACTTTTCAAACTCCATTCAGGTTAATTTAATAGATCCCACTAAAGTTATTTAATTAATTTTAATATTTAAGTAAAACGTTTTAGTTCACTTTTTGCCTGTTTAGTTTTGCTTAATTAATTGTTATATATATGTAAAATTTTGAGAGCCTTTCGAATTTAAAAATAAAAATTATAGTAAAAAAATGGGTATCTTATTTTTGAATAAACCTTTAAGCCCTTAACTAGAAAATCAAGTAAGGTTTTTGTTTCATTCGGATTAGCCTATAGTATAATTAGTAAGTAAATATGTTTACTTACTGTACAGTTTACCTGTTACTTTATGTAATTAATTTTCACGACCCCCCCCCCAATTCTCGTTACCAAAGTAACCAATTTATGTTTTCGCCTGCTTCATCTATACCTTTTTTATATTTAGTTACATTTCTGTTAATGCTTAAGATTATCATTTTACTGACTACACCTAAAACAATGTTAATATTAAATTTAATTACATAAGCTCAGCTGTTTTGAATTTACTAGCTAATGAAACTTTCATTGCTTATTGGTTTTAAACCATTCTTATTAATTATTAAACTTAATATAGTATTAATGCTTTTCCTTGTATGTTTACGTAAGAAGTAATTTTAGTCAGTTTTTTAATTTATTAATTACAAATCAATTAATAAACTTAATTTTTAATTAAAATGACTTATTACACTAATTTCAGACCTTTTATAAGCAAACAAATACCCGTAAAATATTTCTAGAACAGGATATGATATTCTGAATTCTTAATATGGTATACAAGTTTTTGCTGTTGCTAAGATTTATGTGTAGTACAGCGGTCTCAAATTGGCGGCCCCGAAGAAATTTTATGCTGCCAGCGAATACATTTTTAGTAAATTAATTAGCATTATTATTACAAAAATTTGAAGAAAATGTTTAAGATTTTAACGATTTCGAACCCGGTTTGACATCATCTTCCAAAAACGAACATGAGTAGTATTCCGGAAAAGTTAGAAATTAAGCTAATTGATTTGATGGTATAATGATAAATAACAGTGATATAAATCTTATTCAAAGAATTGAAGATACAAATTTGATTAACTTTTATTAGTATTTGTCAAAAGATAAATATCCTCAGTTACGAACTTTTGCAATAAGAATACTCGCTTTAACGGGAACACATTTACATATCAACAGTTTTTTTTCCCGTAGTCGAAAATTACAAACTGTATGAAAATGGAAACACCGTAAGATGTTGTAGCTGAAAGGTGTAGTAAGAGAAAAAGAAGTTTATAATTATTTACATACCAATAAGCTTTTTTTCTATATGCTTCATAGAAAAATGTAATGAATAAATGAAAGATCTAATAGTCTCTGGTATACTGGTACACAATCACATTAGGATTTTAACCAGTAATAAAAGGAAGAGAATAAGTTACCATTATTTATTTTCAATTTTAGTCTCTTTTGGGTAGATTTCTTTCTAATTTAAATTAAAATAAGTTAGTTAGTGGCTATTTCAATATATTACAATAATTTGAATGAATGCCAGTCTGAAGATTTTACTATTTGACGATCAGTACGTTTGAGTTACTAATAGTTATCAATAAAAATTTCGTGTAGGTACACAAAGCAAAAAATAAGTATAAATTGGAACTTTTTTTTTGCGTCATTTTTATATGTATGTTTCGACAAATTTCAAGTTTTCTTTTAAATTTTATTACAGACTGCCAGCTATTTTCAGATCGCACATTTGGCTGGCTTGCAATTTTAGACCACTGGTGTAATACATTCACTTTACACGACTAAAATTTCCAATACACTAGTTTACTTAAGTTTTAATAGATGGCGCTAACAGCGCGATGGAAATACTGCTGCATGCAGATACCCGGGGATGTCTCCAAAAAACGGTGAATGGAGAATTTGAAAGCAGATATGTAATTTTATAAAGTAATTCTTAGTTTAGAATCATTTAATTCAAATACATAAGATTTTGCTTATTTTTTTACTTATTTAATTCTTAGCACTCATAGTGAAATCTATAGTTAAATAGTTCAGATAATACTGAAACTTTGCTCACTGATAAGTAATTCATATTTACAGCTTGTCAAGTCTATCAACTGATTCATTCAACAGAAATGAAGACTGGAAGATAGCAGGTAATATGTTCAATACTTATCGTTCTTCTTATTTCAGATTTTGCATGATTTGAACAGACGTGAGCTCAAAGTTTATTTTTACTTTTTCTACTAGTTACTTTTTTATTGAATTATTTAATGAAAAAAAATTTCAACCGTTAGTTATTATTAAGCTTTTATTAAAAAAAATCTACCTGAATGTATGTCGTGAGTTAATATAATTCGAATTACAAATACTACGGCTATATTATCTATCCAATATGTGTCTTATTTCGATTAAAATACTCAACATGGGTTATTGCAAATTTTTTTAATGCAGTGAATCTGAGGAAAACCACTTTTGTCGGATGACCATCTCTGAAAGTAAGAAGTATTTCTAGGAACACAATCAAATACCAATATTAAATGTCATTGATTTAATGATGGTATTTAATGGTTTGTAAGACGACCACGTTGGCGCAAGATAAAATCTAGAATTGTGGGTGGCCGTCTTAGGGAGGTTTCCCTATATTTATTTAAGGGAATTAATTTTTGGTTAGAATTCCTGACTTTTAGTAATTTAAAATCAGTATTTCCTAATAATGGAATGTAAACTCAATGAAAATACATTAACGGCATTATTAAACTCAATAAAAATACATTAGATTTATTAACGGCTTGGATTTTTTAGTCCAAAGGGATTTAGTCCCGAAGGATTATTACTTTCGTTTTGCGATTTTGCGTTGAATCACTCTGAATGCCCGTTTCACTTTTCAAATTGTTGCCACTAAATGTTATCGCTCTGCATTAAATTTTAAAAAATGAAAAATCTGCATAAATGTATGCATGTTATTATTATTATTTTTTTTTGACGTAGCTTTCTCTTCAAAAATCGTCTGCGTGCGTTGCACGGGAAAATAAAAAAAAAAAAAATCAACGATTTCAAAGCGAGCAATGGCAAAACGTTGCAGGAAAAAAAAGATCTTTGTCACCAGAGCGCGAGACTGTGTATCGGAAATTCTAAAGATATGTTCATTTTAAAATTATTTTCCGATATTGCTGTTGAACTTAATTTCTTGGCTTAAGTGTGAAGAACATGATATTTAATAAATAAAGCTAACACATAAAACGTTACAAAAACATCCGTTTGAGTGTAATGTAAAATCTGAAACCTTTCAGATTTTTTTTAATGCTTGCCTTATAAATTCGCAAGTGACTTTTATAATGGATAATTTAGAGGGAAAAGAAAATTAATGTAATTTCTTGCATATTTTTTTTTTGTATGTTTCCGAAAAATAACATAAATTTATGTTACATAGAAAATAATTTGATACTTTCAATTCCCTTGCATAAGATTTAAGTTCCTTACAGGTTTCTTAGAGAAAGCAGAGAAACAAAATGAGTTAATTTATGTTTTATTTACGTACATTTAGAATAACTTGTATGCTGTGTGTGTTTTAATGCGTGCTTGTAATAATTTCAAAAGTAATGCTTGAAAGAAGTAGATAGGTTATTAACTTAACATCAGTGTAACGGAAGCTGATTAATACGAACAATATCTTTTTAGAACAACTTCTTTTCATAGATGTAATGATTTAATAATTAAGGCGTTTCCAGTATTAATTTGAAATTTATATGAAAAAGGAATGTGAATGTAAAGTTTACATTTTTATGTGTCTCTACAAGATAATTTTTCAAAATTTATTTTGATAAACATAGAAATTAGTAAAATAAACCGCACTTAGAACCGTTCTGCGACATTAACGATTTTCGTAGACAAGACCTGGCCTAGCTGTAGCCTAGCATAAAGCCATTCTACGACATTTAAGTTTTCATATATCAAGCCTGACCTAACTGCGGCATTTATGGCGTTTACGGTCTCATACAGCCGGCCTAGCTCAAATGAAATCTGTGCTAAACCTGAAGCCTAGCCTATTCCAGAATTATTAAATCAAGTATGATATGTGAAAACCGTTAAGTACCTCAGATACCTGGCCTAATAGTAGTTTTATTTTTAAAATACCTTTCCACATTAAAACAGATATCTTGCTGCGACATGTTATATTAAAAGAAATGTAATTTTTTAAAATTATGTTATATATATAACCAGCAGCGTCGTTTTAATGCTTATAAATTTGAAACAGAAAAAAAAAAATCTGAAAGGTTTCAGATTTTAAATTACGTCCAAAGGGGCGTTTTTTTAACATTTTGTGTGTTACCTTTATTCATTTAAATATCATGTTCTTCGCACTTAAATCATAAAATTCAGTTAAAGAACAATGTCGCAAAATAATTTTAAACTGAGCATATCTTTAGAACTTCCTATACACAGTCTCACGCGCTGGAGACAAAAATGTTTTTTCTGTACAACGTTGCCATTGCTCTCTTTGAAATCCTCGAGTTTGTTAATCAAAAATTCTTTAAAGTTTCAAAAAATAAGAAATCGATAATAAAACAAATTCCAAATTTCAAATTTGGATTTCCAGATGCCCATATTCGCAGCAGGATTACGTCATTCAAAATTCGATGACTCTAAATACCGTTGTTTTATCACAATACGAGAAACATACATACATTTATGCACATTTTTCATTATAAGTTCTTTAAATATAAAACAGGGCTGCAATATTTGGTGGCAACAGTTTGAAAAGTGAGCCGACATTTAATGTTTCCGACGCAAAATCGCAAAACGAAAACAATAGTCCTGCAGGCACAAAGCCCCTTTGGACAAAAAAAAAAAAGAACTGTTATTTTTGATGTCAATCAAATGATGAAATCCTCATTAATTATTTTAAATACGCAGCTTTGCACTGAATCATCGATTTTATTTAGATTCAGAAATTTAAAAAAAAAAAAAAACTATACGCTGTCGTGTCTTCTGAAATTTTTGCCTCTTCATGCTGTATAAATGAATACGATCATCATTAACGAAGTAGTGTATTTTACAAGAACAAAGGGAAAACGTTTTTCCTTTTTTTTTCTCCAGCAAGGTGAAAGCGTATTGGAATTTTCCCTAAATGCATGCGGCACTTTTATTGTATTGGGATGGACGAAATGGGTGTTCTTTGTTAGCGCTGAATGATGCAATTATTACATTTAAGGCATTATTATCACGGAAAGGCGAATACCCTGCTTTGAAGCTTTACATTGCACTATACACTGAATTTAAAGGTGGCTTTTTTTTTTTTTTAATAATCTCTTGGGTTCTTTCAAAGTTTCGTACGATAATGCAACGGTCTCAAAGTGGCGGATCGCATGCGGCCCGCGAATACATATCCTCTAAATAAATTAGCATTATCGTGACAAGAATTTGAAGAAAAAGATTTTAATGATTTAGAGTACAGTTTTTCATTATTTTCAGTGCCGAAAACGAACGCTACTCTCCGAAAAATCTAGAAACAAAATTAATTGATTGACACTGTGATATAAATCTTTACAAGATTTGAAGATCCACATTATTTCTATTAGTACTTGTCGAAAGAAAAATAGTGTCAGTCATGAATTTTTGCAATAAAAATAATCGCTTTCCTTCGGCGCACATTTATATTTAAACAGTTTTTTTCCCCTTAATTGAAAATTAATAAATCTACAAAAAAAAAAACCAAACTGCGGATGAGCTTTTATAATTTGTGATGAAGATACCTTTTATTAATTTCCTTCAAATTTACAAACTTTATGAGAATCGAAACGCCATGAGAGGTTGTAGCTGAAAAGGTATAGTATGAAACAAATAAGTTTATAATCGATTACATACAAATATTATTTTTTTTTGTATACGTCGCAAAAGAATTTAATAACTAAAAGAAAAAAAAATAGAATCCATTGTTTATTTTCAAGTTTTGTCCCTCTTGGGAAGTTTTGTATATTACTTTTCAGTTTGAGTTAAAATTAAGTTATTTAGTAGTAACTTCAATACATTACAATTAACTGAATAAATTTTAGTCTGCAAATCTTAATATTTTGCTATCAATGAGTTTGAATTACAAACTGCGACCAAGAGAGATTTCTTGCAGGCACCAACTTTTACATTTCAGGCAGAAAATAAATATAAATTTGAATTTTATTTTACGTTATTTTTATATGTATACGTTCTGAAAAATATGTAATAATTTTTTTTTAATTTAGTTAGCAAAACAAAAAAAAAAATTTTTTTTAGCCCAAAGGGGCTGTAGCTCAGAAGGGCTATTAATTTCAAAACGGTATTTAGTGGCGTTTCACTATAAACCACAAATTAATTTTAAAATTTTTCTTACCAAATAGTATCACTCTGCATTTTATTTAAAGAAAATAAATAATGAAGAATCTGCATGAATATATGTATGTTTTTCGCATCGTGAAAAAACAATGGTACCTAGAACCATCAAATTTTGAATACCGTTATCATCCCCCCGACCATGGACACCTGGCAGCTCGAATTTTGAAATTCGAATTTGTTTTATTATCTGTTTTACATTTTGTAAAATTTTAACGGATTTTTTGATTAACAAACTCAACGATTTGAAAAAGAACAAAGGCAACACTATACAGAAAAAACACTTTTATCTCCAGCGAGCGACACTGTCTATCGGAAATTTTCAGTCGCTAAATTTTCAAAAAGTGTCAAACTGGCGACTGTGCATCTCATAGACGCATATTTCTCGCAAATAAGAGTAATTGATCAGGTCTGTAACGGTAGTATCAGCGGTACTTGAAATGTTATCGCAACCATCTTAGCAGAAATCCCAAAACTTTCAGTCTGTGCCAAATTCTGGCAACTATGCAGATAACCAGTCTTCAGGCAACCATGCTCATAACAATCCTTCAGTTAAGCAACGTTGCCATTTTCGCTTGCCTTCTTTTTGTTATATTTCAAAGGCTTTTATAACCGCATGTCGATATTTTATGCTTGAAATTAATTTTAAAATATGTGTTTGTGGAATTTGCCAGCGATGGAAGAAAATGAGATAAAATTTCTTCAGGAACACGAATTTTGGCGCAAAATCTCTAAACAGAACTAAGAAGAGATGCGTTTGATAAATAGTCGATGTTATCGGAGCTTGCTCGATGCTGTATCTCTGCAATACTCTGATTTTTTTTTGATTTTTTTTTACTGTAAACAGATCGCCGTGTGCTTGGGGAGAAGAATAGCATAAAAAATTTTCAGAAATATTTGCAGAAAAATGTTTTATTCTTTAATGTATCACGTGATACTTATTTAATAATTAAAATCTGGATTTTAAATTACTAAAGTATATTTCCTTTTCATATGTTCATAATGTCCCCCCCCTCCTCACTGCCGGCTGGGCACTTACCTATAACGGCATTGGCCACTCCTGAAGCCAGAAGTTGTGGCTATTTTATTGTGGAGGCACCTAATAAGCGGTCACCGATGCCTCCTATGCAGGGACAGGCAACTTTACATCCATGCCTTCTCCGTGATTCGAACCCGGGCCCTTCGATATCGCAGTCAGGCTCCTCTAACCATTATATCGTCTGAAAGGCTCTGTTCATAATGTTTATCGGCTTACAATAACTATCCATAGTTTTGCAATCTTTTTAAAAAAGTCGCAAAGACCACCAACTTGCACCCCATAAGTAACTTTTACGTTTTCTTTTGTAAAGAATCGCCAAATTGCGTCAAGGTGATTTATGTGCCTTTCGAACGAACCATGCGCTCTTCGATTGACTCGAATAAAATTTCATTTCCTGTAGATTGGAACATTGATGGTTATTCGGCAATATATTATGTTCTTGTAAGAAAGTAATGATATCACCTTCATTGCTTATTAGATCCTATAGACCCATGATCAAACCATAAATATTTCGGGGAAAAAAAGCCGTTTTTAAAATTACGACTTATAGGTGTTCTTAAAACTTAGTGATGTCATACGGTTGTAATAGCGATTAATTTGTGTTATGGTGCCAAATTTGACAAATATTCTCCCCTTTTCAGCGAATTTTGGCTTTTTCTGTATTAAAACGTAAGTCCCAACTATAATTTCGAACATTTCCAGGCAGTGATATCTTACTTTTCATATCATGTGATGCTAGAAATGATTGGGTTTATAGTTTACAAACTCTCCCGGTTTTTCATCACATCTCCTGGTGGATCTCTGAAGCTCCCGGTTTTTAATTTTTAGCCTTTTCTAATTTATCCAGCAGTAAACGAAAGTTATTGAATGAATGAAACTTAAACTGGATAAATTCTGTTCTTCCCCCTTCTGATTTTCAGAATAATTTTTTCTTGTTAAATTTTATTTTCTTTCAACTGAATTTTTTCATTGCATTTTATTGTCCCTTTTTTCAGTAAATTTTATTTCATTCGAGTTGCCTTAATCTAGCGCAGACATTTGTAGATTTTTATATGCAACTTCAACCAATGTTTTATCAATTAGTATTTCTATTTGTTTTACTTCTTTATATGATACATTACAAATTTTATACTGATAAAAATTATTTGCACTAATTATTAATTTTACTTTTATCGTATTTAAAAGAATTACAATAGAGAAAAGCTTTTACTTCCTATTCGGGATTTACTTAATATAAAAGTGTAAAAAAATAACAAAATAAAATTAGCCAAAGAACATAAAATTTAGTTCATCTAATTGAATACTAATATATTTTACATCAGAATTGTATTAGAAATGATTTAGTAGCCTGGATCATGCATTATAAAATGAATTCAAGTCAGCTTGGAGCTCCTTTGAAATGGCATTGCCACACAGCATGAAAAAGTTTTCCGGGTTTTCTTCCGAAAATCACCCTGTTTTTCATATTTCAAGGTTAGCAGCTATGGGATTGATTGAAAGCTTTGAAGCCTGCAACTTTAATGAACGATACCTGTATAACACTTAACTCTTTTTAATTTCCTAAACAAAGAAATTGATTCGAAATCGTTTACATTCTGCGCCAATGAGAGTATCTTAGGAAAACCGCGAGAAGGAAGAACTTAAATTTCCATTTGCGATTTCTTTCAGAAAGCAATGTATATGCATTTATCTTTTCCGGATTTACCCCTAAAGGAATCTCTGGTTAAACCATATTCTGTTTCTGTGGTTACTGCAGCATTAGTTCAAATCTCCAAAGCAAAATGGTCTGGTATGAGCCTTACTTTCTCAGTCTGGTCTAATTTGTGCCGCACCAGTGATGCAAAAAATTGCGCCGGGGTTATTGGAACGCCACCAACACAATATTCTGATTTGCTATCAGAGATAGATTTGGGTGAGTAGCTATTTTGATTTCTCCTGGAAAGGAATATATACATGGCTTTCACTTTCAGTCCTAGAATAGTAAATAAATACTATGCGCTCGAGAAAGTTCTGCAATTTGCGCAATACTTTAAACTTTTCAACTGCAAAAGAAAACTAGATCGATTTCGAGAACCTGTTTATGGAAGTTACTGTTAAATATCACATTTAAGTTCTGTTATTGCCTGAATGATGCTTTTAAAGCGTGATGTACAAATATCGGAGTAGTTGTGTTTTACCAAGATTGTTAAGTGTGTACTGTTTGATCTTGTTTTATCGAAAGTTTTAATATCTGTTACCACGTGATGACCACGCCGAGAATAAAAGCTAAGGTTGTGTCAACAGTTTCCGCTAAACTGTAACATTATATTGTTACAATTTAGCACTGTGTTGTTACAGTTGTTGCTAATCAGTGTTGCAAAATATGTTATTTTAAAATAGTATGAACTTAATAATAGTATATTGCTTTTTCACAATGTCAGCAATATTCCGCTATATTGCGCTTCATGTAATCTTCTTTATCCAATTTTCATAACATAAATCGGATGATAATATTCAACGACGCGAAGAAATATCCTTCAAACTAGCAATATAATTTAACTAATTTAATGTAAATATAACTAGAAACGTATAAATGGGCACATTCACTACATTTTAAATAGAGAAGCACAAAATTTTATTTATGAACTGTTCATAATGTCTGTTCCGTCCTATCCTATCTTGCAACATTCACCTGGCTAGAGGGCGCTGCGACGCCCCCCAAAACATCGAGCAGAACCTCTGTAGACCGCGACAAGA
>KK117262.1:1776-52552 GCA_000611955.2 Stegodyphus mimosarum
AGCGGTCTTGGCGTTTCGAGTAAAAAGGGCTTGGGAGCTGCTGACGAGGAGGTCTGACGGGAGATTGACATGCAGCCATTTTGACGGAAGGAGACGGAGCTGAAAGTGTCGGCGTTATCAGAGAAACATCGATGTCGGAAGAAATAGACGAGAGATGGATACTAAGGAGGGCGACGAAAATGACCAAACATAACTAATATTTATTTTTTTCTCTCCTTTCTAGAAATGAAAGAAACGATATCTTCAATGTATTTCACCCTGTAATCTTCACTGTTGGAACGCAAAATAGTCTTGCTCGGCGATGTTGGCCGAGGATTGTTGTCATCAATATCTTCAATGTTAAATTCCCTGTTTGGACGGGTATGAAAATTTTTATTAATTCTGTTTACACATCACCGCCACCTATGTAACTATTTGTATTTATTCAGTAAAATCAAATAAATTCTATATTTAATTTTAACTTTCTTGAAATGTTTTTCACTTTTAATTTAGAACACTGGACCCAATATATGTTCACAACGCAAACTTTAATTATTCTGTTGGAGCCCTTGTACCACTATTTACTGTTTATTTAAAACCAGTTTTTACCAGAGATATTGTGTTTATCATGTGTGTCACAAACTTTAAGTATTCAGGTTATTGAAAATTGTTTATCCAAATATTGACTTATCATTTGGTATTGAACTTAAAACCTATACACAAACTCATTAGAATTAAAAGCTCCAACACCTGGTATGGGCTGGAACCTTTGGTCCCCATTCATGGTGAGCTCAACTCCGATGCCTACTGCACTATTTTGGATGACAATGTGCTTCCTACGTTGTGGCAGTTTTACGGGTTGGACCCCTGTTACTTTCAGGACGACAATGCCAGTTGTCATGTTTCGACGTTAACTAAGGCTTGGTATCGTGCCAATGGGTTCATCGAATGGACTGGCCTGCCCAGAGTCCAAACCTGAACCCTATCGAGAACCCCTGGGACGAGTTGCATCGCCGAATTGAGGAGTGCACTACCCGTGCAAAATCGGTGAAGGATTGTCTCCTATGTCTTCTCCAAGCCGAGTGGAAGAAAATACCACTAGCTGTCATACAAAGACTTGTGGAAAGTATGCCCCGGATGGTCCACGTTGTAATTACCTCTCGCGGAGGCTCTACCAACTATTGATTTTGAATAAAGTTAGTTTTTCTTTTCTATCACAGGTGTCCAAATACTTATTGGTAGTCAGCATATTACTAATTACTACTATTAATTTTACTTTTGTTACTGCTGCAACTACTACCAATACTATTATAAGGTATTTCTCCCGACTTCTTAGCGTTTGCTTTTTTGGCTATGTTCTCTCTTAGCCACTACGCTTGGCCATAATTTAGGCCTTTGCTTCTTCGCCGTTTTAAATAATATTTAGGGGCCAACTATTTAGAAACCAGATAGCTTCGACTATATCTTTCAGATAGCTTTAGTTCAGCTAGTTTAGTTTAGTTTCATTTAAGTTCAAGCCCAAGTGGAGACTTTGTGTATACTCCGAGTTAGGAGTTGATTGTATTTATTCTGAGAAATAAAGAGTAGTTAACCCTTCTTACGTCTTACGTGTTTGTTCTCACATTCAAAGCGATTATTCGCTTGTTAGTGTTCGTGGGGTTCTAAGATTGAACTTTGGAATTAAATAAGTAAAACTCCACAGTGTTTATAGCTCTTACATTAGGAATATCGTCGGAAGATTTGTGTAGAGAACGTAGTAACATTTTACGAACGGTCGCTCGGAACGTAACGCGTTTGAAAGGAAAGTTGCTTTACGGTTGCAAATTACTATTTTATTGTAACTTCCATTATTTTCTAAATTGCTTCCTAATATGCTAATGGTGTGTCAACAAAAAATTCTTCACAGTCAACATAAAAAGTTTCCTTGTTTCTTAACATATGAGATTTCTTAGCAATTTTTTCTTCTAAATGTACATGTTTAAGGCAGAAAATCTGAAATGCTTGTTTGATGAAAAAAAAAAGTTACCTCTCATTTGCGATCTACAATTTATCCTTCACAGATTTTATAACTTGGAGGTTTATTTAATTTTCCTTCGCAGTTTGGGAGTGGAGAAAAAAATATTCTTTCGTACTTACTTCCTTTACCCTCAAGAAAATACTGTATAGCTCTATACAGCTGAAAATTTGAATTAGATAAGCACTCAGAGAAAAATATTATACCGAAAAAGGTTTAAAATTATCTCAGAGTGTCTTTTTATCTAGCTAAAGAATACAGATACTTACTTTGCATTAACTAAGAGGAAACGGACTGTAAAATAAATTTTCCTAATATGTAGCTCGTGCTACCTTATTTAATCTAGAAGTAAGCTTCGCATGAGTTCGGTAGAAGAGGTACTTTTACTTCACATAAAGCGAAAAGCGTTTCTTTATTTAATATGCGGCTTTTCCTAAAGAGTTGTTAGAAAAAAAAATAAGAGTTTCATACCATATATCATATGTAAATAGAAGTAAAATGCTGTCGAAATTCCAATCTTTATCCTTATTTCTTTTTAAGCATTAAATTACACTAGAAGCTTAAAATTTTGAATTAAGAATGAATGAAAAAGAATATGAGGAAAAATATACATTAAAAGGAATAACTTTAACGGCTATGTGTAAGCTTTACTAGAACTGCATGTGTACACTGAGGAAGAATGTAAATGAAAAAAAAATCTGATGTATACGTCACATGACTTCCTTGCACGGAATAATAAATTATACACATTTTTTGCTGCGCTTCATTTAAAATTATTTCCTCGAATTTAATTAGAGACACATTTCTCACTCAATCAATTCAGTTCTTACTTCATGGTAGGCCGAAAATACATAGAATCTCAAATGATCTTCATTAAAAATTGTAAAATACAGTAAAACCTAAAATACAAAAACAGTTTTTGAAAATAAAATTTAAGTTTCTACGAAAAAAAAAAAAGCAGTTCGGTCAACGTGCTGGAAGACAAAACTTTTTGGAGCGCAAAATTGAAAGTTAACTTTTAGTCCTACTGGAGACACCGAAGCTGGTGCGCCAACTGACTTAATTCACTGTTCTGCTAACAGTTTCAAATATAAACAAACGGAGGCCTCGTTAGGCTTAGCGCCACTTTTGAATTGTTGGTAATTCTACAACTATTGCATGCAGATTAACTATAGGCATAAAAACTTTAACCAGAATATGACAACAACAAACCATATACGTGCTTTTGCAACTGAGGCCGGAGTCTCAGGCCCATATTAGGCAAGGGGTGGTAGTACAAAAAAACACCTAGAAGATTACACAAATTCCTTTGTCGAGCAACGGGGTCACACACACCGGATTTAACGGACTTCTTTTCTCCTTTACCCCACTTTCGAACCGGGCCCGAGGGTTCACAATTCCCTGTTCTTGTTGTTACTTTGAGGAGTGACCTATTCGACTGAAAGTCCGGCTAGTTGTCAAATTGCTCTCGCCAGTACTACGCTGGCGGCCTCACCAAAGATATTACCCACCACACCCGCCCTACCGAACTACTGCTGCCAACAAACAGTTCTAGGACTTACGCCATTTCCTCGAATCTGTCCGTAATAATATGATCGTACTCGGGTTTTAAAAACGGCCAGGCTCGTGTTCCGAGGCTGCCTAGGTCAGATCCTAATCAGTATCTTCACAGGTTTTGTTGCGTGCACCCCCGGGGGACGTACCAGAACATAAGAACAACATAATTCAATCACTTTTAAAGCAAAAGAATGCTCAATTTATTAACATAGATGGATAAAAAACTGAGCTCACGAAGCCGTATAACAGACTGGTAATATATATACATACCGGGTGGCCATAATTAAACTGACAGTGCTCACAGTGTTCTGTAGCGCGATCTATTTGCGAGAATGACGCCACATTTTGTAGGAAGATTAAACAAGACGGGGGACGAAGGATTCCGCGAAAAAGCAAATTAGTTGCAAAAGTCACCGCTAGGGGAATATTTGGCGGTGTGTAATTACCTTTTATTATGCACATTTTCTGATTTAGTTCACTACAAGTGCTACTACATTACTTCTATCTGCACAAGATCAGCCGTGTACAGGAGTTACTGTACCCAAACCATGATAAGCGATTGACTTTTGCTCTCACCTTTCTTGCCAGAATGGAGGTGGATGCTGCTTGGCCGTGGAAAATCTTATGGGGAGACGAGGCCCACTTTTACCTGAATGGAACTGTGACTACCCAGAACTGCCGAATTTGGGATGACAAATCACCACATGTAGTCACAGCAATTCCCTTACATTCACCAAAGGTAACTGTTTGGTGTGGGTTCGCGGCGGAATTTATCGTAGGTTCATTCTTCTATGAGAACATTACCCCGACAGGACCGAAAACCTGTTCTGTTACCGGAGAGAAATATCGCCACATGTTGAACAGCTTTGTCATTCCGGCACTTCAGCAAAGACAATGCGTGGGGGAAATCATTTTCATGCAAGTTGGAGCCCCTCCACGCGTTGCTGTACGGGTGCAACAGATGCTACGACAGAAATTCACAACAGAAAGAGTCATTAGCCGCTACTTTCCAACTGCACGGCCACCTCGGTCGCCTGATCTTACCCCATGCGGCTTCAGGCAATGGGGTTACCTTAAGTTCAAGTTCTATCAAGGAGTGGTCCAGGACCTTGCTACGTTGAAGGATAACATATCACGGACTGTACGGGAGATTCCTGCAGACATGTTACTTTCTGCTGTTGTGCATACTGTGCACAGAATGCAATATGTGTCCACAACAACGGCAGCCGCATTGAACATCATTTGAATGCAAAATAAAAGGTAATTTCGGTATTAATTTGCATTTGTTAACATTCTATTTTCTATTACACAGCGCCAAATATTCCCCTAGCGGTGACTTGTGGAACTAATTTGCTTTTCGCGGAATCCTTCGTCTCCCGTCTTGTTTAATCTTCCTACAAAATGTGGCGTCATTCTCGCAAATAGATTCGCTACAGAACACTGTGAGCATTGTCAGTTTAATTATGGCCACCCGGTATATACGTGTGTGCGTGTGTGTATACATTTATGTATTGAATGATGTTCTTTTTTCACATTTTTGTTTTAAAAGAGTCAGAATTTAGTTTTATTTCTTTCAATTCGTAAGTAATCTTATTCTTTGTCAAAATTAAAAGAATTGCTCATTTATATTTTATATTTTAAAGTTTTTCTTTGGTTCCAAAATTGCATCTTTTGTTTCAAATTTTAGCCTTTTGAGCGATTACTTTCCCGCCAAAGTATTTTAATTTAGCCAATGAAGCCAAAATGGCAAACCTGTACGCTACTTCTGCGACAAAATTTCCTTTTTTCAATTGTAGTAGAATGAAAGCGCTCGAAGTATTTAATTTCTTACTGTGAGTTCTAATTACGTCTTTTCAACTAAGTTTTATAATTTCACTTACGTTTTAAATACATTGGATTATTTGCAATATGTGTAAAGGTAAAATTTTGATTTATTTTTTTCTCTGAATTATTTTATTACACTCATGTCCATAAATTAAGGATAATTCGGACTGACGCGGAAGTCGAACTATAAAATAAATATATCACCTGTAAAATCACTACACACATCTTCAAGAATCATATGCAAATTTCAGGAAGTAACCTGATGACACCGATGGTACGTCACAATGACGAGAGTGTAACAGAGTGATACATAAGGAATACAGGGAAAGAAGTAAAATTGTTCGCAGGCGCTTTATGAGCATTTCAGTGCAATAGCCGAATAGTTATGACACAAAGGACGCATTTGGATGATTTTTTACGTGGTAGAATTATAGACCGTCTGGAATGTGGGCGTCCCCAACTGGAAGTATCAGACGAACTTGGAGTGAGATCTCCAGGCTTTGTCAACGATTCCAAGAGGATGGTAATATGAGTAGACGTTACAGCACAGGTCGCCCCAGACTTACAACACCGAACGAGGACTGGTATTTGGCAGTTACTGCCAAAAGAAACAGGCGGAGCACAGCCTCAGACCTATCTCGTCAGCTGTCTTCAGCCACTGGTACGACAATTTCAAGGCAGACCGTGTACAGACGCTTAGGGCAGATTGGTCTATAAGCTCGTAGACCTGTCAGATGCGTTCCACTTACTGTAACTCACTGTCGCCTGCGGTTAGCCTGGAGGAGAGAGCATGCATTGTGGAGACCGCAACAGTGGGCTTCTGTGATGTTTTCCGATGAGTTCAGGTTTAGCTTGCAGTCTGATTCTCGCCGGACTTTCATATGGAGAGCTCCAGGTACCCGTTACCACCAAGAAAACATCATTGAATGACACCGTTACGGTGGTGCAGGAGTGCTCGTTTGGGGTGGAATTATTCTGGGTTCCAGAACTGACCTGCATGTTCAAATTGGAACCATGACAAGCCAAATCTATCGGGACGTCATTCTGGAACAACATGTACGTTTGTTTTGGGGCGCCATGGGCGCACAATTTGTGTTTATGGATGACAACGCCCGTTCTCACCATGCAAACATCGTAAGCGAATGCCTTCAATCGGAGGATATCACCCGTATGGTCTGGCCAGCATTCTCACCGGACTTGAATCCAGTAGAGCACGTGTGAGACATGCTTGGCCGACGAGTTTCAGCCCGTCAACCTCCTCCTACATGTCTACCGGAACTTCGGAGAGCATTGCTTTTTGAGTGGTGTAATATTCCCCAAGATGAGATCGATAATTTGATACTCAGCATGCCTAGGCGTTGTACGGACTGTATTGCATCGTCTGGGAGACATACAATGAATAACAATCATACCAACCATGTAATATTGGTTTTTTGTAAATAGGTTTTTTTTGTAATTTGCTCCAGGGATAAAAAATCGCTAATTTTTTTAATAATATCAAACATATAGCATCTTTTTTTGCTCTTTACCTTTTGTTTAATAAATAAGCTTTACAAGTAAGTCAAATTTGTTTTGCTTCTAACTGTTCCTTTGCCTGATTTTGCATTATCCTTAATTTATGAACATGAGTGTATTTCACTTTCGTTATATATTTACATACATATACTTATGTATATTTGGTGCGGCCGATTGAAACCAAAAAGGGAGATTCACGAATATATGTTTTAGCTCTCCCATGTGCAAAATTTCAACGATCTAAGGCTACTCGTTTTTGAGTTATGCGAGATACATATATACGTACGTACAGACATAATGAGAAAAAAATCTCTTCTGAATCCATTTAAAATTCATTTTACATTTTGTTGAGAGTCCTACATTTTGTCCGTACGTACGGATGTTACGCAAAAACTTCGTTCAAATGGATTCGAGAGCGATGAAAATGAATATTTTCGTTGAAATCTGACGCAGGAAATTTTTAGCGATTAAAAAAGATAATAAATCATATAGCTTATTTATAGAAATTAGAATAACCTAGGCGATAGACACACACAGTGCGTGCATACCTATATATCTTATTATTAAACTAGCTGAAGTAACGATGTTATCGAGCTTTTACGTACAGTGAAGAGGCTTCATTTAGGGGCATGAGGGTAATTTTTTTTTAGAAATCTTATGTAGAAAGTTGTTTCCACTTATTCTGGTTCAAGAAGAATTGTGCGAAGTTTAACCGAGCTCCAATAGAATTAAAGAACATTGTAGAACTGATACGGCCGTACGTAAGCGTTTTTGGTAAGAACTCATGCTTGCTTTTTTTATCGATTATGCCTACTTTCGGATATGAGTATTCGGAAAATAATCATTCACGTCTTTCCAATGCCAGTGGTTTTTTTCAATGTGCTGATCAATTTCTGCAGGAAAAAAGTGGGTGTTATCATTCGAAATTTCGGAATGTTTATACTGTCACCGTTAGAAATTTGTTCTTTTAAATGATCGCAATCTCGAGCGCATATATTCAAATAAATATATCTGAAATTTCATTTCGATTGGTTGAGCGGAGAGGCCGCTAGGTTTTCATACATCGAGGAATTTTTTTATGACCACCTTGTATATGGATGAAGAAGGATTTGTAATGCCTTATGCTTCTGTGATGTTTCATTTATCTATGTTAGCTTGTTCCTAGCTTTGTGGAAGAACTGCGGTACGTAGAGCTGCCAGATTTTAAACACACGTGATCCCCCACCCCCAACGCGCGTGATCATTTTTAAAGAATGAAATGAATGTTCTTAAATCTCTTTTTACTTCCTTGTATGAAGTAAAAAGGAAGTATTGTAATCGCGAAAAATGTCGGGCATCATATTTCAACGAAAATATGGTCTTTGATATATTTTGACCGCTATCGAATGCGATTTAACGATGTTTTTGAGTGACATTCGTACGTAAGAACAGAACAAAGGACTCTTTTCCCCCAAAAAATTATAAAACTGATTTAAAATGGATTCTGCAGAGATTTTTTTGTGGTGTCTGTGCGTACGTACGTACGTAGGTATGTATGTATGTATTTCGCATAACTCAAAAAGGACTAGCCTCAGAAAGCTGTAATTTTGTATATAGGACTGCTATAACATATAGATGTGCACCTCGCATTTTGGTTGCAATCGGCCGTACTAAAAGTATATATATATATATATCCACTCTATTACTCGGCTCAGTGAGCTCAGTTTCTTTATTCTTATATGTTTGTAAATAGTGCATTTTTTGCTTTAAAAATGATTGAATTATGTTGTTCTTATCTTACTGTTAAGGTTTCTGTGCCTTTAGTAAATCTGCATGCAAGATCTGTAGAATTATCAACAATTTAAAAGTTGTTTAAATGCGGCTAAGCCTAATCATTTTTCTCATGACGGACATATTTGTTTACATTTGAAACTTAGAAGAATACTGGATTGTTGCCAATCTAGAGAAACTAAGCTTCGTAACAAAAAAGATAACGCCTTCTTTTATTATTGCGAATTAAATCATGCTTAATCCATTCCGGAATTTATTCGAGGAAATAAGTGTTAAGATTTACTTCGTAATTTTAAACATAGGTATTTTAAGTTTTTATGTATTTTTGCCTGGTAGCGAAGTGAGAACTGAACTAACTGAATGAGAAATACTGAATCGTCTGCTAAAAACTCTTTCTTTCTTTTTTTGTGTTTGTTTAATTTCTTTTACACATCCTTTTAGATTTATTTTAGTATTTGAATAGAACATGTGACAACGATTAGGTAATTCTGCAGATGACATACATAATTTTTGTGCATTCTGATGAGTTATAAAATGAATGAGATGTAACGCTGTTAAGTGAAGCTAGCGCCAGAGTGTAGCTGTGGTAAACAAATATAGTGAGTTGTAAAGAGTGCATTTATTCTATTGTGTTTTATGCGCTATCGATAAAGTAGATTTAATTCAATCAAATAAGTTTAAATGAAACGGAAAATGCTTCTAATTTAATATTCCGTACAAAGAAGTCATGTGGTGTACACATGAAATTTTTTTTTTCATATCATATTCGTATGACAAAAATTGTAATGATAAGTTAATCGAATGTGAATGTAATGCTAAATTAATAGCAAAGGTGAGTTACTGGCTGGAAAAAAATATTTTGCAGAAAAGGCCAAAATTTAAATTATTTCTTATAAAGTGACATTCAAGAATGGATTAAGGAGCATATATAGCCATAATATGTAATACGGGATATAAGTCTCAGATTTTTGACATATTTTGATTCAAATGGATTAAACAAAAGATACTTTTCGAATGAGAAATTACAAAATCTGCGATAGATGAATAAATTATTCCCCCCCAAAAATATGAAAGTTCTCAGATTTTAAATTACGTCCAAACGTTTTTAACGTTTTATGTGTCACCTTTACTTATTAAATATAATGTTCTTCACACTTAAACCATAAATTTCAGTTCCAGAGCAATATCTCAAAATAATTTTAAAATGAGTCTATCTTTAGAATTTCCGATACACAGTTCCGCGTGCTTTAAATAAAAAGGTTTTTTCCCTCCGTAGAGTGTTGTCACGGCTCGCTTTTAAATCGTTTGAGTTTGTTCATCAAAAATTCGTTAAAATTATACAAAATATCAAATAGATAATAAAACAAATTCCAAATTCCGGCTTCCAGATGCGCATATTCGGGTGGAAACGTACGTTATTCAAAACTGGATGGCTCTAGGTACCGTTGTTTTACCACATTTGGAGAAATATACATACATTTATGCACATTCTTCATTATTTAACTTCTTTAAATATACTACAGAGCTGCAATATTTAGTGGCAACAGTCTGAAAAGTGATTCAGACTTTTAATGTTTCCGACGCAAAATCGCAAAACGAAAACAAGTCTTTCAGGGACAAAGCCCCTTTGGACTATAAAAAAATCTATATTTCCCGTTTTACTGGGTCGATTGACAAAAATTAACGTGCTTTCGTCATATTCCCATAGAAGGATTTAGGAATATATATTAGATTTATATATAGCGTTTTTCCAACATAGGCATTCTGATAGAAAACCGAAATTTTCTGAAATGACGTACAGATATTTTTTTTAATATATCTATTCTACAATTCAAACTATGTAAAGTGCCAAGTTTTGTAAAATTAGCACGAGCAGTTTCTAAAAGATTAGCTCTCAACATTTTAGCTCCTGGATGTTTATTTAATTTTGCGTATATTTATGAATATTTCTTTTTTTATTAAACTTACTTGATTTCTTTTTTCACAATTCTAAATTTAAGTTCTTTACAAATAAAATTCTCAGATACTTTCTGAGTTATTTTTAAAATTTGTATTTATTAGTAATTTTTATACATTTTTCAAAAAAAAAATTGAATTACACACTATAAAATTATAAATTAGATGATCATCATAAATTAGATGTATCTCTATGCGTACCTGTAGAAGATTAGAGCGTTTCGAGATACACGCGAATTTATATATTGGCGAGGTTTGGAATTTGGTATATTCGTTACAAGCGATAGTAACGCCAAATGTGGCACGCTTCGTTATGTTAGCATTTCGTTAAAAATATTTGAAAATATGAACGATGCAGCTTTTTTCCGCTCATGCTCAACGGAAGCGAAAGGGAAATAGGTTACACTAAATAAAAAATTTCGCCAGGTGAATTTGTCAGGACTGAATGTTCTATGCATACTTTTGGCGAACATGGTCGTGATAGTATAAGTCCTGATATCGAACAGGGAGCTGAATGCAGCTATGTTCTGTGGTAGAGTAACTGTGGTTAAGTGGTAGAATAACTGGACGTAAAGAGGGTTTAAAAGAACCCTTTTTGTTAAACTAATATTTACAGCCACTTCCCAACTCGGAAGGGATAACAGAAAATAATGACCGCACTTGGGTCTAAACTGAACAATCAAATAATTTAAAGTAAAGCTAAGTAGAAATTAAGTAGTTGTTGCTCACAGAGCTATAAACTCGAGGTTGGCCTCTATGCTAAACTATGAATGGTGCGTAGCAAGATTTAGCTAATACTAACGCACTTAGATTTCTTCAGTAAGTAATAGCGTAACAGCGCTAAGGCTTAGAACTTAAATACTAGCTAGTCAGGTGGACGTCGAACAGAGCCGCAGTGATCTGAGACTAAAAGCTCTCTCACCCTGAGAAGTTCCTCGCTAACCTTTTAAATTTAAAACTTGGCTCCACTTCAAATTAGCATAAAGCTGAAACGCGCGCTCATTCTAACGGGAAGTTGAAATAAGAACTTACAGGAAAGAGAAAATTAACATAAAACTTTGTTAGTTTAAACTAAAACCTTACAAATTATTCTTTGTGCAAACTAGATAAAGTACCCTAAGATAAATTTTTAAATTTCTCACCATATTTTGAAAAATTTGATATTTGGCATAATTTGACTCGTAGAATCGAAACATAGAAAAAAATCAGTATGTCATTTCAGAAGATATCTGATTTTGTGTGAAAATACCTATGTTAGAACACTGCTATGTATAAATTTATTATAAGCTACACGTTCGAGACATCAGAAACGCAAATTAAATTTCGTCCAGAGATATAGAACTGTTCTTTTGTGTGTGTGTGTGTGTGTGTGTGTGCGTGCAAAGTGTGCATGAGCACTTTCAATTGGTGGATAGGAAAACAGCAAATAGGCAAACAACTTTTGTTGCTTTTAGTAAAAAATCTTCGATAATTTTGATGGCTTATAACAATCATCGAAACAAGCACAGGCATTAATTCGTAATTGAAATGAAAGCAAAAGAAATATTCGTTTCCGAAAAATTCGGTAATGATTTGATATCACTCCACCAAGCACTCAGAAATAGACGCAGACATGTCATTTGGCGTCTGCCGAAATTAATCAGGCAGCTGCGTTTATAATCAGACATTAAATGTCTACTTATTATTAGACGCAGAACTTTTACGCTTTCATAAAACGATTGCAGAGCGCAGGCGAACTGATATAAATATTATGTTTTGCCTATCATTTAACAACGATTGAGTGCAATGGATTAATCGAAGACAAGTCTAGATTAAAGAAGGGGTTTATTAAATATTGCGATTCCATTTATTAGGCCGGGAAAGGAACAATTGACGTGTATGCAGAATTAAATTTTGATTTAATAAATTGCTGCTGTAGATTATAACAGATGAAAAACTAAAAATCATATTAGACAAGGAAAGCTTTTTTTTATCTGTAGTAATGATTGTGTCAAAACATTAAAAAAACTGAGAGAAAATGATTCAAACAAGATTTTTTCCAGAAAATAGTCGCCTATCCATTGTATGCACGCGGTCTCTATTTTCGCGATCATTCACCTGTAAATATATACTTCCAGTTCCAAAAAAGTGTTTCAAATCACGTGAATATTCACGTTTTGGCAAGTTAAAATTTAAAAATCTGATGTCTACACCTCATGACTTCCTTGTACGGAATATTAAATGATATGAATTTATTCCTGCATTTCATTTAAACTTATTTCCCCGAATTTCATTAAAGATATATTTCTCATTCAATTAATGCTGTTCTCACTTCGCGACGAGGCAGAAATACATAAAGCTTCACAATATCTTCATTAAAATTTTAAAGATATTGAAAAACATAAAACACCAAATATAGTTAAAACAATTTAAAGAACAATTTTTACAATTCAAATTAGAGTTTCTACTCAAAAACAAGCCATTCGGCCAGCGGGCTAAAAGGCAGATTTTTCAGTGCACAAAACTAAAAGTTTCCTTTCGGTCCCACTCGGCAAAAAGACACTGAAGATGCAGAAAGGTTTAATTTGCTATTCTGCTAAGTTTCAAATGCAAACAAAAATGGCTTCTGTGGTAAGAAAAATTAGGTTTAGCTGCACTTAAACAACCTTTAAATTGTTGATAATTCTACAACTGTTGCTTGCAAATTAAGTAAAGGCATAAAAACCTTAACCGGAAGATAAAAAACAACATAATTCAGTCATTTTAAAGCGAAAAATGTGCGATTTACCAGCATATAAGAGCAAAAAACCTGAGCTCACTGAGAGAAGCAGAGTCGATATACATGCATACATATATATATATATATATATATACATTTATATACTTTTGGTGCTGCTGATTACAACCAAAAAGAGAGGTTTACAACTACATGTAATAGCAGTCCTATATACAAAATTTCAGCGTTCTGAGGCTACTTGTTTTTGAGTTATACCAGATACGTACATACGTACGTAAGTACGTACAGACGCCTCGGAAAAAATATCTTTTGAATCCATTTTAAATCAGTTTTATAATTTTTTTCTGGAAAAAGAGTTCTTTATTATGTCTTTACGTACAGATGTCACGCAAAAATATAATTAAATTGCATTCGATAGCGGTAAAAGTGGATATTTTCATTGAAATATGATACGCAGAATTTTTCGTGATTACAATATTTCCTTTACTTCGCACAAGGAAGTAAAAATGTCAGTTTTGGACAAAGAACAAAATCTAACTTTTTACGCTTTCCCTCTCAGTTCTTGTATTCAGATTTAGGGAAATTTTGCATTTTTAAGCTTATATAAGGTGTTTTCTCCTTCGTTCCCGCATGCCTTTGTGGCTTTGGAAGCATATTCGACAGGTCCGGGATTTGAGTCACGGCGAGAGCAATGCATATTTTTCCCTTGTTTCACACACACAAAAAAAGAAAAAACCTAATGACCCTGTAAGTGGCGTCCGAACTAAAACTAAAAGGTGGTGGACAATAATTCGTCACCACTAGGATTTAGCGATTGGGTCCCGTAATCGACAATCGCCCTTTAAAAGGGGGATTGGGCTTAAAATACAAATACTCAAAATTAGGTCTAAAATCAAAATACGGGATACGTGGTACCTTATACACGAACTACGCATCACGTAGGCCTCGATCACTAAATTAAGAAGACCCAATCAGATTACACAAATACATTGGTCACCAGACAAAAAGATGGTTGGCATAAGATTGGGGAAACCAAGCATTCAGGGTTACCAGAAAACAGGTAGTGGTGCCGAATATTTGGTGTCAATTCCAAGAGACGCTCTTTTCTATAAAATAAGTTTCTAGTACACAGCGCAAAATGGAAAAAAATAAATAAATAAATAAATAAAATTCTGAAAGGTTTCAGATTTTAAATTACGCCAAAGCGACATTTTTTAACGTTTTGTGTGTTACCTTTATTTATTAAATATCATGTTCTTTGCACTTAAACCGTAAAATTCAGTTCAACAGCAATATCGCAAAATAATTTTTAAAATGAGCATATTTTTAGAATTTACGATACACAGTCTCGCGCGCTGGAGATAAAAATGCTTTTTATGTAGGACGTTGCCATGGCTCGCATTGAAATCCTCGAGTTTGTTAATCAAAAATTCTTTAAAGTTTTACAAAATATGAAATCGATCATAAAACAAATTCAAAATTCAAAATTAGTTCTTCCAGATGCCCATATTCGCAGTAGGATTACGTCATTCAAAATTCGATGGCTCTAGGTACCTTCGTTTTATCACAATGCGAGAACCATGCATACTTTTATGCACATTCTTCATTATTTAATTTTTTTAAATATAATACAGGGCTGCAATATTTGGTGGCGACAGTTTGAAAAGTGACTCAGACTTTTAATGTTTCCGACGCAATGCCGAAACAAAAACAATAGTCCTTCAGGGACAAAGTCCCTTTGGACTTTAAAAAAAAATTGGGACAATTCTATATCTGCCGTTCTATTTATTTCATTTACTTCCACCCCATCCCGATTTATTTTCATGTAATTTTTTCATGTCTCTTGCTTCGAAATAGCTAATGTTGCTACTGTGCCGCCCGAACTAAAAACATTAGTATATGATGATTCTCTACCACCAGGAGTTGGCGACTGGGTCCCGTGTTCCCCAGTCGTACTTTAAATGGGGGCATATATAAGGTATTTCTCCCGCTCGCTTTCTTAGCATGCCTTCGCGGTGTAATAGTCAGCACACTCGGCGCGTATTCGTGAGGTCCGAGGTTCGAGTCTCGGCGAGGGCATTGCTCATTTTTCTCAGATTCCGCTTCCAAAACAAACCTAATGTCTCTACAGTACAACGAAGAAATAATTTTATAGGTAACAATTTGTAGATTTAAATTTGGAAAGCATTTGTATTATGTTTATGTCACTCAACAAAGCAAGTCTTACCCAACCAGTAAACGAAGGAATTATGCAATACAACAGTGTGTGAACTTGTAATGAAATCAGCGTCCGGTTATTTTCAGAAACAATTCACACTAAAGTACGTCAGATTTGCTCCGTCTTTTGCTTGAAAGGACGTAAAGAACGTTACTTTACTTTGCTCTTGGTGCACATTGCTGCATACGGTCATGTTTGTAGATGACGAGTCGAGTGACGAAGATGTTTTAAAATACGTCCGGTGCCAGTGCCGACACTCAGGTTTAGTTATAAGTCCAACAAAGGTTAATATTAGTGAAAATGTACTGCAGGCTCTGGTGAATGAAGATAATTTTGTTCCTATCAAACTCGCAAAAGATAACGACGAAATAATGTGACATGTACTGAGAAAGGCTCACCAGCGGCAGAACGGTGAAGTCGCTGAACACTGGTAATTCGATCCAGGGTTCAACTCCAGGTGAACGGGCTCCTCATGTGTAATGTGGATATGAGTCTCTCCCCGGGCCATTCCTGCCTTTCACAGATATCACTGTCTGAGTAGGAATAATCAATAAAAAAGTGTTCCTAAAGAGTAGAAAGGTGATGAGGAATAGAAGGAGGATAAAGGGGACACGCAGGGGAAGAAAATCACTTGGAAGAAAGCTGACGAACGATTAAAGGCTTTCAAAACATCTGAAAAGAGATGTTCCTTTGTGTCAGGTGCTGATATTATGAAGCTGTATTACATACCATTCAAATTTTTGAAATTACGGGGACAAACTGATAAGCTAGCAGACATTCGATATTATCTGCAATGCACAAAGAAATTAATAAATTTTAATTCCTTTTAATTTTAACTTTAATACAATGTTTAAAGTGGTTTTTTCTGAAATATAAAATCATGTGTATGTAAGATAAAAAATGTATAAAACATAAATTGCGATTTAAATTAGCAATAACTCTATGCGTAATGAAATATTGTTACGAATTTCACATTTATTTGGCTATTTATTTAGAATTGTAATTAGATTTGCTTCATGTTGCCTTAGCAACGCAGACGTTTTTTAAAGAGAAAGCTACGTCAAAAAAAAAATAGCAATAAAAATAAAAGAGCGCGCGCATTTAATGCTTAATAAATAAATATCTCGTAATTACTGTTGCCATCCAGAAAAATCTAGAAAAATCGTGATTGTTCTACTGATAATTAAAAAGCTTATAAAAGCCGAGGTGAAACATCTCATCTCAGTTAGTTAGTTGCTGTTGTTGCTGTTATACTTGTAGCTGTAAAAAAGCGAACTGCTGTTTGTTTACTTAATGCTGTATTAATTGTAGCGATTTCGCTGTGAGATAGAACTATTTTATCCGTTTAGAACTGAGTTTTTGCTAATCGTTTGAGATATTGTGATATTGTGCGAAGATCTGTGAAGAAATATTTCAGCATTTTAATTTATTTCTTGTGGAAAGAATAAATTTTTGTTAACTTTTTACGACTTGTGCATTCAATATATTACGAACCCGTACGCACGTAACAATTTTTGGTGTCAGGAGTGGGATTTTTGAATGCCATTAACTAGAGCAATGGAAGAACAATTAAGACAATTCATGGCAGCCTTTGCTGCATTTAAAGAAGAAATTAAAGCTGGCCAAGATTCCGTGAAAGAGGAGATGAAAGCTGTTCAAGAATCTGTTAAAGATGAAATGAATTCTGTTCAAGAAAAGATGGAGAAATCTGTTAAGGAAGAAATGAAAGCAGTTCAGGAATCTGTTAAAGATGAAATGAAGGCTGTTCAAGAAAAGATTGAAGAAGGTCAAGAGGAAATGAAAAGAGAAATTACCAGCGTAATAGAAAATAAATTCGAGGCCATGGAAGGCAGAATTGACGCTGTTGAAAATAAAGTTGAACAAATAGAAGGAAGAGTTTCTGCGGTGGAGCAACGAATCGAAGGAAGAGTCTCTGCCGTCCAACACCAAATCGAACAACAAATTGATGACAAGGTTTCTGCGGTTGCGAAAGAAGTTGATACTTTAAAGAAATTCGTAGCGACGGCAGGAAGCAATTCGGATACTGTTAAATTTCTAGCCATGTCTGCGCATCCCTCTCTGAAGCTATCGACATATGATGGGAAGACCTCCTGGCAAGTGTATAAGACACAATTTTCTATAGTTGCGGAAGCTAATGGATGGGATTCCCAAGCTAAGGCCTGTCATCTTGCCGCTTCTCTGAGAGCAGACGCAGCGGATATCCTTCAGACTCTTCCCGAAAACAAAAGGCTAGATTTCGAAGCTCTGTCCGGCGCATTGGAGCTGCGTTTTGGAGAGAAGTGTTTAAAAGACTATAGCAGGCTTCAGTTAAAATCTCGTCAACAGAAGCCTACGGAAACACTTCAGGAGCTCGCCACGGATGTTGAAAGGCTGTCCCACCTCGCCTTTTCGGAGTGTCCGACAGAAACAAGAGAAATCCTGTCATTGCAATACTTCATCGACGGCATCCGGGATCCTGAAATACAGAAAGCACTGCGAATGGCTGATGTGAAGGACTTAAAAAGTGCTCTGGTGTATGCCATGAAATTCGAGGCAGCACAGCAAGCCACTCGTAGAGACCGCCACCCAATCAGAGCTGCTCACATACAAGAACCAGTGGATCCAATGACTGCTCGCCTAGACGATTTAACCAGAAAGGTGAATGCTTTGACACGGAATACTGGTGACAAGAAACCGTTCGTAAAGTGCTGGAACTGCGGTGCTGAAGGGCACATTCGAAGAAACTGCAGAACACCCCAGGGCACGGATGTTAAGACCGCGCCTCTCAAGAAGGAGGGAAACTAATTCGTGGCCATCTCGCGGGGCGGAGGTTGCCAGATAATGAAAAGCCCCAGTTTAAAGCGCTTCAGATTTCTGCAGTGAGTGGCGGCAATAACGGAATTTTCATCATGGGACAAATCAATGGAATTCCTTGTAACATGACGATCGACACGGGAGCCAATGTTACCATCATTCGAAAAGATTTGGCTCAACAACTCGAAGGTAAACTTATCTGGACGCCGCCCTGCGTTACCCTCCAGACTGTGTCCGGCGAGAAGATCAATATAGAAGGGAAATTAAACGTTAACATCACCTTTGGAAGTGCCGCTTACCATCACACGGCATATGTAGCAGAAATTACAGACCCTTGCATACTCGGATTGGACTTTTTAAGGAAATACAATTTTTCCTTGGACTTTAAAAATAACGAACTGCATTCTGCCTCTGAGGACATAACTTTATTCGGGATTAATGATGAAGGAGTGAAATCTATCCACAAAATCATAGCTCAAGACGATATCACAATACCGGCAAGAACAGAAATTTTACTTCCTGGATCCATAGCCGAAAATAGAAATTTCCGCTACGGCGTCATGGAATATCCCAAGAATTGTAATAGCCCTAAAGGAGTATTAATAGCCTCAGCACTCGTCGACCTATCGGGGACCGTTATCCCGGTGAGAGTTGCCAATGTAACTGATAAGGCGAGAGTTATTAAGAAAGGTGAAGTGGTTGCAGAATGTACTCCAGTAACCAGCGTTGAAAGAAAAAGTAACATCTCAAAAACCGTGTCTTCAGACAACATTATATCGGAGTTATTGCAGAATGCGCAATTAAACGATGAGGAAAAGAATGCTGCCGAGCGTGTCATTAAAGATCTTCAAGATGTTTTCTCCCGCTCGTCTTCTGACGTGGGTCGAACCAGTTTAACTCAGCATAGAATCGATACTGGTGATCATCCACCAATCAAGCAACATCCAAGACGTCTGCCGATTTCGAAACAGGAAGAGGTGCGAACACTTTTAACGGACATGCAAGAAAGCAATGTCATCGAGCCTTCAGCAAGTCCCTGGGCATCTCCCATCGTCCTGGTGAAGAAGAAAGACGGGTCAACTAGATTTTGCGTTGATTATCGCCGGTTGAACGAGGTTACGAAGAAAGACAGTTACCCTCTTCCTAGAATTGACGACATTCTGGATACTCTTTCTGGGAGCAAGTGGTTCTCGACACTTGATTTAAAGAGTGGATATTGGCAGGTAGAAATACATCCTGATGACAGAGAAAAGACGGCATTTACTACAGGACAAGGACTTTGGCAGTTCAAGGTGATGCCGTTTGGACTATGTAATGCGCCGGCTACATTCGAACGTCTAATGGAGACTGTTTTAAAAGGTCTTTCATACGAAGCCTGTCTGATATACCTGGATGACATCATCATCGTCGGGAAGAGTTTCGAAGAACATTTGGAAAATCTTAGAAAGGTGCTTCAGAAACTGAAAGAAGCCAATCTGAAGTTGAGTCCCGCTAAATGCAAATTATTCAGACAGGAAGTGACTTACCTCGGACATGTCATCTCTGCTGAAGGTGTGCGCACGGATCCTGAAAAAGTGTCAGCAGTTAAAGACTGGAGACGTCCCGAAAATGTCCACCAGCTGAGAAGCTTTCTAGGGCTTTGTACCTACTATAGGAGATTCGTGAAGGATTTTTCATCCATTGCGAGACCCCTTCACAAGCTGACAGAGAGCAAGCAAAAGTTCGTGTGGACAAAAGAATGTGAGGATGCATTTAAGAATCTGAAGGAAGCCTTAACATCTGCTCCAATCCTGACGTATCCTCAGCTCGACAGACCATTTATTCTCGACACGGATGCGAGTAATGAAAGTGTCGGCGCTGTTCTGTCCCAAGAAATAGAGGGCCAAGAACGTGTAGTGGCTTACTGGAGCAAGTGCCTATCTAAACCGGAGAGGAATTACTGTGTCACCAGGAAAGAGTTGCTCGCCATAGTCAAAGCCGTAGAACATTTCCATCATTATCTATACGGCAGAAAATTCCTGCTCCGCACAGATCATGCATCATTGGCCTGGCTTTTAAATTTCAAGAATCCTGAGGGTCAGATAGCCAGGTGGATACAGAGACTCCAGGAATATGACATCACTATCCGTCATCGCAAGGGACAGTCGCACGGAAACGCTGACGCCTTGTCTAGAAGACCTTGCCCAGAAAACTGCCGATATTGTTCCAGGGTCGAAGCTAAATACCAACTGGTTAATCCAGTCGCACGGCAAATTACAGCATCAACATTGGCTGATCCAGATCCATGGACTGACAAGGAAATCAGGAAAGACCAGCTACAAGACCGTGATATTAAACCCATAATTGAGTTAATGGAGACCTCAAACAGAAAACCTACTTGGCAGGATATTTCGAGCTATAGTCCCACTACAAAACAATATTGGGCTCTCTGGGACTCACTCCATATTCGAAACGGCGTCTTGTACCGAAAATTCGAATCGGATGATGGAAAAACATTCCGATGGCAGCTGGTACTCCCAAGATCCCGAATCCCGGACGTCCTTAAAGAACTACATAGCAGCCCTGCAGGAGGTCACTTCGGAATAATGAAGACCTTGCAGAGAGTTCGGGAGCGTTTCTACTGGAATAATGCAAAGGATGACGTGCAAAAGTGGTGCCGAACTTGCGATGCCTGTGTAAGTCGGAAAGGACCGAAGAAACGCAGCCGGGGGAAGCTGCAACGTTACAATGTAGGAGCACCTTTTGAACGTATCGCCTTTGACATCTTAGGACCTCTGCCACGAACTGCTGATGGCAACAAATACATCCTCGTTGCCATTGATTACTTCACCAAGTGGCCTGAAGCGTATCCTATTCCTGATCAAGAGGCTGTCACAGTAGCAGAGATGATGATACAGCACTGGATTTCCAGATTCGGAGTGCCTCTTCAGTTACATTCCGATCAGGGAAGGAATTTTACCTCGGCTGTAGTCAAGGAACTCTGCAAGCTACTCGGCATTGACAAAACCCAAACGACGCCTTTACATCCCCAGTCGGACGGTATGGTAGAGAGGTTTAATCGAACCATCCTCAATAACCTCTCATTAGTGGTTTCCAGAAACCAACAGGACTGGGACAAGAAGTTGCCACTATTTTTACTGGCTTACCGCAGTGCTGTCCACGAGACTACCGGCTATTCCCCATCTCAGATGCTCTTCGGTCGTGACCTTCGTCTGCCATGTGATCTTTTGTTTGGTCGCCCTCCAGATGCGCCTTCATCGCCTGAGGAATACATTCAAGACCTCCAGGCCCGGTTTGAAGTGATGCACAACTTTGCACGAGAGCGAGTCAACTTGGCGACGGAGAAGATGAAGACCCGCTACGACACGAGAGCTACTGGACATCGTTTCAACGAAGGAGACAAGGTGTGGTTATGGAATCCGACTCGTCGAAAAGGACTTTCTCCGAAACTACAATCACCTTGGGATGGTCCTTACACAGTCCTAAACAGGCTGAACGACGTCGTGGTTCGGATCCGTAAGTCATCGAACTCTAAACCTAAAGTCGTTCATTACGACAGGTTAGTTCATTACTATGGCCATAGTACGTAGTGTATATAGTTGTAAATAATAATGTACATAGTATAAGACCATGGTCCTATTTGTATTTAGTATTTGATTTGTATTTGTTAAGTATTAGTATTTGATAAGTATTTGTATTTGTTAAGTATTAGTATTTGATAAGTATCTGTATTTGTTAAGTATTAGTATTTGATAAGTATCTGTATTTAACAGCATTTGTATTTGATAGTATTTGTACTTAGTATTTGATAGTATTTGAATTGTATTTAGCGTTGGATAGAATTTAATTTGCTGAAAGTAACTTATTGGAATTATTGTTTATTTTGTTATTATAAAGTAATGTTTATTATAGCACTGAGGCTTTAGTTGTAAGTTTGGCTTCCTGTCCAGGGATTGTACTGCCCGGGACGTGCAGTCCTTGGGAAGGGGGCAATGTTACGAATTTCACATTTATTTGGCTATTTATTTAGAATTGTAATTAGATTTGCTTCATGTTGCCTTAGCAACGCAGACGATTTTTGAAGAGAAAGCTACGCCAAAAAAAAAAAACAATAAAAATAAAAGAGCGCGTGCATTTAATGCTTAATAAATAAATATCTCGTAATTACTGTTGCCATCCAGAAAAATCTAGAAACATCGTGATTGTTCTACTGATAATTAAAAAGCTTATAAAAGCCGAGGTGAAACACCTCATCTCAGTTAGTGAGTTAGTTGTTGTTGTTGCTGTTATACTTGTAGCTGTAAAAAAGCGAACTGCTGTTTGTTTACTTAATGCTGTATTAATTGTAGCGATTTCGCTGTGAGATAGAACTATTTTATCCGTTTAGAACTGAGTTTTTGCTAATCGTTTGAGATATTGTGATATTGTGCGAAGATCTGTGAAGAAATATTTCAGCATTTTAATTTATTTCTTGTGGAAAGCATAAATTTTTGTTAACTTTTTACGACTTGTGCATTCAATATATTACGAACCCGTACGCACGTAACAATATAATAAGTAACTCATTGTAATGAAGTAGAAACTCATTATAATGAAAGCAAACTTAGAAGTAGAAAAAATAATGGCAAAAATGAGTAGAAACATTGATGGCGTTGATTGTATATTCATAATGAGGAGAAAGAATTTTGATTCCGTAGAATGTTGATCCATAATGTACAGAAAACTGGAACCCGAGGCATATTAAATTTTCATTTTTATTTCAGTAAGTACGTTGCGATCATAAACAACATAGCACACTACTTGCGCCTATTTAGAAATACTTGCATTTTTGATAGCGTTGCAGTAAGAACAGAGCAGCAAGCAGCAGTGCAGCTAAGCGAAGTGTAGAAAGCAAGTGCAGTTGTGTTCAAGATGACATCTTAATTCAGAATGAGTAGTTTAAGTTAGCAATGCATTTGACTGGATAATAAATATTAATTTAGAAGTCAAACAACAAAAATCAGCGTTATATTTTCAAATTTTCACAGGACTAGTTTGGACGCTTTTACCAAACCCCCGTGTTATTGTATCTGGATAATAAATATTGCTCTAATTTGACAGGATAATAAATATCGCTCTCATCTGACTAGATAATAAATATCGCATTCATTTGATTGGATAATAAATATCGCTTTCATTTGACTGGATAATAAATATCGCTGTAAAACTATTATTGGCTGTTTGAGTTTTAGTTCCATTTACATCATCAATGTTGTGTAACAGTCAGGTTATATGGTTTTGTTTGGAAATAACGCTGCGCAGGAAAAGGTTACTGTTTTTAGAATAAGATGGGGAAATACTCAAATTAAAATTAAGCATAAAGGGGCTATTGCTAATTTAAATTATAATTTATTTTTCACATAATTTATTATCTTACATGTATGTATATTAATTTGAAGTCATTTGTAATGTTTTTATATTATTTATTTAATTTCATTCGATAAATAATATATAAGGTATTTTTCCCGCCTTCTTCGCATGCCTTCGTGGTGTAGTGGTCTGCATGCTCGACGCATAACCGAGAGGTCCGTGGTTCGATTCCCGGCGAAGGCGTTGCTCATTTTTTATGTCTCCTGCTCCGAAATAACCTAATGTGTCTACAAATAGAAAAAAAGACTAGCAGATTTCGCACGCTACAGTTGCTGTATATGGCATTACAGAACATAAATTCGTAAGTTCTAGAAATATATATTGAATTAAACAAGATAATGTCTTATCTGTATTCGGGGAGGTCTCCTTGCTGCCGCTTAAAAGAGATTTTACTGTAATACCATAAAGTTATATAAAGCAAATGCGAAACATTAAGCTTCATATGTTCATATATGCTGAAATCACAGTCTAAGAAGCCTTTTGTCCGAATTAGGAAGACTTCAGTACTATTATTTTCTTTATGATGAAAAATGATTTTCATTATCCTCTGAAAGAAATCAATATCCATTCAAAAATGGTTGTACGAAGAGAAATGATAAGCTTGAGTATTATTTATGGATGATGTGCTAGTGCATCTCCCGAGCAGGTGTCAAAACGACTCATAAACTATACTTTACTTCTCAAATCTTCCAAGTAGATACAAAATTGTATCCATTTTTCTTCATCAATAAACATTACGTTGTTGTTCTCTTCTGAAATGTTTCCTTCATTTTGCTTTAGTTATTCGTGCAATGAGTCACATTTTCGAAGCTGAATTTCATAAATTCCACGTGTTAATTATATTTATCGATGTGAAAGAACATTGGCAGGGCTTTTATTAAATTCAATGCCATTTTGAGTCACCTTTTTGCAGGTTTCCTTCCGAGGATCTTCGAATCAGTGTGTTAATTATTATACAAAATGAAGATGCACAGGAAAAATGTCATAACTATTCACAAGATAAAACCGACATTTTCTCCCTTCATATATTGTTTATTAACCCAAAGGGCGTTAGCCTAGAAGGGCTATTAATTTCGTTTTGACATTTTGTATCGATTCACTGTAATGTCCGTATCACTTTTCAAACTGTTGCCACCAAATATTATCGCCCTGTGTTATATTTAAAGAAAATAAATAATCAAGAATTTGCATAAATGTTCGTATGTTTCTCGCATTGTGGTAAAACAACGGTATCTAGAGCCATTCAATTTTGAATAACGCAATCCTCCTTCGAATACGGGCGGCCCAAATTTGGAATTTATTTTATTATCGATTTCATATTTGGTAACACTTTAATGAATTTTTGATTAAGAAACTCAACGATTTCAAAGCGAGCAATGGCAACACTGTAGGAAGAAAAAATTATCACTAGCGCGCAAGATTGTGTATCGGAAATTCTAAAAATTTACTCATTTTAAAATTATTTTGCGATATTCTTGTTGAACTGAATTTTACGGTTTAAGTGCAAAAAACATGACATTTGATAAATAAAGGTAGCGCACAAAATGTAAAAAAAAACGCCCCTTTGGTCGTAATGTGAAATCTGAAAGCTTTCAGATTAAAAGGCATTTTTACAGATTTTTCGGTGCACAAATTCGGTGATTTTTCCGTATACAGATTTTTCGGTGCACAAAACTGAAAATTTGCTTTTGGTCTCACTCTGGAAAAAGACACTGAAGGCTTAGAAACTGACTTAATTTGTTGTGGACGCTATGTTGAGTCAACATATGCGGTAATTTAATAACTTAAACGATAATTCCAGAATGGATTATACATGATTGAATTTGCAATAATAGAAGAAGACGTTATTTTTGTTGTTGCGAAACTTAGCTCCTCTAGCTTGTCAACAAATCCACTATTGTGCTAAGTTTCAAATGTAAACAAATATGGCTGCTGTGGTAAAAATGAAATAGGCTTAGCCGCAAAGCAACTTTAAATTGTTGATAATTCTACAACTATTGCTAAGTTAATTAAGCGCATAAAAACCATAACCGGAGGATAAGAACAACATAATTCAATCATTTGTAAAGCAAAAAATGCACAATTTGCCAACCTATAAGAATTAAAAATTGAGCTGAATAAGCCGAGTAACAGAGTGAGTATGTATATCTCTACATATAATAAAACAAAGAGTCTTTGTGTGTGTCTTTCGTTCGTGTTGCGAGTAAGCTAATAGACCCAGGGCCACGAAATTTGGTACATAGGTGTATCTACACAAGAGCCAGTGCACCTCGAAGCGATTTTTTCGAAATTCGAATTCGAATTTTTTTTATTTTATGTTTTGTCACCAAATCGCGTTATTTTGACACATAATGGGCTACAGGAAAGCGAGATTTCACTCTATACATTTCATTTTTACATCGTCGTGAAGCGTAGGCACTTCGCTATTTTACGAACTTAAAATAAATTTCGTATTTCAATAAATCGATTAAATACGAATTTATTTAGGAAGGTGAGCTTAACACCTTTTCAGCGGAATTTTTTTTAAAAAAAACTTATTTTAAAAAATGTGCTGTTTATTTTCCTTTGATTTTTGGACACGTTGAACTTTAATCCTTTCGACTCCTTTTAAAAAAAGAATTTTGGAAAAATAATAATATTTTGTATTTTTTTTTAATTTTTTAAATGAAGCTTCCGAATACACTTCTCACATCTCAGATATTTTAAAATGTAGTTTTGGCAACAATTTTCCTTTCTTATTGTTGTTGATAGATTTTTGATGAAATTGCATCATTTTGAATAGTTTCATTCTTTTAAAAATTTCGGTTTGGCAACAATTTTTCATCGTATTTCTTATGTTACTGTTTTTAAGAGACTGAAAAGTTTAAGAAATTAAAAAGTTGTTTCTTTTTGCAACGGTAAATTGTTTAATTACTTTATTAGGATAATTAACATTTGTATCAAGGGATATTGCTTATTTCATTGTAATATTATGTTTTAATTATATATAATTTTAATTATAAAAAAGTTTTGCATGATATTTTTTAATCTGTTTAAGTTCTTAATCTGTTTATACCATTTGAGTTCTTAAGATTTTGCAAAGGGAAGTTGGTTAATTTATTTATTAGGATAAGTAATATTTGTATTAAGGGATACTGCATATTTCATTGTCATTTTTTATATTTATAATACATTTTTATTGATTTCTTATTTGATAAAGTTGTTCTGCAGAGTAAAATTCTGCGCGAAATGTTTTGTTTTTTGAGTTTCTTTCATGTTATTTTTTGCTTATTTCACTGTTTGTAAGATATTGAAGAGTTTTGCATGATTGTTTTGCATGAGCCAGCGCACCTCGAACCGAGTTTTTCGAAATTCAAATTAGATTTTTTTTAAAAAAAATTTTTATGTTTTCTGACGAAATCGCGTCATTTTAAGACATAGTGGGCGAGATTTCACTCTATTGAACAGTTTAAGAAATTGAAAGATTGTTTCTTTTTGCAAAGGTAAATTGTTTATTTAATTTATAGATCTATATTTAAAAGGCCGAGTCTTTCTGTGTGTGTAGCTGTGTTTCGTTCGTACTGCGCGTAAGCTAATAGACCCAGACCTATGAAATCTGGTACACAGGATGCATCTAGACAAGAGCCAGTGCACATCGATTTTTCAAAATTCGAATGAATTTTTTTTTATGAAATAGTATCAAATTGATGATTTTCTCTCTTTATATGAACAACAATGACACGCAGCCATTGTTGCTGATATCAGCACTATTGCCACCCGGAAAAATGACGGCGATAATACTGTGCAGTTTTTAAATTTAATGTTTCTCTTGGATACCGGACGTTTGTCTAGAGAAGGCAGCAGGAAATTGGTTAATTTATTTATTAGGATGATTAATATTTGTATTAAGGGATATTGCTTATTTCATTGTATGCTTTTTATATGTAATGCATTTTTAACTGAATTTTTTTTCCGTTGTTGTTCGTTTCTTTTTCGATAAAATTGTTCTCCAGAGTAAAATTTTGTGCAGTTTTCAAATTTAATGTCTGGTGTTCTCTTTAGGCATTACGCTTAAAAGCCAAACGAAGGCTGGCCGCGCAGCGGCTAGTATATATATATATATATACTTTTGGTGCGGTTTATTTATATACATCTGGACAAGATTTTTTTTATCTAATGCTTAATAGTTTCAGAATTTAACCAATTGAAAAAACGAATCTACTTTAAACAAGCCTGAGGTTCGTTTTCGATGAATCGAATGCTTGTCCCGTTATGTATATTTAAGCACAGCCTTCATAAATATGTACTGAGAATCTATGATAAAACCATTAAAGCATCACACCATTGTACTTTCGCTGCATTACAGATGAATGAGAAACGCCCACGTTTAATTAAATGAGTACGGGCGAAAAGGGCTTACTATCTACAAACCTTTCTCCAATGTTTACTGCCGTCAAAAAAAGAAGGCCATATGCTTTCACGTTTGTAAGGAAATAAAAATGGAAAGGGCGACGATACGAATTAAATATAAAAAATCTGATGTGTACACCACATGACTTCCTTGTACGGAATATTAAATTATACGTATTTTGCATTTCATTTAAACTTATTGGATTGAAATAAATCTACTTCCTTTATAGCGCATAAATCACAATAGAATAAATGCACTCTTAAAATTTACTATATTTGTTTACCACAGCGACACTCTGGCTCTAGCTTCACTTAACAGCGTTACATTTCATTTATTTTATAACTGATCAGAATGCACAAAAATTATGTATGTCATCTGGAGAATTACCTAATCGTTGCCACATGTTCTATTCAAATATTATAATAAATCTAAAAGGATGTGTAAAAGAAATTCAACAAACACACACACACAAAAAGAAAGAAACAGTTTTTAGCAGACGATTCAGTATTTCTCATTCAATTACTTCAGTTCTTACTTCGCTACCAGGCAAAAATACATAAAAAACTCAAAATATCTACATTAAAAATTACGAAGCAATCTTAAACACGTATTCCCTCGAATAAATTTCAGAATGGATTAAGCGTGATTTATTTCGCAATAATAAAAGAAAGCGTTATCCTTTTTGTTACGAAGCTTAGTTTCTCTAGATTGGCAACAATCCAGTATTCTCCTAAGTTTCAAATGTAAACAAATATGTCCGCCATATTGTTACGAAAGTTTCTCTAGATTGGCAACAATCCAGTATTCTCCTAAGTTTCAAATGTAAACAAATATGTCCGCCATGAGAAAAATGATTAGGCTTAGCCGCACTTAAACATCTTTTAAATTGTTGATAGTTCTACAATCTTGCATGCAGATTTACTAAAGGCACAGAAACCTTAACCGTAAGATAAGAACAACATAATTCAATCATTTTTAAATCAAAAAATGCACAATTTACAAACATATAAGAATAAAGAAACTGAGCTCGCTGAGCCGAATAACAGAGTGTATATAGGTATTATTTATATACTTTTGGTGCGGCCGATTACAACCGAAATATGAGGTCCACATCTACATGTTATAACAGTCCTATATACAACATTTCAACATTCTGAGGCTACTGCGTTTTGAATTATGCGAAATGCATACATACATACACACGTAGATACATACGCACGGACGCCAGGGAAGATCTTTTCAGAATCCATTTTAAATCAGTTTTTAAATTTTTTTTGAGGAAAATGAGGTTTTATTCTGTCCTTACGTACAGATGTCACTCAAAACCATCGTTAAATTGCATTTGATAGCGATATCATACTCGAAAGTTTTCGCAATTACAATACTTCCTTTTTACTTCGGAGAAGGAAGTGAAAAAAAAAATCTGGATTTGAATTTGTACTAATATTGGAAGAAAAGGAATTCAGAAAAATTTTTATTGTTAAACATTATTTATACTTCCCATAATCTTTTGTGTTTAATCCTTAGGGATAATGGGGAAAATGTGTAACGTTTCTAAAAAGGACAGACTTAAAGAGCAAATTATAAAAAGGGGCAAAATTTGAATGCTTCGATATAATCTACAGTTCAGTATTTTTTAAAATTTATCTGTTTCGGGAAGTACAGCGATTGCAATGCAATTTATATATTATGTACGTCACCTTTAAGCCTGAAAAAAATAAATAACATTTAATCATATCTTCAAAAAATGACAACAACTAAAGTATGCTGTCACGGTCAATAGGATTTCATTATGGAAATTTCAAACCAGTGGACGAAGAATCATATAATAATATTGGTTATATAATACTAGCGGAAGTAGCGGATGCCACGGAAGTTAAATTGACAGTAATGAATCTAACAAGAGACAACGATACCGCTGTAATCCTTCTCTAATCACGATGCAAAAAATACCATTCATAGAAATACATTTTTCACTCTGATACCATATGGAACCCACATAAAATATTTCGACAGAAATATTAGTTAATTCTCTATCACTGTATCAGCAAGAACGGCACGCAGTTTTTAATAATTTTCGTCTTTCTAATCAAATGGTCGTAAAGCCTCAAATTCCATCCAATATTTCACTTATATTCAATTTTAGTCGATTTAAATGTGGCAAATACATTGATCATAATTGATCAGAAATCAATAACGCGAAAGAACAAAACAAACACACAAACAGTCATTCTTCTTTATATATATATATTTAGTAATACTAAAAAGTTTTTGATTGACAAACTCTACGATTTGAAAGCGAGCAGTGGCAACACTTTTAGAAATGAAGCATTTTTATCTCCAACGCGCGAGAGTGTTGCCACTTGGAAAAGTGAGTGCGAAAATTAATGTTTTCGGAGTTTTTAATTAATATTTCGGCTGATTAAACTCGTACGAAGATGGTACGAGTACGAGTTTTACTTTATCCCTACATATAATAAAACAAAGAGTCTGTCTGTGTGTGTGTGTCTTTCGTTCGTGTTGCGAGTAAGCTAATAGACCCAGGGCCACGAAATTTGGTACATAGGTGTATCTACAGAAGAGCCAGTGCACCTCGAAGCGATGTTTTCGAAATTCGAATTAGAATTTTTTTATTTTATGTTTTGTCACCAAATCGCGTCATTTTGAGACATAATGGGCTACAGGAAAGCGAGATTTCACTCTATACATTTCATTTTTACATCGTCGTGAAGCGTAGGCACTTCGCTATTTTACGAACTTAAAATAAATTTCGTATTTCAATAAATCGATTAAATACGAATTTATTTAGGAAGGTGAGCTTAACACCTTTTCAGCGGAATTTTTTTTAAAAAAAACTTATTTTAAAAAATGGGCTGTTTATTTTCCTTTGATTTTTGGACACGTTGAACTTTAATCCTTTCGACTCCTTTTAAAAAAAGAATTTTGGAAAAATAATAATATTTTGTATTTTTTTAAAATTTTTTAAATGAAGCTTCCGAATACACTTCTCACATCTCAGATATTTTAAAATGTAGTTTTGGCAACAATTTTCCTTTCTTATTGTTGTTGATAGATTTTTGATGAAATTGCATCATTTTGAATAGTTTCATTCTTTTAAAAATTTCGGTTTGGCAACAATTTTTCATCGTATTTCTTATGTTACTGTTTTTAAGAGACTGAAAAGTTTAAGAAATTAAAAAGTTGTTTCTTTTTGCAACGGTAAATTGTTTAATTACTTTATTAGGATAATTAACATTTTTATCAAGGGATATTGCTTATTTCATTGTAATATTATGTTTTAATTATATATAATTTTAATTATAAAAAAGTTTTGCATGATATTTTTAATCTGTTTAAGGTCTTAATCCGTTTACACCATTCGAGTTCTTAAGATTTAGCAAAGGGAAGTTGGTTAATTTATTTATTAGGATAATTAATATTTGTATTAAGGGATATTGCTTATTTCGTTGTATGCTTTTTAACTGAATTTTTTTCCCGTTGTTGTTTGTTTCTTTTTCGATAAAATTGTTCTGCAGAGTAAAATTCTGGGCAGTTTTCAAATTTAATGTTTGGTGTTCTCTTTAGGCATTTTTCTGGTACACTTAAAAGCCAGACGAAGGCTGGCCGCGCAGCGGCTAGTATTTAATATTTCAGTTTCAGTGGACATTTCTTCGACGTTTTTCCCAATGAATAGAATATTCTGTTCTGTTGTTTTATAGCTTGCATAACCGCTAAGCTGATGTGTTAATACAAAGCTTTATTTTAAACATTTATATGACTTTTTTCTTGCATGGAACTCTTTTAAAAGAGTCGTTTTTCTTTTAATGCTATTCTTTAAAAAGAATCATCGTTTCTTTTAAAATAATTATGTTTATTAACCACTCTTGTAAAAGAACAGTTTTTTTAAATCATTTTTTACCCTTCCTCTAAAAAGAAATATCTTTTCTTTCAAAGACACTTTTTTTTTAAAAGAATGGATTTCTTTTAAAACAATACTTTTCTTTATTTCCGGTTACATATTTCTGTATAATACATCCCATACAACATAATCATAATACAAATAATTGCATATAAATAACTTAAAAGCTAACAAGTACGCTAACAATATGATTAAAAGCTTTGAAGAAGGGATTATTGGATTTATGTTACGTATGTTTACTTCCTTATACGAAGTAAAAGAAGTATTGTAATAGCGAAAAATTTCGAGTATCATAATTCATCGAAAATATCCATTTTGACGGCTGTCGAATCAATTAGAACGATGTTTTTAGGCGACATCTGAACATACGGACAGAATAAAGGGCTGTTTTCCCCCAAAAGGATCGTAAAATGGATTTAAAATAGATTCACGATATATTCTTTTCATAACATCGGTACGTATGTATGTATTCGTCTCGCATAACTTAAAAACGAGTAGTCTTAGAACGTTGAAATTTTGCATATATATATACTAAATTACACTATATATACTAAATATACTATATATACACTATATATACTAAATTTTCATAATTTAAAATTTAAATTAGCTTTATATGAATTAGATAATATTTTTGCACCTGTTAAATTCATATATATACTCACTCTGTTACCCGGCTGGATGAGCGCAGATTTTTATTCTTAGATGTTGGTAAAATTCTCATTTTTTGCTTTAAAAAGAACTAAATTCTGTTGTTCTTAGGTTCCTGTTAAAGGTTTTATGCCTTTAGCTAATCTGCATGCAATAGTTTTAGAATTATCAACGATTTAAAAGTTTAAGTGTCGCTAAGCCTAACGAGGCCGCCATTTGTTTACATTTAAAATTCTTAGCAGAATAGCGTATTAAGTAAGTTTGTTCATAAACTTCAGTGTCTTTTTGCCGAGTTAGACCAAAAGTAAACTTTCAGTTTTGTGAACTGAAATAGTCTTCCTGCCCGCTGAACGAATTGCTTGTTTTTGTGTAGAAACTCTAAATTTCAGTTGCAAAGAGTGTTTTTTTAACTGTTCCACTAGGTAAAAAGAGAGAAAAGTGTGTAATGTTGATTCGGTAACAACTTTTATTTTGGAATAATTTTCTCGGATGACTTAGCGTAATTGTGCTTGAATATCCTCCTTCAATGCAATAATGCGAATGAAACCTTCTTGAATTATAACATCAAGACTAAATATATTGCAGTTAAATGTTCCTAGGAACCAAAAAAATACTTTATATATAATATACATAATAGTTCTAGAACTTTAGATAAATGTACGCGTACAGCTCTTCTTAGGATAGCAAAGCACAACCTCTTAAACTACTAAAAAGGTTAAGAGAATTTAAAGCACATGTAAAGAGCGAAGCTCGCACGGAGATCTAACTCTGAACTTAAACTGAGAGCTGACGCTCTCTCCAGTTTTATATAGTTTCCACCCCGGCCGCGAGAAGTCTCTAGTATCTTCCATTTCTGAAAATTATTGGAAGTATACCCAATTAAAGTTACATATAAGGGCCGGATACGGTAACAGTTACATGTAAGAATAAAATACAATTATTCAATTACAGTACAAATTATAATTATACAGGGTTCGGACAAAAATGTCGCTAAATAGTCGCCAAGCTTAGTTACTTTAGGTGATTTCTTGGTAAATTTGGTAACAAAATTAGTCACCAAAACGATCGCCAGCTTGGCGCTATCTCGCCAGTTTAGTGAGATAGCCACTTAGCTCAATGTAAAATAACTTGCTCGTGTAATCTTAGTTTATCGACCGAGCTTTGCTCTCTTCAAACTTTTCATGCTAGATTATACAAAAGATGCTACAATTTCACATATAATTTTGTAGACACATTAGGTTATTACGAAGCAGGAGAAGTGAAAAATAAGCAACGCCTTCGCCAGGAATCGAACCACGGACCTCTCGGTTACGCGTCGAGCATGCAGACCACTACACCACGAAGGCATGCAAAGAAGGAGGGAGAAATACCTTATATACTCCCCCTTTTAAAGGACGACTGGGGTTTTGGGGACCCAATCGCCAAATCGCGGTGGTGGAGAATCATCATCCACCACCTTTTTAGTTCGGGCGCCAGTGTAGAGATATTAAATTATTACGAAGCAGGAGACATGAAAAATGAGCAACGCCTTCGCCGGGAATCGAACCACGGACCTCTCGGTTACGCGTCGAGCATGCAGACCACTACACCACGAAGGCATGCGAAGAAGGCGGGAGAAATACTTCATAATTTTACTAAAATTATTTTCACATATATAAAATTCGTAACAATCTTAAATTTTTAACTTAGTTTATGATTTTGTTTGGCAAAGTTTCGAAAATCTTCGACTGCTTCATATACCGTAATTAATGGGAGTAAAAAAATTATTATTCATCGTTGAAAGACGATTTTTAACTGAATTATTTGATTGGCAACTTGTTTCCGAGACTAAAAAGGTAAAAATTAATAAAGACAACATAAAAAGATTTTATAAAATAAGTCTTATCTTATAAAATAATTAATGAACTAAAAGGAGTAAAATAATTTATCATGTAGTTTAACGAGAAAAGTGATTAAATACATCGCATTACAAAATTCAGCTGGAATTTTATATCAGGAGTAATAGAATCTTGAGGGCATAAAGAATGAAGTCTGTTAATAAAATGATAATATCAAATATATAAGAAATTATATCTTTATAAATTTATCAAAAGCTCCTCTTCTTTTTATTAGTTGCGATGTAAAATTGTAGAGAAACGAGAATGTAACTTTGTAAGGAGAATTACTTACTCCCTTGCTTTGTTTGGTGAATTATTTTATGAGTTTTAAACAAAAGCTTAGTTTACAAAAACGTTTGAATTTTTTCCAGTTTTCATGAGTCAGGAGACGTGTTTATAAAGACCAACATCTAAGCACGCTCATATATTTTTACCTCTCCCACGCGCAGAAAACACAATAGGGAATATAATACCGGCATTAATGTTTGGGAATTAAAGATGTCGCAGCTAAAAATTATAATTAAAAAAAATTAGGTAATGAGTTTTACAGTAAATTTGAGTTACAAAGACGGGAGAGACAAAGATTTTCAATCGAAGTACATTCATTAAATTTAATTGGAAATTCAGTTACAAAAATTCCACAGAAGAAAATCCAATTCCACTGAAACTTTTTTTGTGCTCTTTACTTTGCCACGCGCAATAAAGGGATTTCCTGAAGAAAAGGATTTAGGTAACATATAATGTTTAAACGGATTGGTGACAAAAGATGATTCGCAAGAGCTTATGCAATTATTTCTGTTGAGACAATTTTTTTTATAACGAAAGAAACTTTATTTAAGCATTTTAATGATTAAAGTGAAAGAATAACTTCTTTACCAGTACTAAAGTGGTATGTAAATATCTGCATTTCAAAACTGCATTTTACCTTATTTTTTTTTACTTACTTTTGCTTGATATGCATAATTATGCATTAAATAAATATTATTATTAAAATCTTCAACGCAATAAATATTAGAATAAGAATTTCCACCAGCATTCACTTGTACGGCAGGCTTAATTAAGAGGAATATTTTAGGATTCTGTAAACTCGTCCACCCCACTCGAAAAACTCAGCAAGCGAAAGACTTGTAGTGCCATTATAAACCACGCGCAGGTACCGCCCACAGATTTAGCGCCACTAATGGATAAGCGTGACGTCATACCACATTACCATTAAATTTTAATTTGTTTTATATTATCAGTTTATAAGGTATTTGCTCCATTCTTCCAGCATGCCTTCGTGGTGTAACGGCTAGCACACTCGGCGCGTATTCGAGAGGTCCAAGGTTCGAGTCCCGGCGAGGGCATTGCTCATTTTTCACGTCTCTCAGCATCAAAAATTCTAATGTGTTTACAGTGGCGCCCGAACTAAAAAAGGTGGTGGATGATGATTCTCCAACACCAGGATTTGGCTATTGGGTACAGTAATCCCCAGGCTCCATTTAAAAGTGGGAGTATATGAGGTATTTCTTCCGTCTTCTTAGCATGCCTTCGTGGTGTAATGTTCAGCACACGTATTCGAGAGGTCCGAGGTTCCAGTTCCGGCGAGGGCATTCCCCGTGCCGGGTCATGTCTCCTGTTTCGAAATGGGCTAATGTCCCCTGCTTCTAATTTCATGTATCCTGTTTCGAAAAGGCCAATTTTTCATGCCTTTTGCTTCGGAATGGTCTAATGTTTCTAGAAGGTACTTTCTTCCTCCTTTCCGTATGTCTTCGTTGTGTAACTGGAAGCATATCCGACGCGTTTTCTAGAAGTCCAGTGTTCGAATCCCAGGAAGGGCTCGATTTTCACTTTTCCGGCTTCAAAGAAACCTGATGACTCTGCAATGTAAACCGATTGATACTTGAAAAGCAAGCTTGGAAGTTCTAGGTGCTGCCGCGTTTTGCAGTGCGATGAGCAAAGAAGTATACATTACTTATATATTCATAGATTCCTTATTATTTAATAGTGGAGGCATATAACACTGAAAAACGAAATAAAAAGTTTGCTTTAGACATCACTTGATTTTCTTTTACGGAATTTTTGCTGCAATTCAGTTAAACTTTATTTCCTCGAATTATTCTAATTAATTTAAACGATTCCTCAAGGAAATTTGAAAATGACATCAAAAACTGTAAATTTTGAAATTTATGGCGTCAGTTTTTGTTGTTTGTTTTTGTTGTACTAACTATTTATGTTATTAATTTTAATCTATCTTTATTATTTTGTGAGTTATTAAACATCAAAATGGGTCCGGGACTTTATTAACACCCTGTATTTCTGAAATGACATTGAAAATCGTCTAAAAAATGTGCGAACAGCCTTGGTATACGTATAGGTTTACGTAAAGTATAGGTATACGTAAATAAATGAAAAAGATTTATGACTTCGTAGATAAGAATTGAAAAAATTGAGAGTGATGATCTTGTAAGAGTTTAAAAAGATGGAAATAAAGAGATCACAGCAGAAATGTTAATTATATTTTTACCTTGGAGGAGGATCTGAATCAGCAGCCTGTCTCCCAAGGTAGTCCGAAAGATGCTGTATCGGATTCAGGTTTGGGGATTGAGCTGTCCATTCCATCCGCTCCATACCGTGACCCTCAAGATATTCTTCAGTAACCCGAGCTCGGTGCGGTCGAGCATTGTTTTCCATCAGAAGAAATCCAGGACCAATAGCAGCGGCATATGAACGGACATACTGATCAAAGATCTCGTCTCGATATCTCACACTGGTCAGAGTTCCTCCATGGAGCATATGCAGGTCATGTGACCACCGAGAGAGATTTCGGCCAAAATCATTGTTCCGCCACTTCTGTAACTGTGTCTTTCTACAATGTGGGATTGGTTGTATCTGGAGCGTTGTTCTCTCCAGATCAGTTCACGACCTGAATCACTCTCCAGTGTGAACTTAAGACTTGTGTGTGAAGAGAACTGGCACCCATTTTTGACTGGTTCAGGAGACGTGTTCTCTTGTCCAACATAACATCTGTGTCCTCGGATCAAGTGAACACAAACAACGTTTCGTTTCGTCTTGCATACTGACCTGTATCGTGGAGACGTAGATTAGACGTAATAGCTAAGCTTCTTGTTCCTGTTGCCGCTAAAGGATCTGCTATGAGCTGAGGCACAGTAATAGTAATCCTCCTTTGGACAAAAGATCTAAATAATGGTCTCCCGTAGGTGTTATAACTCTAGGTCTGCCTGGAACATGTCTTCTAGACACAGAACTGAGTAAATAGACGGTGGACCACGGTACAAGAGACATTAAAACCGTAGAAGCATCAGCTTGTGACATCCCCATTTCCGTCCATTTGATCGCCCGCCACCTCAACGAATCGGGCAAACGACTTCTTCTGGACATTCATCGACTCTCCTGGATATTGTGCACGAAACTACAATAACAACTACAGATCAACAGTCGTGAACAAAAGTTACAATTTTTGCATTTTTTCACCTGCTTCTATTTAAGTATTGATTTCTGTAAAATAAAAGTGGTAGTTATTGTTGTTGCATATATTTTCTTAAACTTCGTTATTGTCATGCATATGAACTGTGAATTTAAACGTTACTGACATTTTTGTAAGGGTTAGCTTTGAAAACCCTGCTGTTGCTTACGTTTTGGAGGGCAATGTACTTAGTTAAGTAAATTTCAATGTTAAAGTTACAGACTTAAGTATATTAAGTTATAATAAGTCATACAGAGGCTGTTCACACATTTTTTAGACGATTTTGGTAAGCGGTAATAAAAAATCGTTTACTGCGAAACAAGTAATTGCAATTGTACTATGTTTTTAAAAGTTAAAATTATTGTCTGTGGCTTGAAAGTTTTGTTTTTATCAAAAATAGCGAATTTAACAAAGCAGTGGTTCGCAGGCTACATTTACGCTCTTTCCGAAGAGAACTATGCGCACTCCGTTATCCAAAAACGATGTGAGAGTCATGGTTTTGTTATATCTAAAGCGTCGATAGGTAATATCATCAACAAGAAAGGAAAGAAACGTCAAATTGGAGCCTCAAATGGGACAAAAATTCCAAACAAGTATCCAAGAAAAAACGAACATCTTCGACTATTGCAAAGGTACGTTGTTTAATGTTAAAAGAAAATCCCCCTAGTCAAAGGACAGTTGCAAAATCGTATCGTTAAAATGTTCGGTGTCCACTGTAAATAAAATGATAAACTTTGATATAATTCTTAAGAAAGCTGAAAAACGCAATGTGCATCGTCTTCTTCCAAAGCATATCGCTCGACGCGGGACACGCTGCAGAATTCTATATGAGAAACACTTATCCGAAGAAAAATGGAAAACAGTTGTCACAATAGATGAAGCATGGGTGTATGTAAATGATTGTAACAAAAAAAGAGCCATTTATTATCATAAAAGGGGAGACAAAAATTGAAGTACATGGTTCAAAGAATCGAAAGAAAGTTTTTCTAAGGGATTCATGATGGTTGCTGGTTTTTCTTATAACGGCAAGTTAAAAATAAAGAGAGTGCAAAAAAGGTCAAGATGAACTCCAAATACTATCGGGAACATATTTTATCGCCAATGTTTCTGAATGAAATACCATCGCTTTACCCACAGTGCCATCCATGTGTGAGACTCCACCAGGAAAAAACTAGCTGTCGCACATCAAAATCCACTGGAAATTTCCTAAAAGGAAATGGAATATAAAACTCGTATCAAGGACATACCCTTCACTGATATCCCTACTAAATCTCCCGATGTGTCACCAATGGATTTTTGTGCTTTCGGACTTTTAAAAACTACATTATTCAAACATTGTCCCAAAACCCTAACGGGACTCTGGAAAGCTGTTCGGGAGGAATGGGATAGAATACCTCTTCTAATGGCATTTATATCCTGGAAATTGCGGTGTCGAAAGATAGTTCAGAATAAGGGATGTCAAATAGAACATTTAAAGCCTAAGAATTTTATGTAATTTAGTTTTGTGAATACAATATACATCGTGTAAAAAATGTGCGAACAGCCTCTGTATTAAGTAAGTTATATTAAGTCATAGATTTAATGTATTTGTAAGCAGGAGTTGGGATTTCTGGAAACTTTTATTTGAGTCAAATAAAAGTGTCATTTATACCTTTTTTACCTGAGTGGTACGTTACAAGATATAGCGATAAATCACTTCTAATCTTTTAAGACGTTTCGTATGTTTTGTGTTTCCAAAGAACACGAAACGTTACAAGGTTGTAGAGTTATTAGAGTTTCTGATGCTGCACACGTGAAAAATGTGCACTGCCCTCACCGGGACTTGAACTTCGAACCTCCCGACTAAGCGTAGAGTGTATACTTCCAGTTATATCACAAAAGTATGCAAGAAGGAGGAAGAAAATACCTCGAAAGGTTTTTGCACCAATGACCACTTTGAAAACTGAATTACAAAAAAAAAAAAAAAAAAACATTTCCCACTGCACTCATCGTTTTCGAAGAGTTGCACAGTTCACGCAAATCTTTTATACGCCCTCATTTTATGGCCAATAAACAAAAGTATAAAATTTCTTTATGTGGCATTTGTACGTGATAAAACTAGCCTTTAAAGGAAACAATACATCTGTGATAGAGAGTTTTCAGTTTACTTCTGTCCTTTTACCAAGCTAAGAAATCCATTTCGGAGAGCTCACTGAAATCGTGGGGCGAATGGAAAAGCATACAAAAGCGATAGAATCATTCCCAGAAAGGTAATTTTTTTTTCTCGTTATGTATATTCCATTCCATATCTTGTATAAAATCATCAATTCCTAACCTTTGAAAAAACGTTCCGAAATATAAGCTCTTCCCTTCAAAGAGCTAAAAGGGGCAACGATGGCTGCTGTATCATTTATCCTTTAAAAACGCATAGGAAAGCAGACGAAGCTGTTAGAATAATTTCTTGTTGCTTGAGAGTTTTTTGAGATCAAAAGGATCAGCTTGTGGACACATGTTTTTTTTTTAAATATTTTTAGCACTTTTTTTTGGCCTCGTCCAAAATTGCTTTTCCTCATTACTTTTTTAGCGGCATTTCTTATAACCGATATATTGGACAAAACACGAAATCTCCTGTTTTGATACAAATGTGATTCCAAATACTTGAAAAAAATATAAATTTGTTTCCTGCTCTGTAGTATCAGAAATGCTGCCAGTTGTTCGACGGAAACTAATTACGATATGTTGTTTTTATAATCACTTTTTATTCATTTTCGAAGAACCATCGAGATGTTTTTTGGTAAGTGTATTTGAGTTTTCGATTAGCGTAGTTTCTAAGATCATTTTTGTGAAATACTGCTAATTTCGTTACTTTTATTTTATTCAAGAACAAACATGAAAGAATATCTCAATTCTTATTAATTAAAACGACAATTATTCTGTATTTTAAGGCTACAAATGGACAGGTTTGAATACATGTATATTTCTGTTAATGAATTAATTTTTTGTTTGTTTGTTTCTTCAGGATAATTATAATTTCCTTCATTCTTCAGGAAATATATCAAAAAAAAAAAAAAAAGCTGAAGCGGCTCAGATTTTAACGGTCGCCCAAAACGATTTTTTAAGGATTTTCTACGCGTTCTTTCAGTTCGCATTTTACTAGTCTGTTGTTTCATTTCGTCTTGCTAACCCATTTTTTTTTTGTCTTTTAAGCTTTATTATTAAGCATAATTTTCTTCGCATTTACTCGATATACAATTCCACAGCAAAATTACAAAAATTTTAAAAGCAGCGTGTGTTTAGAACTATCATCGAAGTTTTAAGTGTTGCAAACATTTTTTCTACTTTATTCAGTCTTTTCTGTGTTTATCATATCAATGTATAGTTTTCTTAGTAAGATGGCTGGCAAAAAATTGTTTCGTTTTATTATTATTAACTTTTTATGTGTTAAATTTATTAATTAAATATCACGTTCTGCGCACATACGAAAAATAAAATTCAGTTGAACAGCAAAATCACAAAATATTTAAAACTAGCATATTTTCAGAATTTTCGATATACAGACCCTCGGGCTGAAGACCACAATATTTTATTTCGTACAATGTTGTCACTGCTGCTTTGAAATCATTGAGTTTGTTAAAATTTAATTAAAGTTTTCCGAAATATGAGGTATAAAATTTGAAATTCGAAATTCCGGTTTCCAGGTGCACATGTTCGTTTGGAGGACTACGTTATTCAAAATTGGATGGCTCTAGGTACCGTCGATATTTCCCAATACGAGTAACATACATACGTACATGCAGTTTTCATTATTTAATTTCTTTAAAAGTAATATACAGGGAGATAATATTTTGGTGACAACAATTTGAAAAGTGATTGAAATACAGGGTGTTTATAAAGTCCCGGACCCATTTTGATGTTTAATAACTCATACAATAATAAAGATAGATTAAAATTAATAACATAAATGGTTAGATAGACTCAAAAAGTTTCACGACCCTTGTCCATGAACTTCCACGTGTGCCCCCCTTCGTCGCACGGAGAATATCAAGTCGATATTCAATTTCACGCCAGGTACCGGCAAGCATGTCGGCATCCACAGAGGCTATTGCGGTTGTCATTTTGGCTTTTAGGTCATTCATGTTCGACAATCTCCTCCTGTAAACGTTGTCCTTTACAAATCCCCAAAGGAAAAAGTTCAGCGGCGTTATATCGGGTGATCTGGGTGGCCAAGGAATAGGACCTCCTCGCCCAATCCATCTTCCTGTAAAAGGGACATTCAAAGAACTAGGAACGATGGTACCCCAGTGAGGTGGTGCACCATCTTGTTGCAAAAAGACATGTGGTTGAAACTCTTCTAGATGTGGAAATGCGAAGTTTTCCAACATGTCTAAGTATACGACTGCTGAGATCGTCTTTTCTGTAAAAAAGAAAGGCCCAATGACTCGGTCGTGCATTAGTCCACACCACACATTAACCTTTGGGGAATCCCTTTGTGCCTCACGGTATTCATGGGGGTTTTCAGATCATAATTATAATTACAGTTACATATAGGAATCAGTTACATTTTTTTCAATCACAATACCAATTACAGGTATGCAGGAACTGGAGCAAAATGTTGCCAAATGATTGCCGAGTTCGGAGACATTTGGCGATTTTTCGATAAATTTGGCGACAAAAATTAGTCCTGCTGCCACGTGCAGAGGAATCAAGAGCTGTTAAACACAGATCACGCACTAAGTGGTTGTTCTATTAACAAACGCTATTCACTGACGAATGCACATTCCAACGACAGGGGATCTCGAATAACCATAATTATCATATCTGGGCAATTGATAATCCACACACCTGCTAACCCAGGGTCGTTCCAATGCGGTTTCTGAGTGGGCCGGAATCGTGCACAACCACTGATTTGATTGATAATTGCTGCCAGCCCCCATCCGGTATAGTGGTTAGCGTCGCTGACTGCTGTGACGAAGGGCCTGGATTCGAATCCCGGTGAAGGCATCGATGTTTGTAAATGTATAGTGTCGGTGCGATACTCTAAATATGCGGCGCGCCGAAAGTTCTCTCGTGTGATTGGGTGGAAGGGGAGAGGGGTGGGAGACCCTCGGACCCGTCCCACGGGATGCTCTCCATCAAAATTGTGGGCGGAATTGAGCCAAATCGCACTGTCACCTGTTAGGTGCTCAAGGCTGTTGCCAACGACAGGTATAATCAAGCGCTCCTTGCCGCGAGGAATGGGCATTAGCAACAAAACACAACATAATTGCTGCCAAGTCACGGACGGGTATTCATACCCGGTGTCTTGTGTTTTTGAGAGAGTTGCTACAGGAAGTATTAAACCCTATTCCAACAGATATTCATAGACACCTGGGGTTCCAACACGACGAGGCACCAATCCATTAAGATGTGAATAGAAAGTAGCCAGATTGGTTACAGAGGCCCAATAATCTAGCCTGCAAAATCACCTAATCTATCATGTCGGGATAGTTCTCTCTGCGATCAGAAGAAGAGACTTATTTGCGATGGAAGTCAGATCGATTCCAATGAACAACTTGTTTGCCTATATTTGTAGTCGCTGGAACCATATGAGGGATGCCAGTTGTGTTCGCCAATGTATGCCGGACAATCCCTCGCCTGTGTCAACCCTGCGTTAGTGTTGGCGAACGCCATTTTGAGCAGTTGGTGTGATAGGGAATTTAATTTGATTTTTTTCTATAAATCCTTTTCAGTGGTGTCCTTTCATTTGGTCTCTGTCTACTTTTTCCTCATCATTTCATAACGTAGAACGTGTCACCTTCTAGTTCCTTACAATTTGAGTTCCGACTATGGATTATGTAGTAATTTCTCTTTGTCCAGTTGTGTATTTGTTAACCCCTAACGTATGTGCCAGGAGATTAGGAACAATTTTTTGAAAGCAGGAGAGATAAAAAATGAGCAATGCCCTCTCCGGGATTCGAAACACGGACCTCTCGAATACGCTCCGAGCGTGCTGACCACTACACCACGAAGGCATGCTAACAAGGCGGGAGAAATACCTTATATACTGCCCCTTTGAAAGGGCGACTGGGAATTAGGGTATCCAATCGCCAAATCCTGGCGGTGGAGAATCATCGTCTACCAAGTGTTTTTTAGTTCAGGCGCCACTGTAAAGACATTAGCTATTTTTGTAAAGAAGGAGATGTGAAAAATGAGTAATGCTCCTCCCCAGGACTGAAACCTCGGACCTCTCGAATAGGCACCCAGTGTGCTGACCACTGCACCGATAAGTCATGCTAAGAAGGCGGGAGAAGTACCTCATAATACGAGGGTTGGAACTTTAATAGTGGCAACTATTTATTTACAAGGAATACAAAAGTGATTCATGTCACCATATTTTACAGTCCTTCAATATAGTCGCCAGCATTGTGTACAACCCGTTTCCAACGATGTGGAAGTCGCAGAATACCTGTAGCAACGCCTGTTTTGTTGATAGTTTGAATGGACCGGTCTACTGCCGCAAGTCTCAGGAACAGTTTGGAAGCGAGTGCCACGAAGTGGTTCCTCCATCTTAGGAATTAAGTCATAGTCACAAGGGCTTAGATCTGGGGAGTATGGTGGATGGTAAAGCACTTCCCAGCTCCATCGCTTGAACAAATCAGTCACAGTTTGCGCTGCATGCGGTCGAGCATTGTCATGCAAAATGAGAGGAGCGTTCTGCAGAAAGTGTCGCCGTTTTTTTCTCAAAGCTGGTCGGAGATTGTGCTCCAAAAATGAGCAGTAATACTGCGCAGTAACGGTCTGCTGTGGGGGAACGGTATGCGTTAGGATGACACCATCACAGTCGTACACGAGAATCACCATAACTTTCACATTGCTGGGGTTCTGACGAAATTTCGAACGTCGTGGTGACCCGTGATGACGCCATTCGTTTGATTGGCGTTTCAGTTCTGGCTGGTACAATCGGGCCCAAGTCTCATCCAGCGTAATGATACGGCGTAAAAAAGCATCTCCTTCGCGCTCATAGCGCTCCAGGTGGGTTCGGGCAGCATCGTATCGTAGCCATTTCTGCATTTCCGTCAATTGATGTGGAACCCATCGTGAAGCAATTTTTCTCATGGACAGGCGTTCCTTCAGAATGTGCAGCACAGTCGTAGGCGCTAATCCTGTTTGTCCGGCCGGCTGACGAATCGTTTGGCGGCAATCACTGTCCATTAGTGCGGCAACAGCTTGCACGTCTGCATCGCTGACACTCGGACGACCTGGCCGCAGCATGTCTGCCACGTTTGGGTGTCCTTCATTGAATGCTTTCACCCATCTTGCTACGGTTCTGTAAGGCAATGCAGATTCCCCGCAAGCCTCTTGAAGCCCTTGATGACACTGTCGTGCTGTACGACCTCTGGCACATTCAACTTTTATCCAACATCGTTATTCTTGTTTTGAAAACATCCTGACAACCCTTACTTTAGACCGCGAGCTAATACAAGGATCCGTTCTTCGCGTCACCCCGCATGCGCGTGACGTAGGCAGGACGAGTCTTTTTGCTGAGAGGTAAGGTAGGTATGTAGTTCACGTGTGGTATACGCGATATTCTTTGGTTTTGTTGCGTAGCGTTTTTTCAGCTGTGTTGCCACTATTAAAGTTCCAACCCTCGTACATATATCTATATATATAAGGTTTTCATTTTCTTTCTATTGTTTATTTTTAGCCCAAAGTGGCCTTAAAACGAATGCTCTCGAAACGTATATGTGTGTGGAAGTGAAAAAAAAAACGCTCCTATGGGCGTCATTTTTTATGCTTTCTTTTTATCTTTAATTGCTCAAAACATCAAGCGGACCGAAACATGATTTAGTTCTCTTGGATTACTTAGGTTTTAATGTTTCAGATTATTAACCTTTAAGGAGTCGGTCTGGAGCATAAAAATATAAATAATCTGAAAAGTTAAATAAATTTAAAGCAGTTCTAAAAACGGTATGTCTTATTTCTGTATATACGCCTTACCTTTTACTTCATGTGTAGAGACATTAGGTATTTTTGGAAGCATCAGACATGAACAATGAGCAACGCCTTCGCTGGGAATCGAACCACGGACCTCTCGGTTACGCGTCGACCATGCAGACCACTACACCACGAAGTCATGCGAAGAAGGCGGGCGAAATACCTTATACATGTTTAAAAAATGCAACTGATTACTTTTAATGTAATTTTGGAATTTTCCTAGGACAGTTTAATATACATATGTAACCATCCTATATATGATATATATTGTTTTAAAAACATCGCAGAATATTTCATTTTAGCCTCTATAACAATTATTGTTTCAATTTAATTTAAATGCAGGTCATTAAAAATTGAATAAATTTATTTATAAATGATTCCTTTTGGTTGATTAAATTATATTTGTTAAATTAAATTAATACGGTGGAATAGATTATAATATTTACAAGAAATATTTTTAATCATTAAAGACAAAGATGCTATATATTTTACTGTTAAAACAGCGAGAATAAAAAATAACACTGCATTTATTTCCCTACGCAATGAATTCCATTTTATACCAGGAAAATGGCGTTCAATTAATGCATTTTACACTCGTTGCGTGTAACTATTTAAACCCCTTGTCTGGCGTTATAAATAAATTTTACTATTCTGATTAAAACATAAACGGAGTTTATATTTTGGAAAATTTGTTCATAATACCACATGCAAATTTTATCTGTTTTCCCTACGTCTAAATGAACAACAGATTTAATGTAATATAGTTATTTCAATTTCCTTCTTTTTATTATACATTTTAAGGCAGATGTAAAATTTCACAAGCTCTTAATGCTTTCTGTTCGCATGAGTTTATATTAAATTTACTCACAGGGTTTTAAAACACTGCGACTCCCTCTTTTAGTGATGCTTTATCCAACAATGAAAGACGTTTTTAAAAGAAGTTTTAAAAGAACTTTAATCCAATAAAGGCAAATTTTTAAAGTTTTTTTCTCAAGTTTTACACAACAATAATTTAGTAAATTGTTAGTCCAAAGGAGCTTTGTCCCTGAAGGACTATTGTTTTCGTTTTGCAATTTTGCGTCGGAAACATTAAATGTCGTTTCACGTTTCAAACTGTCGCCAGCAAATATTACAGCCCTGTATTATATTTAAAGAAATTAAATAATGAAAAATGTGCATAAATGTATGCATGCTTCTCGTATTGTGATAAAACGACGGTATCTATAGCTATCGAATTTTGAATGACGTAATCCTGCTGCGAATATGGGCATCTAGAAGCCCAAATTTGAAACTGGGAATCTGTTTTATTATCGATTTCATATTTTGTAAAACTTTAAAGATTTTTTGATTAACAAACTCGAGGATTTCAAAACGGGCCATGGCAACGTTGTACAGAAAAAAACATTTTTATCTGCAGCGCGTGAGACTGTGTGTAGGAAATTCTAAAGATATGCTCAGTTTAAAATTATTTTGCCATATTATTCTTTAGCTGAATTTTATGGTTTAAGTGAGAAGAACATGATATTCAATAAATAAAAGTAACATACAAAATGTTTAAAAAACGCCCCTTTAGACGTAATTTAAAATCCGGAATCTTTCAGTTTTTTTTTCCAATGAAAAGTTCGGTCAGTTTTTAAAACTAAGAACTGTAACAAAAAAAAATGAAACATTTAAAAAATTCTTTATCAGTTTGTTTTATTGGAACGGATTTTATTAGTCCAAAAAGGCAATTTGTCCAGACGGACAGTAATTTTGTTTTGGCATTTTAAGTTGAAATGTCGGTTCACTTTCCAAATTGTTGCCACCAAATATTAGACCCTTATATTATATTTTAAGAATTTAAATAATGAGGAATCTGCATAAATGTATATATGTTTCTCGCATTGCGATAAAACAACGTACTTCAAGCCATCGAATTTTGAATAACGTACGTTTCCATACGAATATGGGCATTTGGAAGCCCAAATTTGGAATTTGTTTTATTATCTATTTCATATTATGTAAAACATTAACGAATTGTTGATTAACAAACTCAGCGATTTCAAAGCGAGCAATGGCAACACTGTGGAAACCGTATTGTGGAATTAATTATGGAAAAAAAAACATTTTTATCTCCAGCGCGCGAGACTGTGTATCGGAAATTCTACACATATGCTTATTTTAAAATTATTTTGCGATATTGCTATTGAGCTGAATTTTATGGTTTAAGTGCGAAGAACATGATATTTAATAAATAAAGGTAACACACAAAATGTTAAAAAAAAAACGCATCTTTGGGGGTAACATAAATTCTGGAAGCTTTCAGATTTTTTTCTTTTAGTTTAAATTAAGTCTTATATATGTATTTAAATATCGAATACATTTCATTATCATACGCACAAAGAATGCAAAGAATTTTGTAAATAGAATTATTTAATGTACTATTACCGTTAAACTATATGATAAATTATTTTCTCCTTTTAGCATATTTTTTATTATATTCATTTTAAATAAGAGTTAGTGTATAAAACTTTTTTTGATTGTATTTTGTTATAATAACTGTATTTTCAGCGGTTATCTGTGCAAGCGCCTATTAATTAAAAATAAACAGCAATGGAAAACGAATGAAATATTGCTACGGATTTGGTATTTATTTAGCCATTTATTTAGAATTGCAATTAAAATTGTTTTATTTTCTCTGCAACGCAGACGCATTTGAAAAGAAAGCTGCGTGGGAAAAGTAAAAATACAGTGTCTCACAAAAGTGATGGGACACTTGTGCTTTACAAAAGGAAACTGTAATAAAATAAATTAAAAAAAGTGCAAAAATTTTTTGTGGGTGTGTTTCATACTTAAATTTAGTAACAATTATTACATAACATACATTTTCTCAAAACATTAAAATATTAATTTAATAAAAATGCAATTGTTTAGAACGGAGCAAAAATGGCTCACATAAGTGATGGGACACTTACTTTTCCATCAAATATTTATCCAAAAATTTTACTTTTTAAAAGGTTTTAATATTTTGTTGGATTTCCTTTTACTTTTAAACATGACTTAATCTTCTTGGGATGGATTCGACTCATTTGTTTGTGATTTCTGGAGTGATTTTACCCCATTCTTCTCGAAGCACCGATTTTAATTGTAGTTTTGAAGAAATGGTGTGTTTGCGAATTCTTGCCAAATATTCTCTATGGGATTTAAGTCTGGAGATTGGAGATTGTGGTGGTGTTTTTATTATTTGAGGACAGTTATACAGCAGCCAGAGTCTAACGTTCAAAGCAGTGCGCTTGGGGTCATTGTCCTGGTAGAATTTAAAATCGTTATGAAGGTTCAATTTTCGTGCTAAAGATTTCAAATTTTGATTTAATATGCCAATATACTTGTACTGATCCATTATACTGTCAATAAAAACAAGATTACCAACTCCAGCGGACGACATACAACCCCAGACCATAACTCCTCCTCCACCATGTTTTACTGCTGGCACCAAGTTTTGTTTGCGAAATTTTTCCCTGGGTTTTCTACACACCACGATTCTACCGTCAGAACCAAATATATTAAATTTACTCTTATCAGAAAATATAACTTCATTCCAGTAATCAAAATTCTTATTTATGTTGGATTTTGCGAAAGCCAGTCTGAGGTTTCTATTCTTTTCACTTCCGAAGAATTTTTTCCTGGCTGCTCTACCGTGATATCCAGTAGATCGAATTACTCTTCTAATAGTCTCAGGATTAACAATTACTCCATATAATGCTTGTAAATCAGCAGCAACTTTAGGAGCACTCATTCTTGGATTTTTTTTAATATTTCGAACGATAATTCGCTTTATTCCATTGGATAGCTTTGATGGTCGGCCAGGTCTTCTTTTATCCTGAATCATATGATTCTTTTTATATCGTTTAATGATATTGAAAACTGTTGAATGACTCAAGTTAACTGTTTCAGCAGATTCTCTAATAGATTTTCCACGTTCAATATGCAAATTAATAACTAATTTTCGAATTTCAGGCAAAGTTTCTTTTCGCTTAGCATTCATGGCTGCACAGAGCTAAAAAACAGAAAAATTCCAAAGCAAACTGCAAAGAAATAATGCAGACGATTTTATAAATTACTAGACGCTGCGCGGCTAGCCTTCGTCTGGCTTTTAAGTGTACCGGAAAAATGCCTAAAGAGAGCACCAAACATTAAATTTGAAAACTGCAGAGAATTTTACTTTGCATAACAATTTTATCGAAAAAGAAACAAAGGACAACGTTAAAAAAATTCATTTGAAAATGCATTACATATAAAAAGCATACAATGAAATAAGCAATATCCCTTAATACAAATATTAATCATCCTAATAAATAAATTAACTAACTTCCTGCTGCCTTCTCTAGACAAACGTCCAGTATCCAAGAGAAACATTAAATTTAAAAACAGCACAGAATTATCGTTCTCATTTTTCCGTGCTGATATTGGCAACAATGGCTGTGTGCCATTGTTGTTCATATAATGAGAGAAAATTATCAATTTGATACTATTTCATCTTGTCTAGATGCATCTTGTGTACCAGATTTCATAGGCCTGGGTCTATTAGCTTACGCGCAGTACGAACGAAAGACACCTACACACACAGAAAGACTCGCCCTTTTAAATATAGATCTATAAATTAATTAAACAATTTACCTTTGCAAAAAGAAACAATCTTTCAATTTCTTAAACTGTTCAATAGAGTAAAATCTCGCTTTGCTATAGCCCATTATGTCTTAAAAGGACGC
>KK117262.1:53788-65609 GCA_000611955.2 Stegodyphus mimosarum
TATTTTTAGAATTTTTGTTGCATAGTCTAATGGTGTCCCATCACTTATGTGAGCCATTTTTTGCTCCGTTCTAAACAATTGTATTTTTATTAAATTAATATTTTAATATTTTGAGAAAATGTATGTTATGTAATAATTGTTACTAAATTTAAGTATGAAACACACCCACAAAAAATTTTTACTTTTTTTTAAAATTTATTTTACTACGGTTTGCTTTTGTAAAGCATAAGTGTCCCATCACTTTTGTGAGACACTGTACAAACAGCGTGTGCATTTAATATTTAATAAATTAATATCTCGTAATTGCTGTTGCCATCCAGAAAAGTCGAGGAAATATATTTTACCAGAATGTTCTCATGAATAATTAAAAAGCTTATAAAAGCCGAATTAAAACACCTCATCTCAGTTGTTGTTGTTTTAAGCGAACTGTATTGTTTACTTAATGCTGCTATTGATTGTAGCGAATTCGCTAGGAGATAGAATTAGTTTCTCTGTTTTGAATTGAGTTCTGTTTAACGTTTGAGACATTGTGATATTGTACGAATATCTTCGAGGAAATATTTCAGTCTTTTGTTTTATTTCTTGCGAAAAGAATAAATTTTATTAACTTTTTAACGACTTGTGTATCCAGTCCATTACGAACCCGTACGCAAGCAACATAATAAATAAATGTATAATAAAATATTAGCAAATATATTAACGTAAAATTTATGGCAACAGTAATAAAACTAAAAGGTAATGCTATTTTAAAACCTTGTCTCGAGGAAAGATGTTTAGAAAAGTGTAAAAAACACTCCATTTGAAACACACCGAATGTTCTAACATGAATAGACGGATGTAATCTTGCACGAATATCATAAATCGAGCGAAGGAGAAAAATGAAAATACCGAATTTTAAGGTGGAGACAGCGCAGTTCCTCTCGAAATCTGATTTAACTTGCAGATCTGCATCCATCAACCATTCCTAATGAGGTTTATGACGATGTCAATTATAATGATCATCTTGTTAAAGTGAAGGCTGAGTTCGTTAGAGGAAGGAAATGCTCATATCTTATGCGTAGTGGACAAGCATTGTCCTTCCAGGATTTGCGCTAATTTATTAGTTAGAGGGTGCGGAATTTCTATTAATTCTTCACACCTTTTCTGAACTTCACCAAATTCTAAAGACTCCACGAAATGTTTCATTGAAGTCGCTTCGCCTCGCTTTCCAATTCTCTCATTTTTAGTTATCAAACGCCTTAAAACGCTTTTAGTGAATCCGCTTTGGTTTTTATCCAGCTGTTTACGATTCAGTAATAATTTCCATTCAGAAGGCTGATTGAAAAGAGGAAAAATCACGGTTTTCGAGCAGCATTCATCTGCTTGGATATAAGGGCTGATGGCGTTTGTTTCTTAGCTTTTTAATGTAAGATCATTTTATAAATTTTGTGCAGCCCTGACACCATTATTTTTAAGAACTCTTTGCCAACAACATTTGCTATTGTAGTCAATTAAATATGTCTGCATGTACGCTGGCCCCCCTCACACACAAAAAAGGAAAGGGGCAGTTCTATATCTCCCGTTCTGCTGAGCTGACTGACGAAATTCAACTTGCGTTTTTCATGTGTCCAAAGCGCGACTTAGGGTATGAATTAGATTTATATACAGCATTGTTCTAATATTAGTATTCTGACACAAATTGGACACAAAATCTGACATAACATACCAAAGTTTTTCCATACTTCGATTCTACGACTCAAATAATGTCAAACTGCCAAGTTTACTAAGTTTTTAAAAAAAGTAACTAAAAGTTTTAAAAACTAAACTAAAGTAACAAAAAGTTTTAAAACTTTTAAAAAGTTTTTAAAAAAAAACGCAAGAGTAGTTTTTAAAAAATTAACTCTCAAAATTTTAGCTCGTCGATGTTAATTAAATTTGGTATATATTTATTAATCTACCTTTTTTTATTAAACTTATTTGATTCTTCCTTTCACATTTCAAAATTTAGGTTCATTCCGAATAAAATTCGCCCCTTTTTATGATTTATTTTTGAAATTTGCATTTTGAAGTAACTTAGATATATTTTTCGAAAACATTTTGGAAGTATAATCTATAAAATACTTACCATCATCTTAAAGTAGATGTATTTCTAGGCATACCTACAAAAAATTAGTTTTTTTGTTCAAAATTTCCTAAAATGTACGTGAATTTACATACTGGCGCGTTTTGAAATTTGGCATATTTCTTGAAAGCGATAATAAAATCAAATGCGGCTTAGGCAATTTGTTAAAATTATTTGAAGGTAGGAACGATGTGACTTTTTTTCCGCTCATGCACAATATAAAAAGCGAAAGGAAAATAGGTTGCCATATATTAAGAAGCTCGCCAAGTGAATTATTCTTTGCGCAAACTAAAAAATGCGCCAAGATAAATTTTTTAATTTCTCCGTAAATTTACCCCAAATTTTACAAAATTAAGTATTTAGGCATAATTTGAGTCGTAGAATCGAAATGTTGAAAAAAATGGCATGCCATATAAAAAAAAAGGTCCGATTTTCTGTCAAAATACCTATATAAGAAGAATTCTATGTAGCAATAATATATATCCTAAGTCGCGCTTTCGAGACAAGAAAAAAGCAATTTGAATTTCGTCAGTTCGTACAGTAGAACGGGAGATATAGAACTCTCCCCCCTTTTATGCGCAGTGTACGCAAGTACATATATACCTTCCATAGATAAAAAACGAGTAGCCGAGTGTCCAAATACATATATATTCTCAATCTGTTACCCGGCACGGTGAACTCCGCTTTTTATACATATATATTGGTAAATTGTGCATTTTGTTTGCTTCGAAAGTAATGTTCTGGTTAAGGTTTTTACATATTTAAATAATCTGCATGCAATGGTTGTAGAATTATAAACAATTTAAAATTTTAAGTGGGCCTAAGCTTAACGAGGCCTCCATTTGTTCATTTTTGGAACTCTTAGCAGAATAGTGAATTTGGTGCTCCAGCTCACTGAAGTTGGTGCATAAAATTCAGTGTCTTTTTGCGCAGTGGGACGAAAAGTTAATTTTAAGTTTTGTGTACCGAAAAATGTGTTTTCCTGCCCGCTGATCGAATTGCTTGTTTTTGCGTAGAAACTCTAATTGTAATTTTTTTAAAAACATTTTTAACTGCATTTGGTGTTTTATGCTTCTCTGTATTTTACAATTTTTAATGACGGTGTGTATGTATTTTTGTCTTGCAGCGGATTGAGAACTGAATTGCTTGGATAAGAAATATATTTTTAATGAAATTCGAGAAAATAAGTTTAAAGAAAGGGCAGAGTGTATAATTTAATAGGCCGTAGAGGGAAGGTCTTGTGGTGTCCACATCAGATATTTTTATGCAGTTCTGTAAGACATTTCTTTAAAACTATGAAGGCAACTTTTAGGTGAATAGAATCTTGGCCTTCTATTAGATACTATTCTCTGTACTTAGTCATCGAAATTGGAAGTTTCAATTTCGTTACAAAAATACACATTACAGCTTCAGAGATTTCATTAACTTAATCAGGAAATTAAATTACTTTTTTCTTTGCAAAAGAAGTGAGGGATTTGGTTTAATCAATTTTCGGAGAATATCCAGCACGAAAAACAGAAGTTTAGAAGGTTTTAAATTAGAAATGCATTTTAAATTAAAAAATGCTCTTGAATCATGTATTTTAACCCTTTCGCATAGTAAAAAATCTGATGTATACACCATATGACTTCCTTGCACGGAATATTAAATTATATGCAATTTTCATGCGGTTCTTTTAAACATCTTGAATTAACCGTTAACGAATTTTGAATTAAATCTACTTCGTCAAAAGCGCATACACCACAATAGAATAAATGCACTCTTTAAAGTTCACTATATTTATTTACCATAGCCAACTTTCTGCGCTAGGTTCACTTAACAGCCTTACATCTCATTCATTTTATAACTCAGAATGCACAAAAATTATACTATGTGAAGAATTACCTCAAGTTCTATTCAAATACTATAATAAATCTAAAACCATGTACAAGACTAAACAAATAAAAAAGGAACAATTTTTCACAGACGATTCAGCGCCGCTTACCTAATGCGCAAGCGCTATTAATTAATTCAGTTCTCACTTCGCGGTGACTCAAAAATACATAAAAATTCAAAACATTTTCATTAAAAATTGAAAGATATAGAAAAATATAAAATACCAAGTACATTTAAAACAATTAAAAAACAATTTTTTACACTTAAAATTACAATTTGTACGCAAAAAGCAGTTAATAATTTAAATGAAAATTCCAGAATGTATCAAGCATAATTTAATTCGCAATAATAAAAGAAGACATTACTTTGTTGTTGCGAAGCTTAGTTTCTCTAGGCAACAATTCCACTATTCTGCTAAGCTTTGACCGCTATCATAACCAAAATTTAGGCTTAGCCGCACTTAAACAACTTTTAAATTGTTGATAATACCACAATTATTGCATGCGGGTTAACTAAAGGCATAAAAATCTTAACCGAGGGACAAGAACAACATAATTCAATCATTTTTAAAGCAAAAAATACACAATTTACAAACTTATAAGAATAAAGAAACTGAACTCACTGAGCCGAGTAACAGAGTGGATATATGTATACGTATATTTATATACTTTTGGTGCTGCCGATTGCAACCAAAATGCGAGGTGCGCATCTGCGTGTTATAGCAGTCCTATATACAAAATGTCAACGTTCTGAGGCTCCTAGTTTTTGAGTTATGCGAGATACATACATATATACGTGCGCACAGACGCCACGAAAAAAATCTTCAGAAACAATTTTAAATCAGTTTTATAACTATTTTGGGGTAATAGATTCTTTTATTCTGTCCTTACGTAAGGATGTCACTTAAAAACATAGTTAAATTGCATACAATAGCAGTCAAAATAGATATTTTCGTTGAAATATGAGACCCGGAAATTTTCGCTATTACAATACTTCCTTTTTACTTCGTACAAGGAAGTAAAAATTGACTTAATTTTCATAAATTACATAGGAATAACTTATTAAAATGTATAGATGAATCAAATATTCATTTATACTTTACATTTGTTTTCAGATCACCTTTGCAGTAATGTTTGAAAAACACATGTAAATGGCATTTCATGGAACATATTTATTAATAAAGAATCCAGCTTGAGTAATCTATTGGGAGTTCGAAATCTACTTTTCATACAGATGTAGCAAATGCTTTCTTGGCTTGTGGCTTGTAAAACATTAAGCGAAAACACATACACACTACAAATACGTATACCTTACAGACACACACGAAAAAGAGGGGCGGACGGGTCTATATCTCCCGTTCTTGACGAAATTTAATTTGCGTTTTTCATGTCTCGAAAGCACGGCTTGGGATATATGTTTTTTTCTGATTTATAAAACAATACTGCGATTAGTGAAAAAAGAACTAAAGCAGAATTTTAAAACTTAATAAAGTAGAGAAATAAAATGCGTAGAACAATGAACGTACCTTAAATCAAAATTACGAATTTAATTCAAATCAAAATTAAATCAAAATTAGGAATTTGCGAAATATTTTTTTTGCATGAAGTAGTTTAGACGGAGAGACTGCACACAAAACCGTTTCGGTGGGGCTTTGACTGTGCTTATGTAATACGCTTCTATCATAAGACTCATGTTTAATAAAAATCTGATAAAAAGTTTTTAAAGCAACTCAGTAATGTGCGTATTAGAATTTACTTCGGTTAGAAGTATCTTCTAGCAATTGTTGTATGTCATTGTAAGTATTTTGTAATTGTAGCAATTGTAAGAATGTCAAGGAATTTTGATAATTTATTTTTTCAAGGCCAATTTTGCTTGTTAAAAGACGTAAGATATTACATACATACACCGAAAAGCCATTACACTATGACCCCCCCCCATCTATAACAATGAGCTCACCTAGGAACAAAATTACTGCGCGTGGGCGGCTAATGCTGGAGTATATATGGCGGCTATGCATTGTCTTTCCAAACATAGTCGATTGGTGTTAAACGGGAAAAGCAGCTAATTTCTCAGACTTCTATAAAGGTCAAATCGTTATGCCTCGGCGAGTGGGAACATGAATATCAGAAGTTACGTTTTTCTTGGGCTGTTCACGTGCAGTAATTGTGAGCACATATCGAAAGTAGTGTATGGATGGTGAAACGACAAGCCACCGACCAGCAGTGTGTCGTCGACGGCGCTTGATTCTAGAGGAGAGCGGAGATTGCTACGCATTGTTCGCCGTGAACGAAGAACTACAATAGATGAAATCACCACGAGCTATAAGAGTGGCGACATGAACAGTGTTTCTCAACACACTATGCAGCGCACATTGCTACGCAGGCGAAGACCGAAGCATGTCCCTGCACTGACGGCACGTCATCGCCAGTTGAGCTGCAACGGACCAAGAAACATCGGAATTGAACATTAGAAGAATGGAAGAAAGTTGCGTGGTCTGATGAATTCCGTTTTGAGGTCAATCACATTGACGATCGTGTGCTAATACGCCTATTTCCAAACGAAACCCTGGCTCGCGGATGCACAGTTGGACGGAGACAAGCCGGTGGCGAGGGTATTATGTGTGGGCAATGCTTTTGTAAACACATTAGGACCTATAATCCCCATAGTACATTCCCTGACGTCAGTGCGCTACGTAAGCATCTTTGCAGACCAGGTTTACCCATTCATGACAACAATATTTCCGGCGGGGGATGGTATTTACCAACAGGATAATGCACTATGTCGTAAGGGTCGAATCCTCAGGGAGTGGTTCGAGGAATATTCCAGTGACTTTCAAGCCACTATGACTTGGCCTCCAAATTCACCTACTGTTAATCTAATAGAGCATTTGTTGCCCTATCTGGGAAACCAAATTCGTGCTGCCACGCTATCCCCTCGCAGTGTGTGGGAATTGCAGGACCAGTTGGTGAGCGCTTAGTACCAGATACCTCAGACTATGTATCAGCACCTTGTGAAGTCAATGCCACGCCGAGTGCTGGCAGTTTTTGAGGGTTAAAGGTAGCCAGTCCTACATGTTATTATACAGGGTGGTCATAATGTAATGGCTCTTCGGTGTATATATATTGGTGTGTGCATACGGACTCGTAATGGATTGAATGCATACAGAACGTATGAAAGTTTGATGAAATTTATTTTCAAAAAAGAAACACTTTGCATTTCTAGAACTTTCCACAAAAGTACCTGTACATCTCTTCTGAGTATGGCAGAGCACTATCCGTAGTTACCACCATAAATTACTAAGAATGTTACACAGAACGCAATACAACGCGCTTGTGGAGAGCGAAGTTCGCACGCAAATCTAACTCTGAACTCAAAACTGAGAACTGACGCTCTCTCCGGTCTTATATAGTTTTCCACCGGCCGCCGAAAAATTTCTAAAACGTCTTCTTTCTCGAAATTACGGTAAGATATGTACGGTTAAAGTTACATATAAGAGCTGGGCATGTTGCAGTTACATATCAGTTACAGTTATTCAATTATAGTACCAATTATAGTTAAACAGGAACCGGAACGAAATGTCAGGAAATGATAAGCAAGTTTGGTGACTTTTGGTGATTTCTTGAGAAATTTGGCGACAAAAGTTAGTCACCAAAAGCATCGCTATCTTGGCGACATCTCGTCAATTTATCTCAATAAAAATTGAGATCGCCCTTTATTTCAATGTTAAACAAATGTGCCCCTGTCATCTTTTTTTCGGTACAGCTTCGTTTTTCGAGGTACTTCATGTTAACACAACAATAACAACAAAATGATTTTATATTTCTTATTTCCTCTGAATTTAATTATACACATATATATATATGGGAATAACTGTACCTTGGAGAGGCTTTACTGTGGAGTTAAAGATGACGCTTGAAGACAGATGTGACCGTTAATCCAACACATAATTTTATTCCTTAATAACTAATGCCTAGGGAAAAATTATCTTTACATATCATCCTTATGGTTGCGCTATGCATTCCACAATTTTGTATGGCTTCTCTTATCTTTAGAAAATGGAGGAAACAGCGGAGAGATGAACAGCACATGTTAGCTAAAGTAAAGGCAGAACGAAAACGAGAAGAAAGTACGTGCCTATTCAAGAAATATAGTTAAAAGTTTATTTAATCTGATTGGTTAATAAATATCCGCAATGCTATGCTTACACAAGATGGCACAATACAGTTTAATTTGGAAAGATGCAGTCCGGAAAGTAATATAAACATATTCTATTTTTAGAACAGAAAACGGAAGATATATATATTAAAATAAAAAATTAAGGGGCCATTGCTAATTTAAGTTATAATTTTGAATTTCATACATTATAGCTTACATATATATATATATTATAGATATGTAATAATAAATGCAAGGAAAAGACGGAGTAACGTCGATGCAGGATAACTATGTAAGATAAAGAAACTTGCAGTCGAGGAAGTTTTAATTCCATTTTTATTTTCCAGTTGACGTTCCTAGCCACAGTAACACCGGAAAACCAGGACTCTATTACCTAGCGTTCACAAGGGTCGCCATACATATAATGTCATCCTGGCCCCCAGAGGCAATCCTCGGGGCCGCGATCCAACCGGTGAAGCCGACGAGCCCCACTAAGTCGAAGAAAATCTATGTCAGTTATACGAAGTCGGAAAATAACACGTCATGCAGCATCACCCGACTCCACCAATAGGGGCGTTTCCCCTCGGACGACCAACAAAATCTGACAATATAGCTCCACCACAGACAGAGGAACAGTACCAGTACGGTCCCTGCCAAGCCTGAACCGACCTGAGAATAAACTCGGGCTCTAGTCCTGTGAAGTCAACTTATATACCCCCGTGGTTGAGACTGCCTAAGTACAGATCCTAGCCAGTACTTCCCAGGAATTCTCCTGAGTCAACCAGCGGGGAGAGGACGTTCCTGGCCACAATCACTTGGCACTCTAGTCGTGCCTATTCAAGAACATTTGCATTTTGGAAAGTATTGCGATAGAAAGCGCTCACAACGAAATAGCGACCAAGCAGCGCACAGAAAGAAGCCGAAGGGCTTAGTTATCCAATATGAGAGCACACGAAGAGAAAAGTTTTGGTTTGAGTTAAAAGTTTCAGTTCCTAATCATTACGTCACCAGCTCTGCTCAGGCTATGCAAAATGGAATGATCTAGAAATGAGGCAATCCAGAGAATTTTTTGCGAATTTTAAGACAGACAGAGAGAATTAAAGGGAATTAGGTGTTAGTTTAAACTATAATTTTGATTCACATATTTTTGATCAATGAACATGCATTGTAAACCAAAACTAACACAGTCTGACTTAAGATTTCACCCCGAACGGACGCCCTTGCTCTCTACTCTTCGGTCTAACTGGGCTGCAAACATTTCTTCTTGCTGCAAAGTTATCAAAAATGTAAACCTCTTGAAATAGGCACAAATAATGTGCTAAGTTGTTTGTGGCCGCAATATGTTTATTGAAAATAAAATGAAGATTTAATCTGCCTCGACTGCCAAATTTCTTATTCAGTGTGGATCGGCATCTCAGTATTCTACGACATCAAAATTCCTGCGGGTCATTACATGACATCAAAATTCCTGCTGGTCATTACTTCTAAATTTGTTTTTATTATTTCATATACATATGATACGTACGTGTTATTGAAAATAAAAAGCAGACATTCTATAACACAACATTTGAGTTTTAGAAGCATTTTTTAACAATTTTGGCTGCAGAAAAATGGAAAATTGTGATTTTCTGATCAACAGTGTTGGGATACAGGGGATTTATGTGTTTCTTTTCCTAACATTTACCTCATGTTCCTTAGCGCGAAATTATAAAGCTCTCTTAGTTTGACCGATATAAATTAAACCACCTTGGCAAGGAAATCTGTACCTACATATCCGAATTAGGTCCTAATATATGGAACTGCGAATTTTATTGACAGAGCACAAGTCGAATTATCAGTCTTCAGCAACTTTATCTCTCAGCGCCTGGTGGGCTCATCGAATTCTCGTGCAATTAAAATCTGTGATTTTGTTTATGGAAACTCGTTTATATTTACTCGAAGTTAAACACAACAATGGTACAAAAATTAATAAAATATAAATATAGTAAATCAGGCTCATATTCTGAGTGTAAACGTTATCTTTAAGTTATTTACGCGCAATTATTTGTATTATGGTTTTGTTGTAGGCTTTATATTATAGATAAAAAGGTAAGGAGGTCGATGAAAGAGACCATTCTTTTAAAAGGAAGAAAAAGTTTAGGAATTCTTGGTCTGAAGAACATTCTGTGGTCTTACAAATGTACGCTTTTCCTTACGGTCTACATTTTTACCAAGAACGAATGCTTTTATTGTTGCACAGGAGTGTAATATTAATCCCTCAATGCAGAATTCATAAATGTTTCGTTTCATGCTACAGGAAAAATGATAAATTCAAGTGTTTCTTTCTTACCGATTTATTTATTTTTAAAGATTTCGTATCTCAACCATTTGCTCAACATTTTCTTTATATCGTTTAAAACGTTTCATCCATTGCTTTTAAATCTTTTTTTTGAGTGCTTATCTGACGCTCATTTTTATTCCGTTCTTTTTGTTTACTTTCTCAAAGGAATTGACAAATGTTTTCATATTAACCAGTTTAGTCTCACGGAAGGAGGAAAATGATCCGTTTATTTATATGTAACGATACTAATAATATAAATTTCCAACAGTTTACAACTTGTATTCAATATAACTATTTTATTGGCAAAAGGAAGGTAGGAAATATCTGCGCAATATGACTGTTATTTATACGTTTCGAAGTTAAAACATTTAAATATTTTTACGAGGGGTAGAAAACTATTTTTATGCTATTTTATTCTGAAATAGCCGCTAAGCGGCCAGCCTTCGTCTGGCTTTTAAACGTACCGGAAAAATGCCTAAAAGTTACACCTGGGATCTATGGCCGCGTAAGTTCTTCCAACTTTTTTCTCTTTGTTAAGATTCCAACCCTCCTTTGTATACGGCCCTGATGTATCTCCAGAAAAACATATACATCGCGAATTTTTAGCAAATTAATTGCATGAGATGTGCATTAAACATTTGTTAAAGCATAATTTATATCCCCCTTCTTAAGCACAACCATGACAACATAAAAATTATATAAAAATTCTTCAATAAAATTAAAATTTTTGGCTAACCTTTGGAATATGGTAACTGGTAGTTTGGCGACTTTTAGCGACATTTTAGTAAGGCGATAAAAATTACTAGCTAGGACTTTAGCAATAATCTGAGAAGTACACAGTTCCAATCACAGATCACAAAATTTTCCTGCATTTTCGTGCAAATGTTTCTAATTTATGAGAAAAATTATTTACATGTTTCATACATAAATTTGCCCTGTAAAAACAAGTTTCTGTTGTGTTCCCTGTAAAAACAAATTTCTGTTTTGTTCCACTACTTTCCGGAAAATTCCGATCGTGATTTTAGCTAATAAGCACTTAGAAACAATTTCGCACCTAATCTTCATCATGATTAAGCCCTTTTATTCTACAAAAATTCTAGCATAAGCGTAATTCGGCTGGCAGATTGTTGGAAGAAATGTTGAGTTAAAAAAAAAAAAAAAACATGCCTTTACTTGGTAAAAACAAAATGGCGTTCAAAAAAAAAAAAAAAAAAAAAAAAAAAAAAAAAAAAAAAACCAGATTTTAATTACGTCCAAAGGGGCGTTTATTTAACATTCTGTGTGTTACCTTTATTTATTAAATACCTTGTTCTTCGCACTTAAACCATAAAATTCAGTTCAACAGCAATATCGCAAAATAATTTTAAATT
>KK117262.1:74117-89050 GCA_000611955.2 Stegodyphus mimosarum
TTTACGGACTGCTTTTCCAGAACAGCAACATTTTGCAATGTGGAGAAATCATCACGAGATTCTTTCTGTGCATGATGTCATTTCTCATCCAAAAGCATGAAAAATGAAGCAAGTTTCGTGCATGATTAATCGAAGTAATTATTTCTGTTATCAACACATTTAACGAACCTGATAAACCGCCTATTGTGCTTGCCTCATAGTTATTATTAAGTTGTTATTAAGTTCTTTTGTGCAAAACTGGCCTAAAATGTATAAATCTTATAGGTGTCGTCTATTTTAACTTTATTTTGGTAAAGTTCTGAAATTTTTTTATTAACGATCCAGAAAGTTAACACAATATTGTTATGGATTTTGTATTTAGCTAGCTATTTGTGGTAGAATTGTAATTAAAATTGTTTTATGTCCTCGTGTAATGCAGCACGTGACGAGTTTTAGGAGAAAGTTACTCCGAAGGACGTAAACATACACGAGCATTCGCATTTAATAGATATATATATCATATTTATATTAAAATTGAAATAATGCAATTGTGTATTAGCTGTAACTGTAATTCTACGCTTTTGCTTTCCAGAAACCTCGAGAAATTACGAGAAGTTACTCATCACTGATTAAAAATTGTATAAAAGCCAGAGAAAAACATCTCAGGTAAGTTGTTTACTAAGTTATTGTTGTTTACTTAGTCGCTGTGATTTTGATATCGGATTAGCTTTCTCTGCTCTTTGAATTGTGTTCTATTTAATTAACGTTTCAGTAGTTTGAAATATAATTACTGTGTGATGTTACGATATTGTACGAATATCTGTGAGGAAAAATTTCAGCACTTTGTTTTACTTCTTGTGATAAGAATAGATTTTATTAACCTTTCATCAGACTTGTGTATTCAATCTGTTACAAATTCGTACGCAAGCAATAATGTCAAAGAGTCTTACATGATAAATAATTAGTATGAAACTAAGTAATTTTTCAATATACGTATAAGTCAAAATGCGTATTAAAGCAAATTGAAGGAAAAAGAAATGTGAGGTTCCTTTCCTGTTGACTGCGTCCACAGATATTCTTACTTGGCTTTTATTTTCGCAATCGTCGAACGTAGACGTTCAGTTACGAAAGTATTTTCTTCTTCTTCTTACGCTCTACAGTAGATTTTGGACCAAGGCTGTCTCAATCAGCCTGCCATCTTGACCCATACAACGCCACAGTCCTCTCCACCTATGGACTCTAACGTTCTTTAACCAATTTTCCACACTGTCTATCTACCTAGTGAGTGGTCTTCTTCTTCTTTCGTTTCTCTCTGGCTGGAATGTCAGTTTCTTCACTGGGTCTTCATCTCCAAACCTGTATATATGGCTTAGCCCTCTTAGTTGAGAAGGCTTTAAAAAGTTTAATTATATTTGGTTTTCTATGCAGTTCAAAAGCATATCTTGTTCTCCACATTCCATTTTCTCTTATTGTTCCAAAAATTCTTCTCCAAATCTTTCATTCAAAATGTTATTACTCTATCCTCCTCTGCTTTATTCTTTGTCCAGCACTCACTTCCGTGCAATACAATAGGTCTTACTAAGGTTTTTATATCTCCCGTTCTACTGGGGCGATTAGTCAAATTCAACTTGCGTTTTTCATGTCTCGGAAGTACGACTTAGGATATGCATTACATTTACACATGGCATTGTTCTAATGCAGGTACTCGTATTTTGACAAAAAATCGGAGTTTTTCTGAAATGATATGCCCTTTTTTTCCATATTTCAATTATACGACTCATTATGACAAACTGCCAAAATTTGTAAAAATCACACGAGTAGTTTTTTTTAGAAAATTAGCTCTAAAAATTTAGCTAATCAATGTTAATTGGATTTCGTATATACACTCATGTCCATAAATTAAGGATAATTCGGAGTCACGCGGAAATCGAACTCTAAAATAAATATATCACCTGTAAAATCACTACACACATCTTCAAGAATCATATGCAAATTTCAGGAAGTAACCAGATGACACCGATGGTACGTCACAATGACGAGAGTGTAAGAGAGTGATATATAAGGAATACAGGCAAAGAAGTAAAATTGTTCGCAGGCGCTTTATAAGCATTTCAGTGCAATAACCGAATAGTTATGACACAAAGGACGCATTTGGATGACTTTTTACGTGGTAGAATTATCGGCCGTCTGGAATGTGGGCGTACCCAACTGGAAGTATCAGACGAACTTGGAATTGCCCAGAGTGTCATCTCCAAGCTTTGGCAACGATTCCAAAATGATGGTAATGTGAGTAGACGTTACAGCACAGGTCGCCCCAGAGGTCGCCATTCTCACCGGACTTGATTCCAGTAGAGCACGTGTGGGACATGCTTGGCCGACGAGTTGCAGCCCGTCAACCTCCTCCTACATGTCTACCGGAACTTTGGAGGGCATTGCTTTTTAAGTGGTGTAATATCCCCCAAGATCAGATCGATAAGTTCATACTCAGCATGCCTAGGCGTTGTATGGACTTTATTGCATCGTCTGGGAGACTTACAATGTATTAACAATCATACCAACCATGTAATATTGGTTTTTTGTAAATAGGTTTTTTTTTGTAATTTGCTCCAGGGAGAAAAAATCGCTTTTTTTTAATAATATCAAACATATAGCATCTTTTTTTGCTCTTTACCTTTTGTTTAATAAATAAGCTTTACAAATAAGTCAAATTTGTTTTGCTTCTAACTCTTCCTTTGCCTGATTTTGCATTATCCTTAATTTATGGACACGTGTGTATTTATTAATATCCCTTTTTCTACTAAACTTACATGATTCCTTCTACCAGAATTCGAAATTTAGGTTTAATCCAAATATAATCGCTCAAGTTTTATGATTTAGTTTTAAAATTTGTATTTTAAATATTTTTAAAAAAGATTTTTCGGAAAATGTTTTTAATTATTATCTATAAAAGTTTTACCATCATCTTAAAGCAGATGTACATCTAAGCTAGCTGCATTCCTGGAAATTACCAGCATATCTGCAGAAGGTTTTATTCAAAATTTCCTGAGATATACGTAAATTTACATATCGGAGAGTTTTGAAATTTGGCATATTTGTTACAAGCGATAATGACGTCAAATGTGATTTAAGCACTTTGTAAAAATTATTTGAAAGTACGAACGATGACCATTTTTACGATCGTTTACAAAGGAAAAAAAGGAAAGGAAAATAGAATAATATAGGTTACTATAAAATAAGAAGTTTGCAAAAGGGAATTATTCTTGGCGCAAACTGAAAAACTACGCCAAGATAAATTTTTACATTCCTCCATAAATTTCTCACTAAAACCTACAAAATTTAATTAATATCTAGGCATAATTTGAGTCTTAAAATCGAAATATGGAAAAAAAATACTACAGCATTTAAAAAAAAGTCCATTTCGTGACAAAACACGTATGTTAGAACAATGATATATATAAATGTAATATATATCCTAAGTCGCGCTTTCGAGACATGAAAAACGCAATTTGAATTTCGTCAATCAGCTCAGTAGAACGGGAAATATAGAATTGGGCTTTTTGTTTTCGCAGTGTATGTGTAATACCTGTATCAGTTTTTATTTTTTCAAGGAATGCAATGGTGCTTTTCGAAGCCTGACTTGTTTCTTGATGAAATTTCACTCTTTGAAAGTCAGTGTGGGTAAAGAAATGAAATTTCTTCTCTAAATATCGGTCTTACAGGTTTCTCTAGCATGCTGATTTGATTTTGACATTTTTTCCACTCTTCTTACTTCTATTTTCATATTGTAAAAGAATCCTGTTACAATCATAAACCCATTACTGAAACGTTCGTTGCATTGACAGAAGAGATTTGTACAGTTTCTTTCTCCTTGTTTTTCTCAATAAAGTCACCTTTTTTCGCAGCAGTCTTTTATGTAAACCCGTGCTTCCTCCAGAGCCACAAAAGTTTTCCATTTATCTTGTGCTACTTAGATTCCATACAGGGTTCTACAAATTGTTCTGCATTGAGCTTTGGAAAACGTTTATGAGAGTTATGACGTTTTAGCGTTTTTAAATTGTGCATGTTGCTTTACTATCTTATTTATTGTTGCTAAAGATGTATTTAAAGACTGTGCAGTCAATTCCTGCTTGGCGGATTTTATCATGCCGCAAACGATTTTACTCTTAAAACCTTAAAAAATGTACACTGCGCAAAGAAAAAAATGGGACAGTTCTATATCTCCCGTTCTACTGGGCCGATTGATGAAATTCAACTTGCGTTTTCCATGTCTCGAAACCGCGATTAAGGATATATATTAGATTTATATATAGCTTTGTTCTACTATAGGTATTTTGACACAAAATGGGACTTTTTCTGAAATAACATACCAATTTGTTTCCATATTTCGATTCTACGACTTAAATGATGCCAAACAGCCAAATTGTGTAAAATTCGCATGAGTCGTTTTTAAAAAATTAACTCTGAAACTTTTAGCTTGTCGATGTTAATTAAATTTGGTATCTATTTATTAATCTACCTTTTTTATTAAACTTATTTGATTCTTCCTTTCACATTTCGAAATTTAGGTTCATTCCAAATAAAATTCGTCCTTTTTTATGATTTATATTTGAAATTTGAATTTTAAGTAACTTACATAACGTTTTCGAAAAAAGGTTTGGAAGTATAATCAATAAAGTACTTACCATCATCTTAAAGTAGATATATTTCTAGGCACACCTGCAAAAAATTAAAGTTTTTTGTTCACAATTTCCTAAGATGTATGTGAATTTACATATTGGCGCGTTTTGAAATTTAGCATATTTCTTGAAAGCTATGATAAAATCTAATGTGGCTTAGGCAATTTGTTAAAATTATTTGAAATTAGGAACGATGTGACTTTTTTTCGGCTCATGCACAAAGTAAAAAGGGAAAGCAAGATAGGTTGCCATATATTAAGAAGGTCGCGAAATGAATTATTCTTGGCTCAAACTAAAACAAATTGCGCCAAGATAAATGTTTGGATTTCTCCGTAAATTTCGCCCCAAATTTTACAAAATTATAAATATCAATACCGTGCATTGCACGGTACATACTTCAAAAGACGTATTTCGATTATGAAGAAGCATTCTCTTCGGAAAGGGCAAAAACATATCCTCCAATCCTCTCTTGTTTACATGCGATATTTTGAAAGAAGAATAAATTGTAAAGGAGCAGACTAAATTTCTCCTTTCGGATAATAAGTTTTTGCCAGAAATTTTTATTCCAAAACATTTGGCTTTTTAAAAAATTTGTATCGAGTTCTCCCTAAAATTGCGTAAATAGCCTTTGCAGATATGTAGGTTCTTTGTATTGCATAAAAATGGCGGTAACTATGTAAGGTTTTAGTTAAACTAACCAAGTTTTATTTTAATTTAAATCTGTCTATCTCCTCTCTGTTTCAACTTCCCGTCAGAAGAAGCGCGCGTTTTCAGCTTATGCTAATTTTGAAGTACAGCGAAGTACTATTTAAGCCAGAGGTAGAAACCTCTCAGTGTGAGAGCTTAGTCTCAGACCACGGTTATTCCGCTCAACGTTCGTCTGACCAGCTAGCAGTTTAAATTTATAAGCCATAGTGCTTACTACGTGATTGCATTGTAAAACAATTGGAAGTGCGCTAGTATTAGTAGATCTTGCTACGCACCCTTTCAGGTAGAGGCCAACTTCCGCGAATTGCTCTGCGAAGCAAACTTTGATTTAAGTTCCATTTTAGGTTTAGTTTTAAATTCATTGTTTCAAACCCAAGTGCGGTCTTTTACTTTCTGCATCTCTCCCGAGTTGGGAAGTGTGTAATTAATAGTGATTTAATAAAAGAGGATTTCAAATCCCTTCACGTGCAGTTACTATCCAGCCCAGCAGTACATCAGAACAAAGCTTACATTTCATCAGCTCACTGTTCCAGTTCAGGACCTGAGAAGAAACACCCTGGTAAATATTTCATAATGTTCTCCAAGAACACACACAGAATGCTCAGTCCTGATAACTAGAACTACCAAATTTTGAACACGTATAATCCTTCGTTTGAAAATGTGCACCTCGATATTCGAATTCTGTTTTGAATTTGGGTTTTATTTATTCCATATTTTGTGCGAAATAAATCAATTTTTGTAAATCAGCGATTTAAAGTGTTGCCACTCGTAACTAAGTGTGCTTCATGTTTAATCAGAAACCTCATCGATTTCAAAGCGATGTCATTCGGCAGAACATAAGATATTTGCTTTTCTTTCAAATTCAATCACCAAATTTGAATGTTAAGAGAAATGTGATGCCGAAAATCTTCCATTCGCCAGGGGGCAACATTTCGCGAAGGGTAAGGGCAATAAATGCAGTTATTTTTATTTACTCTCTTAATAATTACCAACTGGACCCAAGAAAATATATTAAAGGGACTCATTAGCCATATATTTCGCTTTTATATTAACTATTTTAGGCTGCTGATCGTATAAACTTCTGATAATTAATAATAGCAGAAATGGAGAATTACATTTGTTGCTTATAAATCAGTTTGTTTATGACTAAAAGCTAGATTAGATTTGGAACAAAAATTTCACTTTGCCGAAAACTGTATAGGAATTTCTATAGAGGTTTATCAGCCTTTATAAATAATTTTTCTAAGGGTTTGTAAAGGAGACAGCCTACGATTATATTCTCATAATCTAAATAATTCAATACAATCCTTAAATTTCTATTTTTAAATTGAAACTTTTCTATTATGTGCAACCTAACAATGAAAACGTTTTAAGCTAACTGATCACTTATCGCTTAAATTAGTTTAAACTATTTAACACGCCGTCTTAGATTTAACAAAAACTATAATATTTAGAAGAACTAGTTAACGTTCTTGAGAAAAATCTTTCAACGAACAAGCTTATTCACATTTAAAGTTTTATTCACGGGTATTTACAGATTACTCACGGATGATGCAGAACTCAAAAGTCACAAGTAACTTAAAATATAATAGAGTTAAGTTAACCCAACAGCTTTTCATAGGTTACTTTATAGAGACATTAGGTATTCTTTTGAAAGCAGGAGAGATCAAAAATGAGCAATGCGCTCGCCGGGACTCAAACCACGGACCTTTCGAATACGCGCCGAGTGTCCTGACCACAACACCACAAAGGCATACTAAGAAGGCAAGAGAAATACCTTATAACTTAACGCGCAGGGAGGCTCTGACTCGTAATGTCGGCCTGTGGCCTAGAAGCGCTCAATGCTTCAGAAATCTAATCGTTAGTAAGTCAAAGATAACAACGTGGCCTTCAGGCAGGGAGAACACGCTCTAAAACCCCCTTCCAAAACCTTCTGTTAAATACTAACTTCTTTCCGCCGCCTTTGAATACATGCGAGCTAACTCATTTACATTCTGGCAAGAAAGAGTGGTTTGAAAGCGAGGGGAGGTGAGTAGGAAAGGTTGCTTCAAAACAAAATTAACTCTTAAGTACCTTCAATAAATGCATACAAGATCTTAAAAATGCAGAAATATTTTAAGCGTGAGGTCATCTTATATTCGGCTCGGATTCATAAGAAAAGCTGTTTGCAATTTGATAGAAAATTAAATGGAATTTTTGAACTCTTTCATTTTCAAGCATCAAGTGCAGTGCAGCTAAAATTCTTCATTTATTTTCAATTTTACATGCTATTATTCACAATATTATTATTATATTTAAGTTAGAAAGTCTGGAATCAAATGCAGCTCAACGAGGGGGGGGGTATATTTAAGCCTTAAATATTAAGGACATCGCGACCAACAGGTGTCACCAGAAAATAAAACTATCTATAAAGTGCTAATTCGGTACAAATTGCATTTCCCGATTACATTTTATTGCACCCCCTCTTGATGCGATCTCCTTCATAAACATCTACAGCCCACAGTTATAAACACGAATATATTAGAGTTTAATGAATGAAACAGCCTCGCATCTTGCGAATTGCGCACGCATCCTCCATTCCGCCCACGTGACGGCTTTTCGACCAATCCCCTGCCTGATACATGTTGAGCGAAGTCCTCAAGAGCCCGGAATACAGTCCAGATAGCCTGTTGCCTCGATACAAAGCGCAGGACTTAATAACCGAACGGTCTTTTCCGGATTTGGACGTCTGCACGAAACAATCCCTCTCAGCCAGTTGGAGCATTCTTTTTCGGGAAGAATTTTATTCGTCGTGAGAGTCGACAGCTGAGCCAATAATTCTCCCAACCCCGGGGGTAAGTAAGATTCTTAATGTTTTTCGGAATTCTTTTTTGCGTTTTTTCCCGCACTTTTGAAAATATACGTCATGTAACTTAGTTTTCTAAACGTAAATATTTATATATCAAAGAAAATTTGAGAAACTATCTTCATTATTTTTCTCATTAGAATTCTTTTAATTAAATAAAATGTATATTCGATTTTCTAAGTTATTAGAGTCTGAAATAAAATTTTTAATCGTAATTAGATATTTAAAAATACAAAACGAATCTTTTAGATCGACGTGAATATATACCCCCCTACAATGACTGTATTATAAGTGTATCATGAAAGTATTTCCAATGCACTGTGAGTGTATATTTAAATGTAGAATAAAGATTTTAGATCGACAGAATTACATACATTAAGGAATCTCAGCATCTAATATACAATGCAGGCCAATGTTTAAAATACGAAACGCTTTTTATCAACGCAAATATACATTTTGTGTTGATTAAAAGGGTTATATTAACGGACCAACTATGAAAGATTATTGTTATGATTAAAAAAAAGATCTAGATAAATGTTTCCAAAAAAATTAGGTTTTATTTCTTTTTTTAATACTAAATATGAAATTGAAGCCTTTTTGACATACCAAAAGTGTTATGAATTTTTTATATAAAAGAACTCAAGTTATCTACTACTTTGCAGTTACAGATAATATACATATTTTCTATTAAGGTTACATTTTAAGTGCAAAATGAAGGCATTTTCGATGTGCAAGAAAGTGTATATCTAAATGTAAAAAGAATCTTTTAGATCGATGGAATTAAGTACATCATTACATTATCAGTATTTAAAAATGCAATGTCCGCTCACATTTAAAATGCAAAATACCTTTAAACCCCGCAATATAGGTATTAAGTTGATTGAAGTTGTTTTGTTAATAGATTAATAAAGAAAAAGAAATATTGTTTTGCTTTTAGAAAATATGTAGGTAAATTTCTCTTCAAATCTGGTATTTGTTTGGTATAAATGGAAGATCTTTTGACATATTAAGAGTGCTATTAAATCTGGTACTTATTTGGTATAAATGGAAGATCTTTTGACATATCAAAAGTGCTATTAATTTTTCTTCACTTTAAGAATAAATAAAGAAAAAGAAATATTGTTTTGCTTTTAGAAAATATGTAGGTAAATTTCTCTTCAAATCTGGTATTTGTTTGGTATAAATGGAAGATCTTTTGATATATCAAAAGTGCTATTAAATCTGGTACTTATTTGGTATAAATGGAAGATCTTTTGACATATCAAAAGTGTTATTAATTTTTATTCACTTTAGAATAAATAAAGAAAAAGAAATATTGTTTTGCTTTTAGAAAATATGTAGGTAAATTTCTCTTCAAATCTGGTATTTGTTTGGTATAAATGGAAGATCTTTCGACATATCAAAAGTGTTATTAATTTTTCTACACTTGAAAAATCTCAATTTATCTACAGTTGTTTTCATTTTTGATGTTTTGATTAATATATTGAATTTTACATTTTTATTATTTCAAAAGTTTGCAATTTTTCGACTTTTCCACTTTTTGGTCTGCATGCTAATTAACCTAATTAAATAAGAAGCTGAAATGGGCTGCTGATTTCCATTTCAGGGCTTAATAGCTATACAAAAATATCCGTATATTGGTCAAATTTCGGAGACATTTATTAAATTGCAAAAGATCTTCAATGAAATTTGTTAGATCGAAATTTTTCTGCGATATTATTGAAACTGCATTCACATTTTGCATCTATAAAATAGAAAAATAACTGTATCTAATAAAGATCTTTAAAATAAGCCACTCTGCCGAAAGAAAATAGAATAGCTTAAAAGCTTTTCTATTTACTTTATAATCAATTAATGCAAATATCAGATTTGATTACCATAATTAATGCTTTTCGAATGCTACATACTAATTTTTTTTTCATATGAATTTTTTAAAAGCAAGAATATTAAAGGTGTATCAGGGAATTAAAATATTCTTTTCCTCATTGCTTATTTATGTTATTATTAGAAAGTATGTTTCTTGAGCCAGCAATTTTTATATGCGATTTTATTGTAATTAATATTTATTTATTGTAATTAATTTTACATAAAAGTTTCAAAATTATTACCCTTCTCTTATTTATTGCTATTAGTTTAAAAAAAACTGAAAAATGTAAGAATTCTACTTTCTGCTGTTCAGAATAAATTATGAATTGAACTGTGTGAAATATTTATCTGAGAACTTATATCTCTTCGTCAATTTAAATTTTTTTAGTGTAGCTCTTTTTGTTCTCTCACAGATTATTTTGTATATAACACTTTAGATACGACGCTCGTTTAAGACGACGATCATTTTAGATTGATATATCAGAAGATATTAATTTAGATGTCAAACAATAAAAACCAGCGTTATATTTGCAAATTTTCACAGGAATGGTTTCGGTGGTTTTACCGAACCATCATCCTCTGCTGCCAAAGCGCAAATGATAATTAATATTTGTTCGGTGTCTTATTTTACCTTAATTATAGGAGCCCCAAACAGGCTTATTTTTTGTTTCCATTTGCGCTTTGGCAACTGAAGATGATAGTTTGGTAAAGCCACCACTGAAACTAGGCCTTTTAAAATTTGCAAATGCGACGCTGATTCTTATTAATTGACTTCTAAATTAATATTTGTTCAGGTGTGTTTTTTTACTTAAATTATCAGAAGATTTTTTAGAACAGCGTATTTTCGTAAGATTGAGAGATTTAAAAATTTTATACGGTTTACGATATTTGAACTATATGTATGTGAATAGTTTTAACCGCAGAGAATTTATGAGTATTTTGAAAGAAAATATATGGACTTCTAGTCAAAGGAAACTTATATCTCGCCCTTTAATTATTGTTATAGATAACTGCATTTTCTACCTAGAAATGTTTCAAGACGGTTTCAAGAATTGTTAATTCACTTTCGCTCAGATCATAACCGCCTCCAGAATCGAAGCTATTATCAGTTTGTGTGACATACGATCTTTCATTTATAATAGAACTTTAATTATTCGTTCTCCACTTTCTGAAACTTTAGTTACCAGCGTAGCCAATTTGCTCTTTCCAAGGCGAATGCAAGAAATAATTTATTAATATTTAATATTGTTGTAAATTTTTCGTCATTTTAAAACGTGTAAGAATTACTAGTCTAGAAGTACTAGAAGACTGAGTACTAGTCATATTTTTAAAAAGCTATTATATTAATTTAGAGAAAGACAACATTTTATAATTTTTTCCGTTAAATTTTTAAATTTAGATGATCGTTTTTGAATTCCTCTAAACCAGATGAAACAGCAGTAACTTTGTTTCAAAACTTATAAAAGCGAAATTTAAGTTAATATTTCTTGACGTTTTAGTTACACATAAAACATTTCTATGTTTCATTGAATAACAGAAAAATTTACTTAATTTTGACGAAGAAAGTGTGTTTTATATTTTGCTTAAAAGGAAAATAAATATTTCATCATTTTAACCATAATCTTTGTACAAAAAAATTTCAAGTAAAATTTCAGTAATTATGTGTAAATTTGCAAGGAAAAAAAAGAGATGATTTTTCGTTTTTTTTAAGTATTTGAATATATTCTGCTCCCTATTGAATATATTAAGTATGGATATTTGGAGACACACCGTACTTTCAAACTTTAACTAAAAATGATTTATAAGAGCAAACAAAGTGAGGTATTTGTAAACAACATGTACTTTTTAACAGCGTTTTTAATATTTTTTTCAAAGGAAGTATACCATATAATGGTTATATTATTAATAACAAACAGAAGATATATCTAACGGCGTATAGCATAGTTATTTCGAATACGAAGCCTTTCTTACCTCTGCTCACTTACAATGCCTCCTACGAAAAATGGATCAAATTTTAAAAATAAAATTTCCTAGTAATATGCATCAAGATCATCACTTTTGCGGTCATCACATTTTATTCGAAGGGAAAGGAGTAATTAGTACTCTTCTGTTATGGGATTGGACTCAGAAATGAATGTAAATATGTATCCATGCAGATATGTGTGTTCATGTAAGCATGCATGTACAGTGGCTCCCAAAAGCGTTCGTACATTTATGATTTTCATTGAAATAGGGCTCTATCCATTAATTAAAAGTAAACTTTCTGAATGAGACTTTAATATAAGATCTATAATCTGTTCGTACCAAAATTACATGAAATATTTTTAAAATAAAGCGAAACTTTATTTTTAAGAAATTAATAATCAAAAAATGACAAGCATTTGATCTCACAAAAGTCTTCGTACATTTCAAAAAATCTTGACATATTAATTTAGCATCCACAGCAGCTTTCAAATGTCTGGGAATAGATTTTACTAGTTTGTTTGTAATTTCTGTATCAATGTTCATCCATTCTTCCATCATGACTGTTTTGACTGAGCTCGCTTTTCGTTTTGATGTCGTGTTTTCGTACTCTAACCTCCAGTTCTTTCCAAATGTGTTCTATGGGGTTTAAATCTGGCCACTGAAGTGGTGTTTTCAAAACCTGTGGACAATTATAGAAACACCACAGGCGAACGTTAAGAGCCCGTATGCTAAGGATCGTTATCATGATTAAAAATAAAATTGTTTCCAATACCTAAATTTTGGGCCGATAAGGAATGGTATTTCATGTAGTAGTAGAGGTGAAACCAGATCCTTTTCTTCAAAAGGGCTTAAAACTCAAATTAGTTTCCTAGCAGTCGAAAAATAAAACTGTTGGCCTTAATGTGCCGACAGATTTCGTTTTTCTACTTTCCTTCAAATTGGTCGGTTGAAAGCAGAAGCTTTTTTTATCTGATTAAACTTTTTATCTCAAATGATTGGAAATTTCCTTAGACGTTTCTAGTTCGTAAGAATTGATATTGCATGGGAGTGAAATAAAGTTAGGTAAGCATTTTTTTTTTTCATTTTCAGATTATCTCGTTTTTGTGTTCACAAGTGTCAGATGAATTCAGTTTTCTTTAAAACTGATTCTTTCCTGCATTTTGGAGATAATATTTTCAGGCAATACCCATTTTTCAGAGCATGATTGTCCTCTAAAGTGTTTTATGTTTTCTTGTAATAGCATAGAAAGCAAAATGAAATGGGCTTAAACAGAAAGGACAGATAAAGCTCATAATCCAAATGAATATGTGAAATACAGAGACTGTTCGCACATTTTTTAGACGATTTTGGTAAGCGGTAATAAAAAATCGTTTGCTGCAAAAGAAGTAATTGCAACTGTACTATCTTTTTAAAACTCAAAATTATCGTCTGTGGCTTGAAAGTTTTGTTTTTATTCAAAAGGGCGAATTTAACAAAGCAGTGATTCGAAGGCTACATTGACGCTCTTTCCGAAGAGAAATACACATACTCCGTTATCCAAAAACGATGTGAGAGTCCTGGTGTTGTGATATCTAAAGCCTCGATAGGTAATATCATCAACAAGAAAGGGGAAAAAAACGTCAAATTGGAGCCTCCAGTGGGACGAAAATTCCAAACGAGTATCCAAGGAAAAAACGGACATCTTCGACTATTGCAAAGGTACGTTGTTTAATGTTAAAAAAATCCCCCTAGTCAAAGGACAGTTACAAAATCATTAAAATGCTCGGTGTCCACTGTAAACAAAATGATAAACGTTGATTTAAATCTTAAGAAAGCAAAAAAACGCAATGTGCATCGTCTTCTTCTCAAGCATATCGCTCTACGCAGGACACGCTGCAGAATTCTATACGAGAAACACTTATCCAAAGAAAATGGGAAACAATTGTCACAATAGATGAAGCATGGGTGTATTTAAATGATTGTAACAAAAAAAGAACCAGTTATTATCATAAAAGGGGAAAAAATTAAGTACATGGTTCAAAGAATCGAAAGAAAGGTTTTCCAAGGGATTCATGATTGTTGCTGGTTTTTCTTATAATGGCAAGTTAAAAATAAAGAGAGTGTAAAAAAAATGTCAAGATGAACTCCAAATACTATCGGGAACATATTTTATCGCCAATTTTTTTGAATGAAATACCATCGCTTTACCCACAGTGCCATCCATCTGTAAGACTTCATCAGGACAAAGTTGGCAGTCACACATCAAAATCCACTGTAAATTTCCTAAAAGAAATGGAAAAAAAACTGGTGTCAAGGCCATACTTTTCACTGATATCCCTACTAAATCTCCCGATGTGTCACCTATGGATTTTTGTGCTTTCGGACTTTTAAAAACTGCATTATCCAAACGTTGTCCCGAAACCCTAACAGGACTCTGGAAAGCTGTTCCGGAGGAATGGGATAGAATACCTCTTCTGACACTTCAAAAGGCATTATTATCCTGGAAATTGCGGTGTCGAAAGACAGTTCAGAATAAGGGATGTCAAATAGAACATTTAAAACACAAGAATTTTATGTAATTTAGTTTTGTGAATACAATATATATCGTCTAAAAAATGTGCGAACAGAATCTGTATCAGGAAGTATAAAAGCATTTACAAACGAAGCTTATTGTAATTTTCACCCACAAATACAATAGTAAACAGCAACTGATGAAAAAAATTCCCAGTTCATGACAATATAATATAAAGCCCATTTGGATATAACAAAAATTCTTCAAAATGTTCTCTTTTTTAAGTTGTAAATGCTTGTCATAATAAGAGCCAATTTAAATTGACTCTTTTTATTATACATACACAGTGTACACATATGTCCTTCACGGCAACTGTTGGTACACGTATACTTTCATTTAAAAA
>KK117262.1:89118-139961 GCA_000611955.2 Stegodyphus mimosarum
AACAGAAATGAGTGGCTTCTAAAAGCGTTCGTACAAGCGTTATGATTTTCATTGAAATAGGACTCTATCCATTAATTAAAAGTAAACTTTCTGAATGAGATTTTAATAATAAGATCTATAATCTGTTCGTAACAAAATTACCTGAAATATTTTTTAAATATAGCGAAACTTTATTTTTAAGAAATCAATAATAAAAAAATGACAATCATTTTATGTCACGAAAGTCTTCGTACACTTCAACAAAAATATTCACATATTGGTAAATATTTTCATTTTTCGTTAAATTAATATTTAGTGGGATATCCTTTAGCATCCACAGCAGCTTTTAAACGTTTGGGAATAGATTTTACTAGTTTTTTTGTAATTTCTGTATCAATGTTCATCCATTCTTCCATCGTGACTGTTTTGAGTTCGCTTTTCGTTTTGATGTCGCGTTTTCGTACTCTAACCTCCAGTTCTTTCCAAATGTGTTCTACGGGGTTTAAATCTGGCGACTGAGGTGGTGTTTTCAAAACCTGTAGACAATTACAGAGACACCACAGGCGAATGTTGAGAGCCGTTTGCTTACGATTTTTATCATGATTAAAAATAAAGTTGTTTCCAATACTCAAATTTTGGGCCGACAATTTTAAATTGTCTCTTAAAATATTTAAATAAAGAGAATGAATCATTATGCCACCCATAAATACGAAATTACCTAGTTCTGATGCTGCCATGCACCCTCACACAAGAACACCTACGGCATATTTAACGGTTCCAACTATGTTCTTAGAATGGAGTTCCTCATTTTTTCTTCTCCGTACAGTCATTCGACCATCGGAAACAAAAATATTTATTTGCTTTCGGCAGCAAATAGGACATTATTCCAGTACGTTTCGGGCGTATTTATCATTCATTTTGCGAATGCAAACCTAAGCTTTCTGTTTTTCTCAATAACAAAATATTTTTTAAGAGCAAAACCCCCATATAATCCAGCTTGTCTGAGAACTCGTCGAACAGTTTCAGGTGAAACTAAAGTAGAAAACTTTGCATTCAATTCTGCAGAAACTTTTACAGCACTCAAACGTGGGTTTTTCACAAATTTTCTAATAATAAATAATCACAAATTTTCTAATAATAATTTCTAATAATAATAATCACGTTTAGTTAACTTTCTCGATCGACCTTTTCTTACCTTGTTTCCAATCCGATTTTCTTCTTTAAAGCGTTTTATCCCATACTGCACTGCAGAATGGGATAAATTAACTACTTTAGCGATATTTTGAATCGATTTACCGCTACTATGGTGAAATATTATCAATTTTCGAATGTTGATTGTAATGTCTTTACGATTGCGACCCATTTTTCAGTAATAAATAGAATATTATGAAGTAAACAATAAAAAATTAAAGCAAACGATTTTTTAAATGCCACCACAATGCAAAAATAAAAAAAAAGCCTCAAACGATCATTCTAATTTTGATTTTATCCAAAAATATTTCAGTGTCCGAAGAATTTTGTGAGATAAAATGTTTGTCATTTTTTGATTATTAATTTCTTAAAAATAAAGTTTCGCTATATTTAAAAAATATTTCATGTTATTGTGTTTCATGTAATTGTTAAAAAATATTTTACGTAATTTTGTTACGCATAGATTATAGATCTTATTATTAAAGTCTCATTCAGAAAGTTTACTTTTAATGAATGGATAGAGCCCTATTTCAATGAAAATCATAAGTGTGTACATTTGGGAGCCACTGTATGTACACTTTGGGCCCCAAAAAAGCGACATTTTTATATCTTCCGTTCTACTGGACTGATTGCCGAAATTTAACTTGCGTTTTTTATCTCTCGAAAGAGCGACTTAGAATATATGTTAGAGATATATACAGCATTATTCAAACATAGTTATTTTGACATAAAATGAGACTTTTTCTGAATTAACATACCGATTTTTCTCCATATTCAGACTCTACATCTCAAATTATGCCTAGACACTAAATTTGATAATTTTTAAAGAGAAATTTATGGAGAAATTTAAAAGCTTATCTTGGCGCATTTTTTAGTTTGCGCCAAGAATAATTCAATTGGCGAACTTCTTAATAGCAACTTAATTTCCTTTCCTTTTTTCCATTGAAGACGAGTGGGAAAAAAGGTCATCGTTTATACTTTGAAGTAACTTTAATAAGGTGCGTAAACCGTATTTGGCGTTATTATCGTTTATAACAAATATGCCGAATTTCACAACGCGCCAATATATAAATTTACGTATATCTTACGAAATTTTGAATGAAAAAGTAAAATTTTTTGCAAGCATGCTTAGAAATACATATATGTTAAGAAGAGGGCAAAATTTTTATAGGTTACAATTCAAAATGTTTTCGGAAAATTTTGAAATAAAAATTATTTAGAAATGCAAATTTAAAAAATAAATCATAAAAGAGGGGCCAATTTTATATGAAAGGAAACTAAATTTCTATATGTGAAAGGAAAAATCAAATAAGCTTAATAAAAAATAGATATAAATAAATATATACCAAATTCAATTAACATGGAAGAGATAATATTTTGACAGCTAATTTTTAAAACTACTCGTGCGATGTTTACAAAACTTGGCACTTTGGCATAATTTGAGTCGTAGAAACGAAATATGGAAAAAAATTGGTATGTTATTTCAGAAAAAGTCCGATTTTGTGTCAAAATACCTATGTTAGAACAATTTCTAAGTATAAATTTAATATATATCCTAAGACGCGCTTTCGAGACGTAAAAAACGCAAATTGAATTTCGTCAATCGGCTCAGTAGAACGGGAGAAAGAGAACTGTCCCATTTCTTTTTGCATTTTACGTACGTATGTATGTGTGTGTGTACACATACACATATACGCACAAACATTCATACACACATGCATACATGCATACATTTTTTATTCCGGTCCCAATAAGATAAGAGTACCGACTAATTTTAGTAGATGGTAAAAGTGACTATTGTTTTCTCTTGAATTAAAAAAAAAGAAAATGGAAAATTTGCACAATTTACTGTTTGTTTGAATTTTTGTCAGAGTTCGAAATTTTTATTATGCATTTTTAGTTAAAATGTCATTCACGTGCGCTAATTAATGAACAAATTTCCTTGTGGGAAATGTTATTTCATTTTTTAGTTCATGTACGGCTAGCATGTACGTGCAAATACTTCTCATTATAAAAAATTCTATTTTAGTATCTTATGAACTATTGCTTTCCACATTATATGAAGCTTTATGAGTAATATTTAAAAATAGTTAATAAAGGATAAAACACAAATTGTATTCAAAGATTTTATTGCTTGCACAATATTCGGAATCTGATTGTGCAGCAAAAAAGCGCGTTTAAGTTAATGCAACAAAATCGAACTTAAAAATATTGTATTTTACAATGCGTAATTTTCGTTTGTGGTGTTGTAAGTGAATATGTTACGGTGAAACACCGAAATCTGGAGAATGTCGACTTTCACCGGTTATTGTCAACATTCACATAGTCGCTTGGTGTATGTCCGAAATATTTTCCAAATACTCTTATTTCTGACTTACACCGGTGAATGTCGACATTCAACATGTACTAATGGTGAATGTTGAATATATGAGAATATTATATTTTCTTCTCCGTCATTCAGTCGCGAAAAAACGCACAAGTACTTAAAACACACAATACATTCAAAATGAGAAAAGAAAATAATAGAAGTTAAAAAACTTGCTTACTTATACAGTACGTAGTAAATGAGAAAATAAAATAATAGTAATAAAAAACTTACTAAATTATGCGATTCAAATCTGATTCATGGCAACAACTTAAACTATTACGAGACTTTGAATTGCACAAGAGGCCCTTGCTTTTACGAGTGCATTTATGGGAAACGGCCAGTCGCCTCTCTTTTCGACCTACACCAGAGTATATCTGTGATTGTCGACATACACCGGTGAGGGTCGGAATGTACAAGAATGCAATGTTATATTCGATCTTTCACCGACGTATTTGGTGAATGTCAGTGGCGGCTCGTAGCTAAAATTAGTGGGGTAGCTGTTCCAAAAAAATTTAACCTTTGTTTTAAACCTGTGTAAAGGGAAACAAGCATGTATAAAAAGAAAATTTATTTTGAAACTTCCATGAAATTTTACAAAAGAAAAATTAAACATTTCTTAATTACTTTAACTTAAATTGTTACAGTTCAAGCTTTACCTATTCATTTAAAAATGAAATCCATTCTTCTTGTTTTAATTTGCACGAAGAGATCAATAATTTTCTCCTGGATCTCTGGATGACAACCGAGGAAATTTTTCTATATTGAAAACATTGCAAGCGCATGAAAACGAAAGCTCTTGAAGTTCACTTACAGTCACAGAATTTATTACTTGAGGATGCAAGGACATGGTTAAAGTTTTCTGTAAAATAAAAGAACCGAAAAAAAATTAATCAAATAGAATAGCTGAAAAATAATCTAACCAAGAATATGGTGTATGATTTTTAAACACAGCACACGCGGAGTAAAAAAAAAGAACCACCTGCCAACGATACTCCAGATTCGGCACTGTAAAAGCGACAGTGCTCTCTTCCTCTCAGCCTCGTACGCTGCTTCCTAAGAGCGCATACGCAGAACAGCCAAATACCATACGCGCAGAGTAAAAAAATAATCACGTTTCCAGAATTTCGGCATTGTAAGAGCGACAGTGCTGTTTTATCTCCCTGGCTCGAGTGCTGCTTTCTGTGCGCGCTCGCGCAGAACAGCCTCGTGAAGCGTAGTTCCATACAAAAACTTTCGTACCTTTTTCATAAACTGGAGGATGGCTACTGACATTAAGTTTAAGGATTATATATTGTAGAAGTATAAAGAAAGAATTAAAGAAAAAAGGGCTCATTATATTAAATATTAAAAATAATTATAAGTGGAAACAGGGGGTGCTGCAGTTCGACAGTGCTTATCATGAGCAGCCACTGGTGAATGTCGACATTCTTCGGTGAAAGTAGACATTCTCCAATTTCGTTCTTTCACAGTAACAAATATACAAAATAGATAAAATCTACTTATATCGTATAAAATCTCAGTCTCGGTTCGAAAGATTTATAGCATGATAATATTCAGAAGACTGTTATAAGAATATTTATTCTTGTGTTGTATTCCATGAAAATGCTGAAAGAAAGAAAGTTTGACAGGAGAGATTTTATCATACTTTGCTGCAAAGTGGCATTTGTAGCCTCACAGCTGTCAAGAGCGTAGTCCCGGCAAAACAGATTTTTCAAAATAGTAAATGGCAATAGGAAGGTGAAATTTTAAAATTCGAGTTGTTTCGAAGCAGAGGGAGATCGAACCCCATACAGTGAACTTTTCAAGAATCATCTTAATTCTACGCAGTCAAATAAATCATCCTCATTCGATGAATTTTTGTGAGATTTGCAGGTTTGAGCGAATCATCCCGTTTCAGATATGTGAACTGTTATATAGTCAGTCGAAAGTTTTTGAAGTTGTTGAAGAAGTGTCACGTATGATTTTAAATTCATTGGACTTTGCTTTAATTAATTTAGAAAAGTTTGTTTTCTGTGCCTAAACTACAATATTTTTCTTTCATCTTCCTCAAAATGGACGCTGGTGATGATGCTTATTCCGGTAACGAATCCACTGATGAAGATGAATGTGAACAGTCGACTTGTTTAGAACCGGAATCATCATCGAGAGAAAAATTAGAAACTGAAAAGTTTCACTACAAAGTTCTGTCTAAAGAACAACTTGTTTAACACATGATTGATTGTACACGCGAAGTAAATACTGTAGTACAAATTCTTCTTACTCTTACGCGAATTCTTTCGAATCATTTCAAGTGTTCCAGTGGAACAAAGAGAATTTGCATGAAAGATATTATGATTGGGATCAGGATGCATTGTTTTTAAAGAAGCTGACATAATTAATCCACATCAAACTGGCATCAAAAGATTCACAGGTTACTAATCGTACAGAAGAAGGAGAAATATAATGAGAAATATGAGAAATATAATGCTGGCACTTCTCCGAGATGTCGTACGAATCAGAGGGGAAGTCTGTAACGTCACGACTTTCAAGAGCGTAGTCATTTTAAGACAGGTTTATTTTAATGGCGCTTGGCAACAGCAAGATAAAGTTTTAAAAATACTTTTAGAAAAAAAAACAAGGCCGCCCGAACGGTATAGTGGTTAGCGTCGGTGACTATCGGGCCGAAGGGCCCGAGTTCGAATTATAATGTATTTCTCCCGCCTTCTTCGCATGCCTTCGTGGTGTAGTGGTCTGCATGCTCGACGCGTAACCGAGAGGTCCGTGGTTCGATTCCCGGCAAAGGCGTTGCTTATTTTTCACCTCTCTTGTTTCTAAATAACCTAATGTCTCTACAGAATCTCTGAGAAGGAATGGGTGCTTGTAAATGTATAGTGCCCGTGCAGCATGGAGGCACTCTAAATATGCGGCGAGCCGAAAGTCTTCTCGAGGGGTTAATGGTAGGGGAAGAGGGGGCAGGAGACTGTCGGATTCGTCCGTTTGAGGTGCTCTCCATCAAAATTGGGGGCGGAATTCAGCTAAATCGCATTGTCAGCTGAAAGGTGGTCAAGGCTGTTGCCAACGAGAGGCGTATCTTGCGCTCCTTACCACGAGGAATTTCGTGGGTATGAGTTAACTATAGGTCAGAGAATTGAGCCTTAGTGACCATCAATAGAAAAAAAACAGTAAATGACATAAAAAAATAGAAGCTAACAACGCTTAGATGTATGGTCCCTGGTAAAACGTTTAATTTTATACTCACTTAATAAAATATACTCTTAATGAACAAGAGTAATATTAGGAATGACGTGAACGGTTATTGCAAAAACACGGTTAATCCGAAGGCAGTTAAAGGAGAGCACAGTATAAAAACACAGAAGAATAAACAACATTAAAAATGACAAAACTATGTTATAAAATTGGCAATGAAGAATAATTTTTACAGTAAAACTTAAATATTATTATTATTATATGCAAACGTGCGTTAAATTTTCGACTAGAGCTCTATTTCTTTCTTCAATTCACAATAAGAAAAATAGTGTTTTAAAAAGGATTCTGTTAATCCACCTCGGTTAATCGGGAGTTTATTATAAAAAAGAATTTCAAGTTTAGCGCTGAAAAAAATATTTGATTATTCGTTAACGGAAAAATGCATGGAAATTCTTAAAAGTTTTTTTGACCTGACCAGTGAGATAAACAGCTCTTCTAATTTTCATAACTAATGCGATTTGTTATTAGTATACATTAATTTTCTATGAATACAATCTGTTAATTTTATTTCAAAATAATCGGTACATTAGTGCATTTCACAGAAGAAATACTTATAATGAATTTTATTTAATTCTTTTATTATAATAACTGTTGCTAATATTTATATATAACATAGACCTAAACGCTGTCTTTAGCGTAAATAATTGACACGAACACTGTAATAGTAAAAACAGAAGTTCCCCCCCCCAAAAGTTCCCCTTTTGTTAAGTATAGTTCAGATAAATTGCTTTAAAGTATTCTAATAGAAATATACATTTTGTCCGAGAGAATTATACTGATGCATAAAAACAAACTCCTGCTCTTTTACATTCAAGCGTTGGAAACAATTCTGTAGAAAAGCAGTATTGCTTATTTGTATTCCATTTCAAAAGTGAAATAAAGAATAAAATTTACAAGTTAAATTCGAAACTTAGCTTTTAGTTAAAGTACTTTTGTCTAAATATTCATAGGAATTACGTTTCCTTCCTTTTTTCTACGAAAAATTCGATCGAATAGGTCCGATGTTGAAAGATAGAATAGAAGAATACAAAACAAGGCTTCAATAAAAACAGAGCATTTTGGAAAATCATGTAAGTTTTGCGAACTGTAATTAAAGGGGGGAGGGAAGAAAATAGGATGGCGTATTCAAATCGAAAATATTGAAAAGAGTAAATTATTTCTTGCCTTACAAATTAGACAATGTTTTCGACTTGAAAATGATAAAATACACAGCCGATAGATGTTCATTACAACGACTGCTACAGTGACCGTGACAGTCGTCGCCAACTGATAAGAGAGTATACTAAATCCATTTCCTTTGGAACTCGAGGTGTCGATGTAATGATGGTATAAGACAGTTGTACTTTATTACGTCTTTAAATCAATATATGCATTCAAAAAAGTTCTCAATGTTTAGAAAATAAAAAATATTTATTTTTTAAAGGCTTACATTTTTGTTTTTAATATCTCTACATATAATAAAACAAAGAGTCTGTGTGTGTGTGTCTTTCGTTCGTGTTGCGAGTAAGCTAATAGACCCATGGCCACGAAATTTGGTACATAGGTGTATCTACACAAGAGCCAGTGCACCTCGAAGCGATTTTTTCGAAATTCGAATTAGATTTTTTTTATTTTATGTTTTGTGACCAAATCGTGTCATTTTGAGACATAATGGGCTACAGGAAAGCGAGATTTCACTCTATACATTTATTTTTTACATCGTCGTGAAGCGTAGACACTTAGCTATTTGACGAACTTAAAATAAATTTCGTATTTCGATAAATCGATTAAATACGAATTTATTTAGGAAGGTGAGCTTAACACCTTTTCGGCGGAATTTTTTTAAAAAAAACTTATTTTAAAAAATGTGCGGTTTATTTTCCTTTGATTTTTGGACACGTTGAACTTTAATCCTTTCGACTCCTCTTAAAACAAGAATTTTGGAAAAATAATAATATTTTGTATTTTTTTAAAATTTTTTAAATGAAGCTTCCGAATACACTTCTCACATCTCAGATATTTTAAAATGTAGTTTTGGCAACAATTTTCCTTTCTTATTGTTGTTGATAGATTTTTGATGAAATTGCATCATTTTGAATAGTTTCATTCTTTTAAAAATTTCGGTTTGGCAACAATTTTTCATCGTATTTCTTATGTTACTGTTTTTAAGAGACTGAAAAGTTTAAGAAATTAAAAAGTTGTTTCTTTTTGCAACGGTAAATTGTTTAATTACTTTATTAGGATAATTAACATTTGTATCAAGGGATATTGCTTATTTCATTGTAATATTTTATACAAGTTAAATGGCTGCGATGTGACTGCTGACACATTTCCTCAGAAGATTACCTAAAGTATCATAACATTTCAAAATTTCAGAAAAAGGATCATTCAAACTATCGAGTAAGAAAATGTTTAAAAAATTTTAATTTTATTGTAGAATTTTTATATAATTTTTTATGTTGTCATGGTGGTGCTTAAGAACGGGGATATAAATTATGCTTTAACGTATGTTTAATGCACATGTCATGCAATTAATTTGCTAAAAATTCAAGATGTATATGTTTTTTCTGGAAATACATCAAGGCCCTATACAAAGGAGGGTTGGAATCTTAACAAAGAGAAGAAAGTTGGAAGAACTTACGTGGCCATAGGTCCCAGGTGTGTCTTTTAGGCATTTTCCCGGTACGTTTAAAAGCCAGACGAAGGCTGGCCGCATAGCGGCTAGTATTTTTATAAATCGTTTGCTCATTGATTATGTCCCATTTCAGCTTTCCCGAATGAGATGTTTTTAAAGATCGTCCAATTTCAGGCTTTTGTGATAAGATAGATAGGAAAAATTTCCATTTCAGCCTTTCAAGGTCAGTGCTTATTCTGAATATTGGATTGGAAGCCACGCAACTGTGAAATGTGAATGAAATGAATTCATTCTGATTAAAAAAATTAAATTGATTACAATTCGAGACTGGTTGTTACATTGATTTCGTATATTTTTACAGAATAATCGGGATCAAAATATTTTGAAATTTATGCAACTTTAAGCAAAGAAAAGCTGAGAACTTTTGAGGGCTGGAATAGCAGTTAATCTAATTTTAAAAAAAATCTGAAAGGTTCCAGATTTTAAATTACATCCCAAAGTACGTTTTTTTTAACATTTTGTGTGTTACCTTTATTTATTAAATATCATGTTCTTCGCACTTAAACTATAAAATTCAGTTCAACAGCAATATCGCAAAATAATTTTAAAATGAGCATATCTTTAGAATTTTCACGCGCAGGAGATAAAAATGTTTTTTTCTGTTCAACGTTGCCATTGTTCGCTTTGAAATCCTTGAGTTTGTTAATCAAAAATTCGTTAAAGGTTTATAAAATATGAAAACGATAATAAAACAAATTCCAAATTTCAAATTTTGGCTTCCAGATGCCCATATTCGGCGGGAAACGTTCAATATTCAAACTTTGATGGCTGTAGATACCATTGTTTTATCACAATGGGAGAAACATATATATGTTACCGTTAAAGTATACAATGCAGTTATTTCATAGACTACCTAGTTATTTCATGAAATAACTGATCGTGTTCGTTAAAGTGTTTAATATGTTAATAATTTGACACTTTGTAAGGTTTTAGTTAAACTAACAAAGTTTTATTTTAATTTAAATCTTTCTATCTCTTCTCATGTTTCAACTTCCCGTCAGAAGAAGCGCGCGTTTTCAGCTTATGCTAATTTGAAGTAGAGCCAACGACTATTTAACCATAGGTAGAAACCTCTCAGTGTGAGAGAGCTTTTAGTCTCAGATCACGGTCATTCTATTCGACAACGTTCGCCTGACCAGCTAGCAGTTAAATTCTAAGCCATAGTGCTTGCTACGTGATTGCTTATTGAAATAAATCCAAGTGCGCTAGTATTAGTAATTCTTGCTACGCACCATTTAGTTAGAGGCCAACTCCGCGTATAGCTCTGTGAGCAAAGATTAATTTAATTTCTATTTAGCTTTAGTTTAAATTTAGCTGATTGTTCATTTTAGACCCAAGTATGGTCTTTTACTTTTTGTATTCCTCCCGAGTTGGGAAGTGGTTTGTAAATAATATTGATTTAATAAAAGATGATTTTAAATCCCTTTCAAGTGCAGTAATTCTACCACTTAATCACAGTATCTACCACCAGAACATAGCTGCATTCAGCTCCCTGTTCCAGATCAGGACTTAAGGACTTAAGGAGTTTCACAAAGATGTTTGCCAAGAATATGCACCGAACACTCAGTCCTGACAACTTAGTTATTGTATGAAATAACTAGGTATTCTATAAATTAACTAATGAGAGACAGTTAAAGTGTAAAATAAAAACAATTTACCTAAATGAAATAACTAAGTATTCTAGAAATAAACTAATGATAGACAATTAAAATGAAAAAGAAGCAATTTATCTAATTTATGCAGCGTATAAATGGTATTTATGGAAACGTACCATAAAATCATTTGTTACAAGGATTACTAAAATGACACTGGGAATTACAAAGAAGTAAATGTACCTTATACTAAAAAGCGAGATATAGGATATAGATTATTTTACACTTTAACGGGCTGCAGATCGTTATTCTATGAAATAACTATTTAAACTATGAAATACAAGAGAGTTTTACACTTTAACGGACAGGATCAGTTATTTCATGGAATAACTAGGTATTCTATAAAATAACGGATTTCATACTTTAACAGTAACATATACATTTATACACATTCTTATTTATTTTGCAAGGTTTATCCTAATTTTATAACAGTTATTTTAAGTTTATGCATCTTTCCTATCCCTTCTAGCTTTAGCTTACAATTTCTTACTAGAACGTATTTTCAGAAACGCGGTTAATGCAAAAAAAGGCTCATATCACACGGCGTTTGTTTCACACGAACAACTGTTTCGGACAACTTTTCTGCCTGGTTTACTATTGAAAGAAAGACGCGCGATTTTTTCCTTCCATTGGGAAAAAAAAAATTGCAGGTTGTTCGTTTTCAACCAATCAGCTATCAGTATCGAATCCTTCATCACGCTAAAAATAGCTAATTTTACTGACTGAGCAGGGTATGGCCGGGATACAGCCCTGAGGGCCGCTTGTCCGGCTCAATCAATAAAAAACCAAAGGGCCCATCACGTAGATAAATCTTTAACTTAGCTAAGTTTAGAACCAGTTTCCCCTTTATATGTTAACCCCAAAGTGATCTATGGTGATTGGCTGTTGTATATCACGTGACAAGGCAGAAAATTGTTCCAAACAGTTGTCCTTCCGAAACAAACGGCCGTGTGATAGCAGCCTAAGGCCAGTATTCAAGTCGATGTTTCACTGACGTCGCTGGAGGCCCGAGTTCTTGACTAGCGCGCGTTTGCCTTTGGCTACGTCTCTCTCTAAGCTATTGCTACATTCGGCCGTACTTTAGGCCCTTGATTGGCTTCACCGACTTAATTAAGATTTGCGGGCCAACTACTTAGAATCTTGATAGCTTCGGTTATATCTTTCAGTTAGCTTTTGTTACGCTTAGTTAAGTTTAATTTCAAATTAATTTGAGTTCAAGCCCAAGTGGAGGCTTTGCTGTACGCTCCCGCTCCTAGTTAGGAGCAGATTGTGTCATATTTATTTTGAGAAATAAAAGGCAGTTAACTCTTCTTGAATCTTACGTCTCTGTTCACACACTTAAGCGATTATTTACTTATTAGTGTTAAGGGTTTCGTCGACTGAACTGTGAAATAAGAAGGTGAACCCCACAAATTAATTTTTCTAAATGTAATCCAAGGCTATAATATTTGGTGGCAACAATTTGAAAAGTGAAACAACACTTCTAGTGCGCAAAATGCGAAAACGAAATCAATAATCCTTCAGGGCTAATTGCTCCTTTGGACTAATAAAAAGATCAAGATTTCAAGATTTATCACGAACTAATAAAAAGATGATTTCATGAAAATCTCTAAGTGATTCTGATATCATAGATTTTAATAAAGCAAATTCATTATTTTAGTTACTAGTTCTTTAAAAATTTGAGTTTCATTGTTGATGAGAATGTTAAGCCATTTTATAGAGGAACAGATATTTTATGATCATCTGCAAAACAGAATTAATACATGGTATTCAAATAGAAGCTGTAACGTTTTTCTATCAGAAATAAGTAGTGTTCTGCCGTCCACCTCAAAAGCCTTTTTTCTTCGGTTTTTCTTGTCTCACGTACAATTTTAGGAGATCTTTTAAAATACTTGAATCTTAATATTTTATTTGCGCTTTTAAAGGCAACAATCAGAGGCATTTCTCGCTAATAAACATCAGGTAAGAAATAAGCACAATAGATTTAATGTGAGAAGTTTGGGTTTTGATAATTATTTGTTAAACAAAGAAAACATTGGTAAAAGTTTACAATCGGATGCTCCTTGATACTTTAGATGATTTTTATACCTCCAAGACTGGCAAGGAGCAAGGAGCTCTGCTTTCAAGATGGCTGTCACCCAAAACAACGCCGAAAACTTATGTTACGTCATCCGATGACTGGCGAAGAAGCCGCTTGCGAAACTCGCGCTTATGTAGCTCTACATGGCCTTAATGATATTGCCATGAGCGCCAGTTTCGTGCATCTTTCTCGTGACAAACACACTCATAACGATCCGATTGATCCTAATAGACGCATATCTTATGTAAAAACTTGGCATTCATAACGAGAACTAGTTAACCTTTAGTCATGTAATCAGTTGTACTTTCTTAACCTTTCGCTCTAAATCACAGAAAAAAAGAGTATTTATCTTACCAGACATATTTCTTTGTGGGAGTGAGCGGCAGCGATTATTTAGAACCAGCTAGCTAACGGAAACCAAAGGTCATGTAACAGCAATTAAATTTCAGAGATTCAAAATAAGGCCAAAATTCAAAATACGTTTATAAGGTATTTTCTCCCTCCTTTCATCATACCTTTGTTGTGTATTTGGAAGCATACGCAACGTGTATTAGAAAGATCCAAGAATTCGAGTCCCTTAATTCAAGATCCAGAATGCGAGAGTACAGAGGCTGTTCGCACATTTTTTAGACGATTTTGGTAAGCGGTAATAAAAACTGGTTTGCCGCAAAAGAAGTAATTGCAATTGTACGTCTAAATTATCGTCTGTGGCTTGAAAGTTTTGTTTTTATTTAAAATGTCGAATTTAAAGTAGCAATGGTTAAGAAGCAGTGGTTCGAAGGCTACATTTACGCTCTTTCCGAAGAGAAATATGCATACTCCGTTATCCAAAAACGATGTGAGAGTCATGGTTTTGGGATATCTAAAGCGTCGATAGGTAATATCATCAACAAGAAAGGAAAAAAACGTCAAATTGGAGCCTCGAGTGGGACAAAAATTCCAAACAAGTATCCGAGGAAAAAACGGACATCTTCGACTATTGCAAAGGTACGTTGTTTAATGTTAAAAGAAAATCCCCCTAGTCAAAGGACAGTTGAAAATCATTACGAAAAAACGATGTGCATCGTCCTTCTTCCAAAGCATATCGCTCGACGCAGGACACGCTGCAGTATTCTATATGAGAAACACTTATCCAAAGAAAAATGGAAAACAATTGTCACAATAGATGAAGCATGGGTATATTTAAATGATTGTAACAAAAAACAAGCCATTTATTATCATAAAAGGGGAGAAACAAATTTAAGTACATGGTTCAAAGAATCGAAAAAAAGTTTTTCTAAGGGATTTGTGATTGTTGCTGGTTTTTCTTATAATGGCAAGTGAAAAATAAAGAGAGTGCAAAAAAATGTCGAGATTAACTCCAAATACTATCGGGAACATATTTTATCGCTAATGTGTCTGAATGAAATACCATCGCTTTACCCACAGTGCCATCCATCTGTGAGACTCCGTCAGGACAAAGCTAGCAATCACACATCAAAATCCACTGTAAATTTCCTAAAAGAAATGGAACAAAAAACTGGTATCGAGGCCATACCCTTCACTGATATACCTTCTAAATCTCCCGATATGTCACCTATGGATTTTTATGCTTTCGGACGTTTAAAAACTGCATTACCCAAACGTTGTCCCAAAATCCTAACAGGACTCTGGAAAGCTGTTCGGGAGGAATGGGATAGAATACCTCTTCTGACACTTCAAAAGGCATTATTATCCTGGAAATTGCGGTGTCGAAAGATAGTTCAGAATGAGGGATGTCAAATAGAACATTTAAAATACAAGAAGGTTTTGTAATTTAGTTTGGTGAATACACTGTACATCGTCTAAAAAATGTGCCAACAGCCTCTGTTCTGCATATTTGTCACGTCTTCAGCATTCAAAAGTCCTAATGATTCTACAGCATGATTTGTAGTACGTGGTATATGCACCCATGGATCACTAAAATGTGAAGTTGCAATTAGATTAAACTCAAGAAAAACATGGCATGTAACAAAAATGGCTGCCACGACATTAGGAAAACAGAGTCGTTTCTGGATTTCCAGAAAATCGGTACCAAAGTTGGTATTGGACGCCAAATCAAACATCGTCCTTTTTTAGACTAGAATCAAAACATTCTTCCGTCACATGAAAGAAAGGCTGAAATGGGACGATTTTTAATAGTCTCGAACACAACCAGAAGGAAACAAAAAACATGAAATGCCACGATTCTTTGTTGCCACCTCCAGAACGTCGTAACTGAAATTGGACATTACATATTTATTGAATGGAAACAGATCCTTGCAACAGTATTATTCCAATGTTTGTATAATTTATTTCCCTTTGATTGATTTTCAATTGTCTTATATTTTTTAATATTTCAATGTTAAGCTTTGAATGTTCTATAGTGTAAAAGCAGGATATAATGAATTGTACTTATTAATTTTTGTTGAGAGAGAAACCTATAAAAAAGCGAATATCATAAAACTGATAAACCAGAAGTTCATAATACTTCCATCATGAATCATTACTGTCTTCTTGAATACTCTTTTCAACAAATAAAGTTATCTAGGAAATTAGAACGATATGATAAATAACAATAATAATAATAACAAGGGAAAACTGAAGTTACATCGTAAATACTTCTTTGAAGTTTTTCCTATTTATAAAAATCTTGAATTGAACGTGATAGTTTAATTAGTAAGGTTTAGTACTTTATTTTCTTTATCCAATATGTTTGCACATCGTATCTCGTTTTTCTTAAATAGTTGAAAAAATATTAATACCAGTAAAACTTTTTTATTCCGTACTGAGATGAAATTCATCTATGTTATCATAAATAAAAGTCGTAATGGCTATAAAATCATAGGCTATAAAATTTTAGCCGTCATCTCAAAGTAGATGTATTTTTAAGCATACCTGCAAAAAATTCAATTAGAGTTTTTTTTTCAAAATTTACCGTGAATTTATGTACAGTTGCGTTTTGAAATTTGGCATATTTGATATAAGCGATAATAACGCCAAATCTAGTTTACACTTTGTTAAAACTATTTGAAAGAGAGAATGACGCACTTTTTTTCTGTTATGAACAACGAAGTGAAAAGGAAAACAGGTTGCCACAAATTATGAATTTCACCAAGTGAAATACTTTGGCGCAAACTTAAAAAAAAAGTTTTGAGTTTCCACCAGATGGCGCAAACTAAAAAAAATGCTTCTCTCACCAAAATTTACAAATTTAGAAAATTTAATATTTAAGCACAATTTCAATTGTAGAATCGAAATATAAAAATCGATATGTCGTTTCAGAAAAAGTCTGATTTTGTGTCAAAATACCTATGTTAGCACAATTTTATATATAAATCTAATATATATCTTAAGGCGCGCTTTCGAGTCATGAAAAAAACGCTTATTAAATTTCGTCAATAGTAGAACGAGAGTTATAAAACTGTCCTTCTTTTTTTTTCTACAGAGTGTATTTTTAGGCAAAATGACAAGCATTGTCCCTAAAGAAAATTAAGAATATTCGAGATTAGTCTTTTAACATATTTTGGCTTTCGTAATTTTACTTTTATTGTATAAAAGACTCAAGATTTAAAACTCACGTCTTTTGTCATGAGTTTAAAAGACCTGAATCATTTCCTAATTACAGTAATATACATTCTGTCGCTGAATTTTTACCTTCAATCACTTTGAATTCACGTCTTTTAAAAGGCGTGAGTCTTTTCATATTTCACAGTAATGTACATTTTATATTACATTTGTATATTTGTTGTATTTGTTTTGAGGAAAGAATTCATGCTTAGGTACATTCTTGACTCTTTGAGACAGAGAGTAATCATTTTTCTAAAAACATTTTTCATGATTAAATTTCTTTAATTTTTGTTTTTGCACCCAAATAGTCAAGAAGAACGAAACATGTATTCAGAATTCCTTAATTATTCATGTTTAATCTTTTTTAAATAATTACTTTGCAGAGACATTAAGATATTTCGAAGCAAGAGAGATAAAAAATGAGCAATACCCTCGCCGGGACTCGAACCACGGACCTCTCGAATACACCCCGAGCGTGATGACCACTACACCAAGAAGGTGGGAGAAGTATCTTATACGCTCCCCCTTTTAAATGGCGACTGGGGATTAGGTGACGCAATCGCCAAATCCTGGTGGTGAAGAATCATCATTTACCCCCTTTTAGTTCGGGCGCCACTTGTAGAGACGTTAAGTCATTTCGAAGCAAGAGAGATTAAAAATGAGCAATGCCCTCGCCGGGACTCGAACCACGAATCTCTTGTATACGCGCCGAGCGTGCTGACCACTACACCATGAAGCCATGCCAAAAAGGTGGGAGAAATATCTTATAACTTCCTGAAGAATCTGTTTGAAACATTAAACTCTGAATAATGAAGCTGCAGATTTTCATAAGAATATTATTTGGTAAACATTTATTACACATTTTAGTGAAATCTATACGCGGGGAGAACGTGAAGGTAATTTAACAATAAATTCGAAAGATAAGCAGTAGCGTTAGACTTCCCAATTGAATGTAACAGGCTGAGTCAGTAACCTACACCGGCGATAACTAACTAAAAGACCAGAATTTGCAGCCGCTACTAACTGGAAAACAAAATAACAAACGTGCGCTTTACTAGCGAAATCACGCTCTGTCTAAATTATTATTTTCTCCCCTTTAAGTACTCTGTTTCTCCCGCTTAATTTGCATCTTGGTGGGGAAATGCGAGGGGAAATAGAAAATTCAGAAAGGTTAGCAAAATAAAAATAACTGGTCAGTTAACTGGTTAAAAAAGGGGAAACCTGAAGTGTGAGCAATGCTGATGGTTTTCACACCTTAGAACTATGATAATAGTGACAGCTATATCACAAGCAAAGAGCTCTGTGAAGTGCCCAAGGCCCTTGGCAATGACAGACACAAGCCTGCACTTCTAGCCATGATAAATTTTGTAGATGTGTTCTTATTTTACTGTGTGAAAGTGAGTAAAGTGAGAGAAAAGTGAAGTAAGTCACAACTAAAACAAAAAACAGACATTGATTTTCAGTCATTGCGTATAGGTAGCTTGAATAGCTTGAAGAATGAAGAAAAATGGGGAGAAACCGAGACTCTGTCGTTCCAGTCTATTCAGATTAGCTTGTTCTCGAGGGAAATGAAAGAATGTGTATAACAAGGATCTCGACATTTTTGCTGATTAACCCTTAAAATGAAATAAGTGTAGAATTGAATTTAATACGAATATAATTTAGAATAGCTTCCTAGAGTTAATTGCATATTTTGACTTCAAGGATATTTTAAATACTCACAAAGCACAAAACATCCTCAGGATATCTTGAAGATGTTGCTCACCAGATATGCGCTCAACCTCAGGACATCCTAAAATAACCCCACAGCGTCCAAGTGCTTAATTCCACATCTCAAGATATCGTCAGATCATCCTTATTAGATCCTATGGAATATTATAAGGATTTGAAGTCCTGTTCTTTTGGGAACAAAAACAGAATCAATTAACCTTATTATATTCAATAGAATTTTTTCTACTTAATAAAGCATAAAAAGAAGAATAATTAGCCTCCTAAATACATCTTCCGAGTGCTAATTCCATATCTCAAGATATCCTCAGATCATCCTTATTAGATCCTATGGAATATAATAAGGATTTGAAGTCCTGCTCTTTTGGAAAAAAAAAACAGAATAAATTAACCTTATTATATTCAATAGAATTTTTTTCTACTTAATAAAGCCTAAAAAGAATAATAATTAGCCTCCTAAATACATATATCGAGTGCTAATTACATATCTCAGGATATCCTGAGGACATCCTCACTAAGTCCTATAGGATATTATAAGGATTTAAAGTCCTCCACTTTTAGAAAAAAAAAAAACTTTATTGCATTCAGTCGAATGTTTTCCTGCTTAATAAAGCGTAAAAGACTAACACTAAACAAATAAGAATAGAAAAGAAGAATAAAGAGGAATATACAAGTAATAAATCGTAAATAGACAGAATAAAAGGAGACAAAAGAAGAATAATTTTAGAAACCAGCATTATCTCGTCTTTTTTTTTCTCTTACAACTAACTATTTAATAAAATCTCCCAAAGCACGTAGCTTTGTATTACAACAATGTGTTTGCATCTGTTCCTGCAATACATTCTTGTTAAAGTGGTTAAACGCATTTTAAAAAGAACAGCCAAATAAATTTTAATTGCTATACAATAGTCGTCAAAAACAGGAAAATAAAATGAAAGAACTTATTCGATTTACTTGGGAATTTTCCAGTTATTCTATTTCATAATTTCAAAACGAAATTAATTTCCGCCTTAATTAATTAATTATTATTACTTAAATTAATAAAAATATAAAGTTTTTTAATGCATTTTTACTTACTGTATTAGTTTTAATTAGATTATATATATGTTTTGACTTTTGTAATGATTTAAAATCATAGATACTTTAATGTCTAAAAAGGATATTTAAATTTAATTCTATCTGTCTGCTTGAGAAACGGAAAAAATTCTTTCTCTACATATACTTATTCCGTTTTCAGCAAAATAAACACAAGCTTATTTTATTTTGTTTGGTTTTATTATTATTTTGAATATTTGCAAGATTAATTTACCGGAAGGATGTTGAATTGTAAAAATAATTTCTTTGTTTTTCTGGTGTTAAGAATATAACTTGAAAGTAAAATTTCCTCAAGCATTTTAGATTAAATTTTTCCTATTCAGAAAGGAAATTAAAAACATGCATTTAAATTTTTTATCAGAATCTCTTTACAATATCTTCGAAATTAATAAAATGATATTTATTTTTTATGCATTTATATCATTTTTCCTCGCGTTGTTGCTGATAAAATATAAACGAAAGAACTGTAAGTAAAGTAATTTAATGCCTGAAGCTAAGATTTTGCCTATAAAATATGTTACATTTAAGAGAACAATAAAGAATATGTTCTTTCAAATATTAAAAGAAATCTGGAGACTGTGATTAATTATATTGGGTCATCCGAAAGGTTTTGAGGTGTCTGTGTCAGGACTGAGTGTTCGGTGCATACTGTTGGCGAACGTATTTGTGAATTAAACTAAGTCCTGATTTTGAACAGGGAGCTGAATTCAGTTATGTTCTGTGGTAGAAAACTGTGGTTAAGTAGTAAAAGAACTACACGTAAGAAGAATTTAAAATCCTCTTTTATTAAACCACAAATTATACACATACATACAGCCACTTCCCAACTCGGGAGGGATACACAAAATAATGACCGCAATTGAGTCTAAACTGAACAATGAAATCGTTTATTCTCCCATCAATAAAATTCCGAGTTCCATACTCAAGGACCCCATTCCGGATATGAATTCCTTGGGTATTTACAGGATTCCTTGCCAGTGTGGTTTAATTTACATTGGCCAAACTAGGAGAGCCTTAAAATTTCGCGTTAAGGAACATGAGGCATATGTTAGAAAAAAGGAAACACAGAAGTCTTCTGTTGCCCAACATTGTTGGTCCGAAAATTACACTTTCAATTTTTCTGCTGCCAAAATTATTCAGAAAAACATCTTCCATTGCTGAACTGGATTTTCTAGAGGCATTTCACATTCAAAAAAAATCTTTCTGTTCTAGTTAACGGCCCTAATTCCAATCCATCTTTGCCTTCGGCCTTTAAAGAAATTATGTTTTAGTTCTGGTTTCATCAACAGATGGCGCCAGTAGCTTGTCTCCTTTCCAGGCTTTCTTATCTTATCTTACCTAATCATTATATCTTATCTCGTTTATTTGCGCTTTTGCAGCTGACGATGGTGGTTCGGTAAAGCCATTGAAACTAGTCCTGTGAAAATTTGAAAATATAAAGCTGATTTTTGTTATTGACTTCTAAATTAATATTTGTTCTGCGTGTTATTGTATTTTAATTATATTTAGTTCTTGATGCTGACAGCGATGTTATATTTTCCACATATTTATTGTATTAATTCATTGTATTGTTATCATTATTTTTATAATTTAGAAACCTACAAGGTGCTTTTATATATATTTCGGGAAACTTTTAATCTGCTCTATACAGTCATTGAAGCTCAAATTATGAATGAACCGAATGCCTGTAAAGAAGATTTATTAATTTTCCTTCACCTTTCTCAGAAGCCTTTCTGCTTTTAAATGTGTTATGCTTATAAAAATCTCTTTAACTCCATTCAGGAGATTTAAAAAATCTCATTACTGTCAGAAAAAAAAAACGTTTCGGCGTTAGAGGATTTAATTCGTAGTTGTAAAGACTTCATGCCTTTTAAGATTTAAATTTGAGTGGCGAAGAAGTGTTCAAGTTTCTTCTTCCAGCTTTACATGGTGGTAAAAAACTCGTTTGGACTTGAATTTTGACTAAAGTTATTCATGTGTATAGAAAGCTCTTTAATTCAAATCTTTATATACTTCTTATTTGAAAATTTCATCATTTCTTGTTTCATTTTATTTTATTTCTGGAATGGAAAGATGATATGAAGCGTATTAAAATTAGATGTAATATAATTCTTTATTTCTTTATTTTCTGTTGTGAGTTTTAGTAAAACAGGTTTTGGATATTTACTCTCTTTGAGAGTGTGTGGTAACAGTTTTTCCATTAAGATAACCGACCTCGTTCGAAGGGTTTCTTTTTGAAATGCTTGTTATATTCCTGAATTTATGAGATTTTTTATTAGATAGCGCTCATACTTAAATATAATGACAACAAAAATGATAAAAAAGTCATTATTTTGTGGAATTTATGCAATAAATTGAAAATTTTAGATCGGCATTAACAAAAACAGCAACCATCACTGATAAAAAAATATTGATGACAAAAATATATTATTGACTTTATTAGGTATTTCTCCCGCCTTCTTCGCATGCCTTCGTGGTGTAGTGGTCTGCATGCTCCGCGCGTAACCGAGAGGTCCGTGGTTCGATTCCTGGGGAAGGCGTTGCTCATTTTTCATTCTCCTACTTCTAAATAACCTAATGCCTCCACACTGGCGCCCGAACTAAAAAGTCGGTGGATGATGATTCTCCACTACCGGGATTTGGCGAGTGGGTCCCCAAAACCCCAGTCATCCTTTAAAAGGGGGAGTATATAAGGTATTTCTCCCGCCTTCTTCGCATGCCTTCGTGGTGTAGTGGTCTGCATGCTCGACGCGTAACCGAGAGGTCCGTGGTTCGATTCCCGGCGAAGTCGTTACTCATTTTTTCATTCTCCTGCTTCTAAATAACCTAATGGCACTATAACTTGATGTAAACGATATATATAAAGAGGAATGTTTGTGTGTTTGTAGGCAATTAACTCAGTCACTACTGTAGCTATCGTCTTCAAACTTTCTACGATTCTTCGGTGGGTCCTGGAAAAGGTCGAAGTCCACTTTCTTCTAAAAAAATAGCTAAATTCAGAGACATTCATTAAAAACACGGGAAAACGATCATTTTCGCCCTAATTTTTCCAAGTGGCAACAGTCTCTCAAACTGGAGATAAAAATCTGCTTTATTTCGAAAGTTGTTGCCACAGCTCGCTTTCAAATTGTAGAGTTTATTTATAAAAAAATTCTAAGTTTTACGATGAAATAAAAATAGCAGTGGCAAACATTAAATACATTATTCCCGATTCCAAAAATTCGTGGGAAGCCATTTCGATTATTCCCAACTTCCTACGACTTTAATAAGCCGAGATATTAATTAAAAACTCTGAAAGCACTCATTTTCGCACACATTTTTCTGAGTGGCAACAGTCGTGGAACTTGAGCTTTCACGACCAATTTGATTAAAAAAGCGAAAATCATCAAAAACTGCGTGCCATTGTTGCTGATATAATGAGAGAGAATTAATTTATTTTTCCCTCTAAGTTTTGTATGCGGGTTCCATTTCGCATCAGCCGGAAAAATGTATGAGTATGAATCGTAATTTTTGCGTCGTTATTAGAAAAGGATTACAGCAGTATCGTTCTCTCTGGAGTTAAATATATTACTCTCAATTCACCGTAACTGGCATCGGATACTTTTGATAGAATAAACTAATCATAAGCATACAGCGAAACAGAATAATTGGAAAATATTAATTCATCAGTTATATGTGACCAAATATATTAGTCAACTTTTAAAAATTAAAAAAATAAAGAAAATCTGAAAGGTTTCAGATTTTAAATTATTGCCAAAGGAGCGTTTTGTAACATTTTGTGTGTTACCTTTATTTTATTAAATATTATGTTCTTCGCACTTAAATCATGAAATTCAGTTCAACAGCAATATCGCAAAACTATTTTAAAATGAGCCTATCTTTAGAATTTCCGATACACAGTCTCACGCGCTGGAGATTAAAAATGTTTTTTCTGTACAACGCTGTCATTGATTGCTTTGAAATCCTTGAGTGTGTTAATCAAAAATTCGGTAAAGTTTTACAAAATATGAAATCAATGTGAAATAAAACATTTGAAAATATGAAGTAAAACAAATTTCAGATTTTGGCTTCCAGATGCCCAAATTCGGGTGGAAACGTTCAATATTCAAAATTGTATGGCTCTAGGTACCGTTGTTTTATGACGATGCGAGAATCATATGTACGTTTATGCAGATTATTCATTATTTAATTTCTTAAAATATAATACAGGGCGATAATATTGGGTGGCAACAATTTGAAAAGTGAAACAACGTTTTTAGTGAATCAACGCAAAATGCCAAAACGAAATTAATAGTCCTTCCGGGCAAATTGCCCCTTTGGACTAAAAAAATGCATACACTATTGAAAGAAAAATTATATATACACAACTATTCACAACCTGACACACACACACATATATAAATATATAACTGTTCACGTAGCCAAATGAAGATGAGAAAATACATAATAAAAATACTTTGCTAGATTCTCCAGACATATTGATATCCTTAAAATTATTTTATTACAAAATAACATAAAAAAAGGGTAAAAACTGCATTTTTAATTTGCCTTTTAAACTTTGTGGCCGTCGGTAAATATCTGTTTTCGGAAAAACTGCTATATCTCCGCTTTTAAAAAATATATCAAGAAAAGAAAAGTTGTTTTTGATAGCTAAGAATGTGAAATAAAAGAATAAATGTTTTAACAGAAGTCAACTTTTCGTCCGAGGTCTGTTACCTTAATATAAGTTTTTTATTCTGACTTTTTAGAAACGGTAACGAAATGTGTAATTTAAGCTTATTCAAAAGTAATTTAATTTATAAAACCTAGACGTTATTTTTAGTCCAAAGGGGCAATTTTCCCAGAAGGATCATTAATTTCGTTTTGGCATTTTGCGTGGATTCACTAAAAGCGTTGTTTCACTTTTCAAATTGTTGCCACCGAATATTATTGCCCTGTATTATATTTAAAGAAATTAAATAATGAAGAAGCTGCATAAATGTATGTATGTTTCTCGCATTGTGATAAAACAACGGTACCTAAAGCCATCAAACTTTGAATATTGAACGTTTCCACCAAAACATGGGCAACTGGAAGCCCAAATTTAAAATTTGGAATTTGTTTTATGATCGATTTTATATTTTGTAAAACTTTAACGAATTTTTGATAACAAACTGAAGAATTTCAAAGCGAGCCATGGCAACGTTGTACAGAAAAAACATTTTTATCTCCAGCGCGGGAGACTATGTATCGGAAATTCTAAAGATATGCTCATTTTGAAATTATTTTGCGATATTGCTCTTGAACTGAATTTTATGTGTTACCTTTAAGTGCTAAGAACATGATATTTAATAAATAAAGCTAACACACAGAATGTCAAAAGAAAAACGCCCTTTTGGATGTAATTTAAAATCTGAAACCTTTTAGATTTTTCTTTTTTAATGTTGCTATCGTTTCTTAACCTCCGCATCTGATCCTAAGGCTGGATCAATTCCATGAATTTTATTGTGGTCAAGAAGCAAAGGCTGTGCCTACTGTTGCCTTTAGGCCTAGGGCATCTTATAGGTGATAGCATCAGGATTTCTGTCCCAGTTTTACGAATACGTTTTCGGATCTGAGTGTTATCTAGTCAACGTGTACTGCCATTAACCTCTTGAGCGATTTTTTCCTCGACAATATTTTAAGTACCCCCATGCTTAAAGACACTACGCACTTGCAAATATCTATAAAGTTTCTGAGCTTCGAAAAGCAGACCGGTGATATGTCAGCCAGCTGTCCTATGAATAGGTTAGCATTGAGCAATACAGAATAATTTACAACAATTTTGATTTTTTTATTAATTGAGCTTTACAAAAACATAATTGAGGATAACATTATTTAACTTTACTCTCCCTTCGCACAGCTAACCAAAGGGAAATATCAAAAGAGAAAAATTATGTACAACGATTTTAATAAATTCACGGGTCCAGCTAATAATTAATAATCATTGAGATGAAGGACTGCTTTTTTGTTTTCAAACATCAATAATTTCATGGACTACACTTTTATAAAGCTGGTCTTCCTGACTTTCTAATAACATATAAAGTTTACTATGATTCTGAAGGAGAAGTTGTCAAGACTGCTGTTATTATTTGTAATCAGAATCTTTCTCCTTTTTCAGACTTAAATCATACAGAGGCTGTTCGCACATTTTTTAGACGTTCAAATCGTTTGCTGCAAAAGAAGTAATTGCAATTGTACTATGTTTTTAAAAGTCAAAATTATCGTCTGTGGCTTGAAAGTTTTGTTTTCATTCAAAATGGCGAATTTAACAAAGCAGTGGTTCGAAAGCTACATTTACGCTCTTTCCGAAGAGAAATATGCATACTCCGTTATCCAAAAACTATGTGAGAATCATGGTTTTGTGATATCTAAAGCTTCGATAGGTAATATCATCAACAAGAAAGGAAAAAAAAAACGGCAAATTGCAGCCTCCAGTGGAACAAAAATTCCAAACAACTATCAAAGGAATAAACGGACATCTTCGACTATTGCAAAGGTACGTTCTTTAATGTTAAAAGAAAATCCTCCTAGTCAAAGGACAGTCGCAAAATCATTAAAATGCTCGGTGTCCACTGTAAACAAAATCATAAACGTTGATTTAAATCTTAAGAAAGCGAAAAAACGCAATGTGCATCGTCTTCTTCCGAAGCATATCGATCAACGCAGAACACGCTGCAGAATTCTATATGAGAAACACTTCTCCAAAGAAAAATGGAAAACAATTGTCGCAATAGATGAAGCATGGGTATATTTAAATGATTGTAACAAAAAAGGAGACATTTATTATCATAAAAGGGGAGAAAAAAATTTAAGTGCATGGTTCAAAGAATCGAAAGAAAGTTTTTCTAATGGATTCGTGATTGTTGCTGGTTTTTCTTATAATGGCAAGTTAAAAACAAAGAGAGTGCAAAAAAATGCCAAGATTAACTCCAAATACTATCAGGAACATATTTTATGGCCAATGTTTCTGAATGAAATACCATCGCTTTACCCACAATGCCATCAATCTCTGAGACTCCATCGGGACAAAGCTAGCAGTCACACACCAAAATCCACTGTAAATTTCCTAAAAGAAACGGAACAAAAAACTGGGTCGTTTTTTGTGTGTTTATTTGACTTACTAAATATCATGTTCTTGGTGCTTACGCAGCATAAAATTCGATTCAACTGCAAAATCAGAATATTTAAAAACAGCATAACTTTAGAATTTACAATACGCAGTATAAAGATAAAAATGCTTTATTCTGCACAGTGTCGCCGCTGCTTTCTTTCAAATCTTTGAGTTTGTTAATCAGAATTATTTAAAGTTTTAAAAAATATGAAATAGATAATAACATAAATTCAAAATTAGTTGTTTCAGGTGCCCTTGTTCACATGGACGACTACGTTATTCAGAATTTGATGGCTACACTATTGTTTTTTTGTTGTGGTTGCTGTACTGTTGTTGTTGTAGATACCGTTGTCTTTTCACAATGCCAAAAACATACATACTTTCATGCTGGTTCTTTATTATGTAATTTTTTTAAATATAATACAGGGCGATAATATTTGTTGGCAACAATTTGAAAAATGATACGAAGTTTTTAACGATTCCATGCAAAATGCCGTTTCGAGGCTAATATCCCATGCAGTATTAACGTTCCTTTTGGGATAAAAGATATAAATACGTGTTTGTGGCAACACTTAACACTGCATCGGAAATTCTAAACATATGCTGCTTTTAAAATATTTTTGAGTTTCCTGTTGAAATTTATGCGGCGTATGCTTAATAATATGGCGTATGCGTAATAATAAACGATGTTTAATAACAAAGCTAAAAAGACAAAAAAAGAAGGTTAGCAGATTATTAGACTGCGAACTCAGCTAGAAAAGCCTTAGCATACCCTTTTGGACGACTGCTAAATTCCGAAACGTTTCAGATTTTCTTCTTATTTCTTTAAAATATTTTCTCTTACATTTAATTTTAAAGAACTTTACGTTGAGTTTCACATTTATGCCAAAAGGCAGTTGCCAGTAGTTTAAGGTGTCGAGAATAAATTACAGTTATGAATTCTTAGTTAAAGCGTCAAAGATATAACTTCCAACAACACGAAACATAACGCAGGCGACAGAACATGCATAATTTTGTTTAAATCAATAGCTTCATTTCGGTTTTAACTAAGTTAGAAATGTACATCTGATTACGAAAATGAAATTTAAATTTACTGAAAATTCGAACTGAAAAATACCATTTCTTTATCCTGAATACAATACACCCGACAGTTATTAACATAATACAGCATGCTGAAATTCATTTCGAAAAACTTAGTCAAGTAAAAAATTAGAATATCATTAGTTAAAAGTTTTAGTCAAAGATTTGCTCTGAACGAACTATGGTAAAAGTAAACAAGTTCGAACATGAATAATGAAATGTCAGCCCTGATAAGGACTTCTGTGAAAGTTTAGGCGTAATGATAGCTCTCAAAATATTTGTCGAAATCTGTTAATATCAATATTTTCTTAGCAATTTTTATTTTAACCTGGCAACCTAAAATACTAGTTATTATGATAAACAAAAGTATATAATGCTTTTCCTGAATCCAATAAATTCAATTTCCGGAGTCCAGCTGGACATTTTAATAATAGCAGAGATGAGGAACTGCATCCGTTGCTTTAGAATTGTTTAGTTTCTTGATCAATCAAAGGCAGATTTAATTTGAAGGAAACGTTCAATATCTTGTGCTTTGCCAAAAGGTACGTGGAAGATAAAAAATATTTTTTGCAGTCAGTGCTGACACATTTCTTTCAAATCGTTGAGTTTCTTTAATAGGTTTGAAACACAAATATCTACGCTTTGCTGAGTAGCTCTTAAATCTCCAAAGTTTAACCAAAATTTTGTTAAATTTGTAAGATCTACTGTTTATCTTTTGTGTGAAATCTGGAGAACAGTGACTGCACAGAAGAAGGGTTAAAAAGTACCCTTTATTACACCCTTTAATTATTTACAATGCGTCAACTCGACGCTAACAGACTACGCCTCTGCTTGGACGGTAACTGGAACAGTAAGAATCAAACTGAAGAATTTGAAGATATTAACAAGTAATAGAATTACGCTGCAGGGCTCAGACTATCCTGTTTCCAAGCAAAGCATTGATAAAATTAGTGGCATCCAAATAATAGCCGTTACGCCACGTTTAACCAGCAATAACTTCTAAGCCGAAGCTCGCGCTACAACACGCACAGAGTTTTCCCAGACTCTCTAACTTTCTCTTTTAGAACTTTGTCAGGACTGAGTGTTCGGTGTATATTCTTGGCAAACATCTTCGTGAACTCCTTAAGTCCTGATCTGGAACAGGGAGCTGAATGCGGCTATGTTCTGGTGATAGATACTGTGATTAAGTGGTAGAAGAACTGCACTTGAAAGGGATTTAAAATCCTCTTTTATTAGATCACAATTATTTACAACCACTTCCCAACTCGGGAGGGATACAGAAAGTAAAAGACCACACTTGGGTCAAAAATGAACAATCAGATAAATTTAAAACTAAAGCTAAATAGAAACTAAGTAGTTGTCGCTCGCAGAGCTATAACGCGAGGTTGGCCTCTAACTAAAAGGTGCGTAGCAAGATTTACTAATACTGACGCACTTGGATTTATTTCAATAAGCAATCACGTAAAGCGCTATGGCTTAGAATTTAACTGCTAGCTAGTCAGGAGAACGTCGAATAGAATGATCGTGGTCTGAGACTAAAAGCTCTCTCACCCTGAGAGGTTTCTACCTCTTGCTTAAATAGTCGTTGGCTCCACTTCAAATTAGCATAAGGCTGAAAACGCGCGCTTCTTCTAACGGGAAGTTGAAAATGAGAAGGGATAGAAAGATTTAAATTAAAATGAAACTTTTTGTTAGTTTAACTAAAACCTTACAACTTGATATTTAAATTTTTTCTCCCACTGGTAGAATTTCCATTCCTTCACGCGCGCTAGAAAATTTAAATATTCTGGCACTGACAATTAGGAGAATGAAGGCTTAAAGGAAACGACTGCAGATTAAATTTAACTGCTTATTTAAAATAAATATAAATCCATACAAATTATTTTAAAACAAAACTAAATTAAAAATATTGGAAGCTGAAAAGTTTCCAATTGAGGAACACATGTTCAGGCTGTAAGATCTCGCTAGCCCAACTTGTCAGAAACTGGGGTAGTGATTGATACTATGTGTGAAACTTACACAGAAATGTAAGAAGGGGTTAGAAACCTTTTTATTTTTATCTTTAAAATGACAGATGCGTCTACTTGACGCTCACAAACTGCGTCAACCCGGCGGTAAACTAAAACAAAACGTAAAACTAAAAGTAATCATTAGATGAACAAATATCAAACACTACCGACGAGGCTCAGAGATCCTAAACTAACCGCGTTTTTAATTACCGCTGAGATTCAGCAAGATTAATGATTAAACAGTTGAAAATTAGCTTTTCTGCAAAGCTAGGCACACAGGCCGACACGTGCCGATCTAAAATCTACCGAGGAATCTCACTAGCGTAACTTCAAAGCAAGACTCTCAAACTCTGGTTTCGTCTACTAGTTAATTCAACTAGCTTCCGCTAAATTTGAATAAACTGCGCGTGCTACTACAATTTACATACTCTGGCACGGGCATTTCTAGGGGAAAATGAAGGCTAAACAGGAAAGGTAAATTAAAATAAATGTTAGTTAAAATAAATATAAACCCTACAAGGTAGAGATCTTAAATTCCTGGCTCTGACAAGGCACAAAATTCATTTGTGGCTATCATCACAGCACAAGATATACTTCTCTACAAGGTAGAGAAGTATATCTCATCAAAAGTTGGTAGCTCGGGTTGCCAAAGTTTTAGCAGAATGCGACGAGCAACAACCGAACATACCGTATATTCGCCGTATAACGCGCACCCTTTCCTTTATTAAGAAATATGAAAGATATAGTACGATGCTGTTCTTTTGAAGTCATTCATTCGAAGATTGTTTTCAGGGTTTCGAATAATGGTATAATACTGAACTGACAAGCGTTGAGGGGAACAATATGTGTGTGGAGGAAATGCTTGAGGGAATAGTTCTATAAAAACGGTGGGTTGTATTCTGTGCAGGTGCGTACAAGAATGTTATTCTAGGATATCGAGAAAAGAGGGACAAAATTTGGGTTAAGAATGCACATCAGAATCAAAAGAATTCGCGACATTAAGAGTCAGAAGTTTTCTCTTTCTGTAGCGATTCGAACCCGGGATTTTGAAGAGAACATCAAAAGACTTTAGTAAATCGCATTTGTTTGAGTTAAAATGCAGTTGATCTAATGTTCTTTTTAGTAATAAATATGGCTCCCGCCAAACGAAAGAAACAGACTAGTAGTTTCAAACGCTAAGCCATTCAGTTTGCTGAAAAAGAAGGAAATCATGCTGCAGCTAGATTGTTTGTTGTTGGAAAAAGCCCCATACGTAAGTGGTAGAAAAATGAAATCAGAATAATTAATATATCAAAGATTAAATGTACTTTGCGTAAAGGAGAAACAAAATGGCCTATTCCAGAAAAACGTGTTGCCAACTGTGTCCTAGAAAATTGACAGAATAGACAATTATAACAAGAAACTGCGTTCGTTTATTTAAAATGGGGCAAAAAAGATTGCAAATGAAAGCGAAAATTTTAAAGTAATTTTGAGTTTGTGTAGTCAATTTATGGTACGGAATAATTTTATTGAGAATAAATGAAAGTTTCGCAAATGCATCCGAAAGATTTGAACAACAAACTGACAAGTTTCCAGTGACAGACTTTGTTAATGAGATTTAAAAAACGAAAAATATTAAAATTGTTGTTACTAATTTATTATATATATGTACACAAATTTAGTGAAATTACATGTAAATTATAGTGTAATAGGAAAGGTCTGAGGAGTGTGAAGCATCGCCGGGAAAAACAGCGTTATAAGGGCAAGTCCATTTAACACTGAGATAAATGACTATCTCAGCAAATTCGCAGGTTAGTAGATGATTTTGGAAATTAATTTTTGTCTCCAAATTTGGCAGTAAATCGCCATTCTTGGCGAACATTTGGCGACAATCTTGTCTGATTCCTGTATAACTGTAACTGGTCCGATCCCTATATACACTGCGAAAAAAAAGGGACAGTTCTATATCTTCCGTTCTACTGAACTGATTGAAGTAATTCAACTTGGCATTTTTCATGTCTTGAAAGCGCGACTTAGGATATATATTAGATTTATATGTAGCGCTGTTCTAATATATGTATTTTGACACAAAATCGAAACTTTTTCTGAAATTTTTTGTGTCAATTTTTTTTTATATTTCGATTCTACGACTAAAATTATGCCAGACTGTCAAGTTTTGTAAAAATCGCACGAGTAGTTTTTAAAAAATTAGCTTTCAAAATTTTAGCTCCTCTGAGTTCATTGAATTTGGTATATATGTACTAATCTCTCTTTTTTTATTAAACTCATTTGATTCTTCCTTTCACATTCCGAAATTTAGGTTCATTTCGCATAAATTCGCCCATTTTTATGATTTATTTTTAAAATTTATATTTTAAAATAATTTTTATAAATTTTTCGAAACCATTTTGAATTATAATCAATGCAATCTTTACAATCATCTTAAAGTAGATGTATTTGTAAGCAAAGCTGAAAAAAATTATAGTTTTTTATTCAAAATTTCCGAAGATATACATGAATTTATACGTTGGCGAGTTTTGAAATTTGGGATATTTGTTGAAAGCGATAATATATCATCAATCATGGCTTAAGCACTTTGTTACAATTATTTGAAAGTAGTAATTAGTCTATAAGTTTAAAATACGTTTTTTTAAATTAAGTGTTAGAACTAGCTGAAAGAGATAACAATATCTAATGTGGTTTAGGCATTTTGTTAAAATTATTTGAAAGTAGGAACGCTGTGACTTTTTTTTTCCGCTCGTGCATCAATGTAAAAATGGGAAGGAAAATAGGTTGCCATACAGTAAGAAGTTCGTCAAGTGAATTATTCTTGACGCAAACTGAAAAAAAAATGCGCCAAGATAAATTTTTTAATTTCTTCATAAATGTCTTACTACAAATTACCAAATTTAATATTTAGACATAATTTGAGTCGTAGAATCGAAATATGGAAAAAATTGGCATGTCATTTCAGAAAATGTCCGATTTTGTATTAAAACACCTATATTAGAACAACGCTGTATATAACTCTAATGTATATCCTAAGACGAGACATGAAAAACGCAATTTAAATCTCGTCAATTCAACCAGTAGAAAGAAAGATATAAAACTGCGCCCTTGTTTTTTTTTTTTTTTTTTTTTTTTTTGTCAATTTCGAGAAATCGAAGGTTCTAGAAATTTCTCGGTGGACGCGGAAAAATTATAGAAGATTGCAGAGGCATCTGCTTTCAGTTTACTTCATAGTTTAGTTTAGAGTTCAGTTCAGAGTTTAGCTCTCAGAATTGAGAGATAATTGTTCTAGCTACGTATTTAAGGAATTTTGTATTGCCTTGTGTTCAACATTATTAGTAAACTGATGCGGAAAACTCTTGAATGTGCTCTGTTGTATTAAGAAGAAATGTACTAGAGCCATTTGATCAAAAGTTCCAGAACGGTATTGTTTTTTTGAAGAAAAATTAATTCCATCAAGCTACCCTTGGGTCTGTGCGCATTAAATCTATTACAGAGGCTGTTCGCCCATTTTTTAGACGATGTATATTGTATTTACAAAATTAAATTACATAAAATTCTTGTGTTTTAAATGTTCTATTTGACATTCCTTATTCTGAACTATCTTTCGACACCGCAATTTCCAGGATAATAATGCCTCTTGAAGTGTCAGAAGAGGTATTCTATCCCATTCCTCTCGAACAGCTTTCCAGAGTCCCGTTAGGGTTTCGGGACAACGTTTGGATAATGCAGTTTTTAAAAGTCCGAAAGCACAAAAATCCATAGGATCCGGGAGATTGAGTAGGGATATCAGTGAAGGGTATGGCCTCGATACCAGTTTTTTGTTCCACTTCTTTTAGGAAATTTACAGTGGATTTTGATGTATGACTGCTAGCTTTGTCCCGATGGAGTCTCACAGATGGATGGCACTGTGGGTAAAGCGACAGTATTTCATTCAGAAAAAGGGGCGATAAAATATGTTCCGGATAGTATTTCGAGTTAATCTTGGCACTTTTTTGCACTCTCTTTATTTTTCACTTGCCATTATAAGAAAAACCAGCAACAATCACGAATCCCTTAGAAAAACTTTCTTTCGATTCTTTGAACCGTGTACTTAAATTTTTTTCTCCCCTTTTATGATAATAAATGGCTGGCTCTTTTTTTGTTACAATCGTTTAAATACACCCATGCTTCATCTATTGTGACAATTGTTTTCCATTTTGTTTTGGATAAGTGTTTCTCGTATAGAATTCTGCAGCGTGTCTTGCGCCGAGGGATATGCTTCGGAAGAAGACGATGCACATGGCGTTTTTACGCTTTCTTAAGATTTAAATCAACGTTTGTCATTTTGTTTACAGTGGACACCGAGCATTTTAATGATTTTGCAACTGTCCTCTGACTAGGGGGATTTTCTTTTAACATTAAACAACGTACCTTTGCAATAGTCGAAGATGTCCGTTTTTTTCTTGGATACTTGTTTGGAATGTTTGTCTCACTGGAGGCTCCAATTTGACGTTGTTTTCCTTTCTTGTTGATGATATTACCTATCGACGCTTTAGATGTCACAAAACCACGACTCTCACATCGTTTTTGGATAACGGAGTAGATGATATTACTATCGACGCTTTAGATGTCACAAAACCACGACTCTCACATCGTTTTTGGATAACGGAGTATGCATATTTCTCTTCGGAAAGAGCGTCAATGTAGCCTTCGAACCACTGCTTTGTCAAATTCGCCATTTTGAATAAAAACAAAACTTTCAAGCCACAGAGAATAATTTTGACTTTTATAAACATAGTACAATTGCAATCACTTCTTTTGCAGCAAACGATTTTTTATTACCTCTTACCAAAATCGTTTAAAAAATGTACGAACAGCCTCTGTATAAACCCGTACGCGGGTAAGGTTATGTTTCAAAATGGTCCTGAGTGTTAATTACTGTTGAAATGATTGCTCGTGGATCAAGACGCCGTAAGACAGCGGACGCGTATTTTTGCTCATTAAATTTATTTATGAACTTAATTGTTCGAGATGAGAAAGGTTCGTGATCCAAGTTTCTACTGTAATTTATATAGAGTTTTAATCACACGAATACTTGCTTCAATTTGTGTACTCGATTGGATTTCGAGTATCCTAATAATTCTTTACATTTACTGTACTAAGACTCCATATAATGTAATCATTAGAATTAAAATGCTCTTTGCATGGCGAGTTTGGTACTATTTCCAGCAGTTTTCTTGGTCTAACCCAATAACTCTTTTATAAAACTTTCCTTTTCATCCACTGTTGCCAATGGTGCTCCTCTAGTAAGGAAAACTTTCCTAAGAAAACCAATATCGATGAATCATGCCCTGAGAGCGAGATTCGGATGCAAATTTACATTCAAATGCTGCCGATAATTCGTGCATTAGTAATCTATTTTGTGGCTATTGGATCAATTATTCTCTTAGATATCATTGTATTTGAGGTAATAAAATTTGTAGGAGATGATTGAGGCACAAAACTGAGACAAGACGTTCAATCATTAATAGCTGTCACTTTTACTTCCTTGTACGAAGTATTGTAATCAATCAAGAAAATTTCTGGGTCTCATACTTCAAAGAAAATATCCATTTTGACAGCTATTGAATGCAATTTAACAATTATTTTTATGTCACATTTGTATGTAAGAACAGAATAGAGAACACTTTTCCCCCCAAACGAATTACAAAACTGAATTAAAATGCATTCAGAATAGACTTTGTCGTGGCGTCTGTACGTACGTACGTACGTACATATCTATGTATGTATCTGGCATAAATGAAAAACGAGTAGCCTCAGAACGTTGAAATTTTGTATATAGGACTGCTATAACACATAATTGTGCACCTCCCTTTTTGGTTGCAATTGGCCGCAACGTAAGTATATAAAATACATATATTATACATATACCTACTTTGTTACTCGGATCGATGAGCTCAGTTTTTTTATTCTTATGTGTTGTTAAACAGGACTTTTTTTTGCTTTAAAATGATTGAATTATGCTGTTCTTATCTTCTATTCATGGATTTATGCCTTTACAGGACTGAATGTTCGGTGCATATTCTTGGCGAACATCTTCGTGTAAATCTTAAGTCGATCTTGAACAGGAAGCTGAATGCAGCTATGTTCTGTGATAGAAATACTGTGATTAAGTGGTAGAATAACTATGCGTAACAAGGATTTAAAATCCTCTTTAATTAAACCACAATTATTTACAGCCACTTCCCAACTCGGGAGAAATACAGAAAATAATGACCGCCACTTCGGTCTAAAATGAACAATCAGATAATTTAAACTAAAACTAATTAGAAATTAAGTAGTCGTTGCTCACAGAGCTATGAACGCGAGGTTGGCCTCTGAACTAACTGGTGCGTAGCAAGATTTAACTAATACTGACGCACTTAGAATTACTTCAATAAGTAATAGCGTAACAGCGCTACGGCTTAGAATTCAAATACTAGCTGGTCAGGCGAACGTTGAACAGAGTGACAGTGGTCTGAGACTAAAAGCTCTCTCACCCTGAGAGGTTCCTACCTACGGTTTAAATAGAACTTGGCTCCACTTCAAATTAGCATAAAGCTGAAACGCGCGCTTATTCTAACGGAAAGTTGAAATGAGAAGGACGGAAAGTAGAAAAGGGCAAATTAAAATAAAACTTTGTTAGTTTAACTAAAACCTTACAAATCTGCACGCAATATGTATAGATTTATCAACAATTTGAAAGTTGTTTAAGTGCGGCTAAGCCTACTTTCGTTTTACCATGGCAGCCATATTTGCTTACATTTGTGGGATCAGAACGAAACTTTTAGTTTTGTGCAACGAAAAATCTGCCTTCTTGCTGCTGCGCGAATTGCTTGTTTTGGGGTAGAATCTGCAATCTTAATTGTAAAAATTGTTTTTTAATTGTTTCAATTGTATTTCGTGTTTTATGTTTTTGTATAGCCTTCAATTTTTAATGAAGATATTTTGAGTTTTTATGTATAACTATGCCTTGCCTCGAAGTGAGAACTGAATCAATTGAATGAGAGATATATCTCTAATGAAATTCGAGGTAATAAGTTTAAATGAAATTTAGGAAAAAATGCTTAAAATTTAATATTCCGTACCAGGAAGTCATGTGGTGCGTACACATCAAATTTTTATTTTAAGTCATGGATATTCAGTTGAAATTGGACTCGTCGTTCAGATATTTTTATTTCCCTGTACGAAGTAAAGAAAGTAATGTAATCACGAAACATTTCGGATATCATATTTTAAGGAAAATATCCACTTCGACCTCTCTCGAAATCATTTGAAGGATGTTTTTGTTTGACACTTGTACACACATATATATATATACTTATTCTCTCGATATATATATATATAGAGAGAGAGACAAATTCTGTGCTGATGAATTGTGTATTTTTTGCCTTAAAGGTGACTGATTGTGAAAGCTGTTTGTTTGCATCTGAAACTGCCTATAGTATATTGAATCAAGTCAGTTGTACACCGACGTCGGTGTCTTTTCGCACAGAGGTACTTAAGTTTAAGTACCTCGTTCTCTTTGCACTTAAACTATTGTGAAAAGAAAATGTTTTTATGCACATTGGAAGGTTGCTTTTTTTTTGCTTAGAGACTTTTTTTTTCGTTATCACAAAGTGAGAATTCAGTTGACTGCATGAGAAATATATCTCTAATGAAATTCGAGAGAATAAGTTTAAATGAAATGCAGCTAAAAATGTATATAACGTAATACGCCGTATAAGGAAGTCATGTCGGGTCCACATCAGCTGTTTTTCTTTAATTCACGCTCTCTCTCTCATTTTGATCGTTAAATTTGTAAACGTTTTTCTTTTAAGTGAATTATAAGCTTTTCTTAAAGGTTTTTTTGCTTTTCAGTGCTGTCGTGTTTTCAGTTTTCCAAGTGGTTAAGCTTGATATGTTCTTTCAAAAGTATTTGTCATGATACTTTTAAGTACACAGGTACTATCTTGAAATATGTCCAGATGATTATACTGGCACAAATGATGAGAGACAAAACATTAACTCTTGTGAAAATGTTTTGCAGAATTCTATAAGAAATCGAATATTCAATTTCCTAAGAATTTCGAATTATAGTATAATTGTTTATAAACTAGGTTTGAAATATTCTACAGGATTCTTTAAAAGTTTGGATATAACTTCTATAGAATATCTATAGGAAATTTATAGAGATATGCGTCTAGAGACATTAGTTTATTTCACAGAAGAAGACAAGATAAATGAGCAACGCTCTCGCCGGAACTAGGACCTCTTGAACACGCGCCGAGTGTGCTGACCATTATACCACTAAGGCTTGCTAAGAAGGCAGGAGAAATACCTTACACGCGTAGGTATTCTATAAAGAATACCTAGAAGAAGAAGAGAGTCTCAAGAGACTCTGTAAAAACTGTACAGAGTTTCTAAGGGCCTCACCTAGAGAATCTTATATAAAGCATGTATAGAATCCATTTATGGAGTTTTAGTGAAAATATCATATCCAGTTCAGAGAAAATTGGGCTATAAATCTAAAAAATTCTGAACACGTTTCTTTGTTATAATATTCTGTAGAAGGTTCCATTAGAGCCTTCGAAATACTTAAAATGTTTACAAAATCAACAAATGTTTCTATGGGATTAAAAAGAATGAATTAAATATTCAGTTCAGAATAGAATTCTTGAAGCAAAATTTTGAAATGTTGTATGAGATGGGAAGGACAATAAGAACTTTTGGAACAGATGCGAATTCGTTTCTAATAAAAATTTCAATATCGTTTTTGATTTGAAAGTATTTGAATGAAACTAAATATATTTTAAATAATAGTCAAGTTTAATTAAAATTTTAAGCAACAATTTTTCTTATCAGCGATACATATACAATTGTAAGGATTTTAAGCTCACTAACGTTTATTTTTATTTTAAAACTTTACTATCATCTTTTATTTTCCACTTCCGGCCAGAATTGACGCGCATATGTTTATGCAAATGGCACTTGCTAAAGCTTAAGTATTTCAGTTGTGGCTTTTTGACAAGAGAGAGTATAAGGAGAGAGAGAGAGAGAGAGAGAGCCTTCTTGCTACGAGGTTTCACGCGAGCTTGCCATCCGTTACTGTCCGCCTTTAAGGCCCCAGGTTTTAATCCTCTCGAAAGTTAAAAACGTATTGTAGTTTTCCGCAGTTTGCATACTACAGACGTAGTCATTTAAAAGGCCAGTCTTAGGGCTAGTTATCTGTGTAAAATATTAAAAGTTAGCTCTTATTTAAATTTTAGTTAGTTAGTAGTCTTATATTCTTTTACGTTCAGGCCAAAAGTGGTTGGTCTTTGTATCCCGAAGTACGGGAACGTTTGTAAAAGCGATAAGCAAATAAACGGGAATTTTAACCCTTCTTATCTTTGTTGCATCTTCTACACACGCACGAAAATAGCTTTTAGTAAGCTCCCTGTTCCTACTCAGGACTCCAGTTATGTTTACAAAATCAGCTAGAAGAAACAGTACTCCTGATGCAATAACTAAAAGCGTTCATTTCAGGAATTCACATTTTTAACTAACAACATAAATTTAATTTTTAACTCATCTTATAATTCCATTGAATTTACGATTTTTATAAAGTTCAGCTTTTATATTTCACAATCAGTTTTGCACAAAATATTACATTCATTTAGAAGCTACAAAACTTAGGAGAAAATTTTGCATTCGAAAATAATTCATCACTTAGGAATAAAAATGAGTATACTTTTACTCCCATAGAGTACATCAGAAATCTACATCTACATCTCTATCCCATAGAGTACATCAGAAAGGAAAAATTTGCTTTCATTAAAGTTTAAAAACCTTGCAGATTTATACTGAATTTCATTCTACAGGGTGTTTATAAAGTCCGGACCCATTTTGATGTTTAACAACTCATAAAATAATGAAGATATAAACAAACTTATGGCATTTATGGATGGAATAACTTATATATTTTCTTTTTCAGGTTTGAACATCTTTACTTTTGCAAATATCGTCTGCGCGCGTGGTTAATTTCAGATAATTTCACTTTCCAGTCTAAATACCTGTACTTTTCTAAATATCGTCTGGTTATTAATTGCATTTATCTCTCTTTTGCTTTTGGCAACTATTGCAATGTTATGTGCGCGTATGGGGATCTGAACCCCTCCCCCCGAATACCGTGAGGCACAAAAGGATTTCCCAAAGTTTAATGTGTGGTGTGGACTAATGCACGAGCGAGTCACTGGGTTTTTCTTTTTTACAGAAAAGGCGGTCTCATCAGTCTCATACTTAGACATGTTGGAAAACTTCGTACTTCCACAACTAGAAGAGCTTCAGCCACATGTCTTTTTGCAACAAGATGGTGCACCACCTTATTTGGGTACCATCGTTCGTAGTTCTTTGAATGACCAATCTAATCATGCCATTACAGGAAGATGGATTGGGCGAGGAGGTCCAATTCCTTGGCCACCCAGATCACCTGATAAAACGATCTGATGTAATGCCGCTGGACTTTTTCCTTTGGGGATTTGTAAAGGACAACGTTTACAGGTGAAGAGTGTCGAACATGGATGACCTAAAAGTCAGAATGACAACCGCAATATCCTGTGTGGATGCCGACATGCTTGCCGGTACCTGGCGTGAAATTGAATATCGACTTGATATCCTCCGTGCGACGAAGGGGGCACACGTGGAAGTTCATTGACAAGGCTCATGAAAGTTTTTGAGTCTATCTAACCATTTATGTTATTAAGTTTAATCTATCTTTATTATTTTATGAGTTATTAAACATCAAAATGGGTCCGGGACTTTATAAACAACATTATAACGGCTTTATATGTATAACGGCTTTATGAAACTGCTATATGATTTTGAAAAAAAAACATCTCTACAGAATTCTGCCCTGTGAAAATTTTGCAAAATTTCTCTAGAATTTTACACAGAAGCATTTCTATAGATGATTACCAATAAAGTTTCATGAAAAATTCCATCCTCTATAAAAGTATTTCGTAATTGAAGGTACAAAATGAAAGAGTAACTTTTTTATTTATAATCAAGAAAATGCCATTTATTCATGACCATTTTGGGAAGCTTACCGTTTAAGAACCAAACCTTGCTCAGTTTTGGAGCAATTTGGAGCAATTTGGAGCGTTTTAAGTGCCTAACAAAGCAGAAAAAGTCTCATGACTATGACTGCTTTTGTTTCAGAGCGGATATTTCTCTTAAGCAAAATGTTTATCTATACTTATATTCTTCTTTTCTTTTTACAACAGAAAATTTATAAGGAATTTTTTTCTTTCCCCACTACGTGTCTTCATAGTGTTATTGGAAGCATGTCCCACTAGCAGCTGGAAGGTCGAACATTAGAATTCTGGTGAAAACGCTAATTTTTAACGTTTATCGTTTCTAGAAAAAAATCATTGTAACCAGATTCTATTCGTTTTGGATAGAAAAGACTTAAATTTGACTGTAATCATGCCATTAAATTAAAAGGAGAGAACGAGATGAGAAAAAAAGTACCCGTCGTTTGAAAGAATAAACTTCGAAATTTTAAAATCCATAGTAAAACTGCATTACAAAAAAAAATTATCCATTTTCTTAGTCTTTCAAAAATTTTGTCCAAGGCTATAATATTACCTCGCCTATTTGTTTTTATAGTAAAGTCAAACCCTTGGTTAGAAAATTCTTTTAAAAATATTTTTTTCAACTTACGCAAGAAAAACTTATTTTCAAACTTTGATATATACCCTGTAATAACACTTCTGCATAAAAAATAATTCTTTTTAGGGTATGTTTCCTATTGCGGTTTTTGTAGATTTTACAATACTGATCCCAATTTACTTTACTATCACACATCAATTTAGAAGAAATAATCTTATTTATGCTAGAAAATTGTCCAAGAATCCACATTTTTTTCTTCCGTTGGTTTTGAAACAGCTTTATAAAGCCGTGCTTTAGATTAAACTAAAATAAATAAATTTTTATTGTACTTTCTAAAACGCCACTTGATATATTTACTGTACTAAGCCATGGTAGTATAACATAAAGGCAATTTTTGGTGATGTAGTGTTTATTTATCCCTTATTGATTTATTCTGTCTGCATTAGCAAAATACTTGCCTAAAGCCTACGTGAAGCAAATTTACGTTTTCCTGCAAGTCAGGGATTCCCAAGATAATCTTCACAATGTTTAAGCCAGAATAAAGCTTGAATATATCATTATGCGTTTCCATGCTTACAGTATGAAACAGTGGTTCCTAGCGTGAGTTCAACAAGCTCTGTGAATTCATTATTTAAGAGTTTTAAGGCCGCTCTTTGTAAATAAGATAAATAAAAGTTAAATAAAATTAAGGAATAATACACAAAAACAGAATGAAATAAAATTAATGTGGCTAATACATAACCTTTCGCCAATTCCATGCTTTCGCGAATTCCGTGTTGTTTATGGATGCGTTAATGTTAACAAGATTTGAGTAAACGTACAACCTCTGGTTGATCGACCGGCTAGCGGCAGAGCGACAAAGTCGCTGAACACTGGTAGTTTGGTCCGGGGTTCAAACCTCGGCAAACATGCTAGCAGTATGCAAGTTTTCGTAGTTTCTCCCACGTGTATACGAACGAACCCTTCTCATAGAGAGACAGCCCTCGAGTGTTTTGACATAATTAAATAAACCAAAGCGATCGTTTTTAAATAAAATCTAGTTTGTTTTTTCAATCTACAGAAAGGTCTGTAATACGAAATGCTGAATTACATTTTATTATATATGTTACCGTTAAAGTACGAAATCCGTTATTTTATAGAATACCTAGTTATTACCATGAAATAACTGACCGTGTCCGTTAAAGTGTAAAACTCTCTTGTATTTCATGGTTTAACTAGCTATTTCATACAATAACGATCTGCAGCCCGTTAAAGTGTAAAATAATCTATATCCTATATCTCGCTTCTTAGTATAAGGTACATTTACGTTTCGTTTAAGAATATGGAATGTTTGTGTAAAACCCAGTGTGTCGACAAAAAATTTTTTTGTTTTAGAAGTAATGTATTTTGTAATTCCAAGTGTCATTTTAGTAATCCTTGTTGTAACAAATGATTTTATGGTACGTTTCCATAAATACCATTTATACGCTGCATAAATTAGATAAATTGCTGCTTTTCCTTTTAATTGCCTATTATTAGTTTAGTTATAGAATACTTAGTTATTTCATTTTAGATAAATTGTTTATTTTACAATTTAACTGTCTCTTGTTAGTTAATTTATACAATACCTAGTTATTTCATAGAATAACTAGTTAAAGTGCCAAATTATTAACATATTACACCACTTTAACGGACACGATCGGTTATTTCATGGAATAACTAGGTATTCTATGAAATAACTGTATTGTATACTTTAACGGTAACATATATAACTGGAAGGGTGTAAAAACTGATTTTTCTGCACTTATATCAATATCATCAAATGTTTTCTTCTTTATTAGTTTACTAAAAATTAACCTTTATTGATCAGTTGAATATACAATTAAAGTGGTTTTTAATTAAAGGAAGTTAATTTCTGATTTATTAATTTAAAGTTTGTAATATATGTAATACAAGTACCCTGGTATAAATACCTTAGTTTAATTTTCTTCTATGTTATTCTTATATTATCAAAAATATAATTTCAGTTTTGTGCACAATTATATCCCTGAGATATTTAATAAAACACATAACATAAATACAAAGAGACCAAACATTATTATAAATACAATAAAAACACATTGTGGAAACTCTAGCTTGTGCTTACTCACTGAAACTCATCGAAAATTGGCTAAAAACACATCAGTTGGAAGGTAAAAAAACAGAAAATTAAAAATCCTGATTTACCAAATTGAATATTCCGCCTCGTTTATAGTCTGTTATTTAAAATATGCATAGGAAGTCGTAGCGCCTATCTCGTATTTACGATGACGACGCATATTACGATCGTAATATATCATCATCACCACACGGATGGGATTAAAGTATTTTAGAAAATTCGATCTGTTTTCCGTAGCAATCATTACCATGGTTACAGTACAAAGCATCAGGAGGAGAAATAGCCTCGGAGAGCCTATTCTGTAATAACAAACTGTAGTAGACATTCTTGGTTGTTCGATTTCTCATTAAATGCTTATACCGTCTTTATGTTATATATTAATTTAGATTTATATTTACCCATCCTGAGCTGTACAGTCAATAAAATTAAGCTGGAACTAAGTGGAATTAAACTTTATAGTCAATAAAATTAAACTGGAATTAACTAGAATTAATCAGGAATTAAACGCTATAGTTCAATAAGTTTAAACTGGAATTAAACTGTATTGTGAATAAAATTAAACTGGAATTAGCTGGAATTAAATAATAGTTAAAAACAGGAACAAATTTGGAATTGTGTTCTTTAATGAATAACAAAAATTTCGAGTAATTGCTAACAAAAGAATATATATTTGGATTGAACTGAATGTGGTGATTAAAATGGAGGAGCTGAGTTTAGTTGTACGGATCATTATTGCCCAGAGTGATTTTATGTTTTGTTGTTCTGATGAATAACATAAAATCTGTTATAATACAAAAATAGTTCGACTCACTGAACTCCGCAAGAAATTTTATGTCAAATCAAGTTTTAACAATGTCGTGTACCGTGGCAGTTCAAAATAAACTGAGTTATGATGGTAAAAGTTTAAAGTTTTTTAAACTATAATTTCATTTCATAGACTTTGCATAATTTTTTAGATTACGTATCTATTCTCTAGATATCTCTTTATTTTACATTCCTTTACTATCTATCGCTTCTACACCCCAATACTATGTCCAAAGAGGAGAGCTCTGGCCTGGGAATTGATTCTAAAAAACCTGATGTATACACCACATGACTTCCTTGTACGGAATATTAAATTCTATGCACTTTGCATTTAATTTAAACATATTGGATTGAATTAGATCTACTTAATCGACAGCGCATAAATCACAATAGAATAAATGCAATCTTAAAATTCACTACATTTGTTTACCACAGCAACACTCTGGTGCTAGCTTCACTTAACAGCGTTACATCTTATCCAATTTATAACTCATCAAGAATGCTAAAAATTATATCATCTGAAGAATTACCTAATCGTTGCCACATGTTCTGTTCAAATACTATGATAAATCTAGAACGATGTATAAAAGAAATTAAACAAACACAAAAAAAGGAAGAAACAGTTTTTAGCAGACGATTCAGTATTTCTCATTCAATTAGTTCAGTTCTCACTTCGCGACAAGGCAAAAATACATAAAAACTCAAAATATCTATATTGAAAATTACGAAGTAAATCTTAAACATTTATTTCCTCGAATAAATTCCGGAATGGATTAAGCATGGTTTAATTCGCAATAATAAAGGAAGGCGTTATCTTTGTTGTTACTAAGCTTAGTTTCTCTAGATTGGCAACAATCCAATATTCTACTAAGTTTCAAATGTAAACAAATATGTCCGCATGAGAAAAATGATCAGGCTTAGTCGCACTTAAACAACTTTTAAATTGTTGATAATTCTACAAATCTTGCATGCAGAGTTACTAAAGGCACGAATATCTTAACCAGAGGATAAAATCAACATAATTCAACCATTTTTAAAGCAAAAAATGCACAATTTACAAACGTATAAGAATAAAGAAACTGAACTCGGTGAGCCGAGTAACAGAGTATATATATATATAGTTATATACTTCTGGTGCGGCCGATTGCAACCAAAGTAGGAGGTGCTTATCTGCATGTTATAGCAATCCTATATAGGAAATTCCAACGTTCTGAGGCTACTCGTTTCTGAGTTATGCGAGATACATACATACGTACGTACTTACGTACGCACATACACCACGAAAAAAATCTCTTCAGAATTCATTTTAAATCAGTTTTATAATTTTTTTGGGGAAAATGAGTCCTTTATTCTGTCCTTACGTTCAGATGTCACTTAAAAAATCGTTAAAATTGCGTTCGATAGCGGTCAAAATGGATACTTTCGTTGAAATATAATATTCGAAACTTTTTACGATTACAATACTTCCTTTTTACTGCGAACAAGGAAGTAAAAAGAACTCCGAAGTCAAAAAGAATGAGAACTATTGGAAATTAAGGAAGTGGAAAAATCTTATTAAACTATAGAGTAAAACTCTTCCTAAACGTACGTTCGTAGAGTCGATGAAAAATTCGAGTCCCGGTCCACAAAAGTGCTCTTCCGCGCTTCAGCGCCGGAAATACGCAAATTCGGTGACTGACAATGTGGTGTCAAATGGATGCATGTTAGAATTTCGGTCTGTAGTGTTGTTTAAAGTGAATGTGTTTTCTGAGAGTGATCAGTATTTCCAAGTCATAGCTCAAAGGCATCATTTAAGATAAGATCGAAAGCGGAGAATTATTGGTAGGATCGTGGAAGGGCAAATACAAATGGAGGGCAACCAAGACTTGAAAACGTATCAAAATGGGAAAAGCATTCTCCTTTTGGAACAAAGATCTGCATATCCTGAAAGAAAATAGAGATGTAGCTAGAGATACGGATTGGCCGGATGTTACTCGGTTGACCTGATGAAGGACTGTACAGAACTTCGTAGGCGACAACCTTGCTTGTGGGGAGCTATTACAGAGGCCAAGCATCGTGCCTTTGTCATTTTGGTAGAGGGTCTTGACATTAGTCAAGATACCCCTAGGGCACATCACTTTTTTTCTAGCCTCAATGATAAAAAATGGAAAAGAAATAATCCCATTAGGTTTGAAGATATGTTTCTAACAACTGAAAAAGAAATATTTAGTGCTTTTAATGCTCACTATATAAGGTATTTCTCTCGCCTTCTTGGCATGCATTCAAGGTGTAGTAATCAGCACGCGCGACGCGTATTCGAGAGGTCCATGGTACAAATCCCGGCGAGGGGATAGCTCATTTTTTTAGTTTCCTGCTCCAAAAATCATAATATCCCTACAACTATACCAGCGTAAGTAGTTATCATCCTTTCGCTAAAATCTCAACAAATCTTAATTGCCCACTGACTTGCCCTTAAGAAACGGAAGGCCTTTTTAATTCACCTTTTCTGAATGAAAACTCAAATATGGCATTAAGCAATTGCCACATGAAATAAGCCCGGAATCTCATTAATCTTGGAAAAAAGCCTATGAAAGTCTTAATCAGACTTATCCACTTTACTAGGATTATAGTTATCCACAGTGTGTGTGGCGTAAAGGAGAAATAACACCTACTCTCAAAACTGGTAAAGACCCAGGGATCTTGACTAACTTTCCTCTAATATCACTTACTAGTGTAATGTGTAAACTGACTGAACGCCTCATTGTAAATAAACTCAATCATTATCTTGAGAAATTCTGTTGCATTTCTAACGGACAGGTCGGTTATAGGAAATCAACAGATACTATTGAACAGACAACAAGATCCACATAGGAGATAAAAGTTAGCTTGCATCTTAAAAAGAGTACTGTAGACGTGTTGGTGGACTTCCAAACGGTCTTTGATATGGAGAATAAGGAGAAAGGGTCTGCTCAGGAAATTAATCGATATCGGTATTTGTGGAATATTGTTGGATTAAATCTTTTCTCCACCGGCGTGTTATCAGAACTACTAAATTTGGATTAGCTGTCTCTGCCTATAGGCAAACTAGACAAGAGCTTTCTCAGGGTTCGGTCTGAAATCCTGTTCTCTTCAACAGCATGATCAACGATATCGTTCACTACCTTAACGAATTCACATCCTGGGGTGCAGACCCTTGTCTTTGCTGACGATCTTGTTTTGTGGTCTGCTCACCGGGACATCCATATTACCCTGGATTCGTTTAAATTGTTCTTGATGCCCTTTTGATTTAGTCAAAAAATAGTGAAATGATTGTAAATAAGAGTAAGTTAACCTTTCAGATTCTTAGCCACAGTACGAAACCTAAAGAGCTATTTTATAGAGACCAACAGCTCCACAGGACTCAAGAGGCTACCTACCTGGGAACTGTTTACGATTTCAGCCTAAGTTGGAGTAAATGGACAAAGAGATTACTGGGTATGGGCAACATGAGAAATAGATTGCTTAAAAGGCTTACCGGTGTAAAGTGGGGTACTATCCAAGATCTACTCTGTACCTATGTAATCTTATAGTAGGCCTCCTGCCGAATATAGTGGTGAACTGAGTCAATATAGAACAGAGCTCAAATTACTCAAAATAATGCCCTGAGAATCATCATCGGTGCAGGCATTTTCTACTCCTCTCCAAGTCTCTGCGCAATTACAATTAAATATTGAGCCTCTGACCATCGAAGAGAAATAAGTGCACTGAAGTATGGCGACAGATTGATGAGGTGTGGTGATTTCTGCAAGATGTACAACCTGCAGAGCTTAGTTTAAAATCCCAACCTACGTTTTTACATGTCACAAATGAACTTCCTGATTTTTTTGTATTCTTTCTTTTAACAGACAACCGGATACTGGTGTCTAAGACAATTGAACTCGGCAAATTAATTTAGACTTGATTTTGCCGATCACTAAAAAGTCCTACGCTGAGACAGAATTAAAAATGGCTGCTTTAGTCACTATTAGAGAAAGGTTTACAACAACGCACTATTTATATATGTACATTAAATCTGCAGGTAGTAATAGTGAGGCTGGTGCAGCGGCGTACAGTGGACACGTCAGCGGGGCTGTTGGGGCAGATTATACCAACTTTGATGCTGAAGTGGCTGCTGTCCAGCTGAACTTGACTGAAATCAGTAAAAGAAATTATCACAACATTGTGATATTTATTCAGTCACAGGCCACTATTAATGCAATTTCTTCAGTCGTACTTTCAAACAGTGGGTCTGTTCTAAATTGTCAGCTTGTGATAATTTCTCTAATTAATAATGGTCGCAATGTTACTATGAGTGGATATTAAGTCATTGCGGAATCACGGTAATGAGTTTGTTGACATACTGGCCAAGGCTGGTATTATCCTTTCTCAACCTAGTCCTCCTATTTGTTATGACAGTGATAAAAGAATCACTACAGCCAGATGTGGAGCTCATCTTCGAGAGAAGAATAAGGACTCTGGGAAGGATAATATTTGGGGTTCTGTAATGGAGAACCCCAAATATTACCCTTCACAGAGTTCTCTAATGGAGAATCCCAATCCTTGCGACCAACCTAGATCTGTCGGTGTCGCTAACTTTAGACAAAAAACTGGAAAAGACAATATCACGAAACACATGTATAGACTTGGTTTAGCAGACTCTCCACCTTGCCCATTATGTGATACTGATGACATGTCCGGTGACCGTTTGGACACTTGTTCTGGTCTTAATGACGTAGCAACGGTTAATGCTGCCAAAATTATTGTACTTTTTAATGTTTCTGAATTTTATTGGGCTGCCCGTCACAGGCGACGGTCATGCCTAGGTCTGTCGTAGGATAAAAAAAGATCTGAATATGCCTCAAAGTATCACATCAAGAGTTTGCAACCCCGTTTGAGTACTGGATCAATTGATCAGTTGATAGACAGCCTCGTCAAGGGCGACCAAGTGCAAGAACTGCATCAGAAGAGCGTTTTCTCTCGTTTTTGACTTGAAGAAACTGGCACTGAATAAAGTCCAAGATACTCTCAAGTTTTATCTGGGAATTTATTGAGTATTAAACTAAGCAATTTAAAAGCAATAAAAGCAGTACTAGAGATGTATAATCATAAATATTCAATATTTTCATGAAATTACACTAGCTGGACGTATTAAATCCATTATAACCTTTTTCTTTTTTATATTGACTGTTTTAGTCGGCTGGCTGCGCTAGCTGCTAGTTTTTAAGGAAATAATATAACGAATATAAAAACACGTATAGCAGCTTCTAACATTCTGTTGGGAATTCTAAAGATTCTTCACGAAAATTTTGAATAGCATTTTCCAGATGCAATTCGATAAAGTTCTGATTTATTCCTAGTTATGCCTAAGAAACGTCGTCTCCCTCTCAAACAAATTTGTCGTTGAAAGATTCGCACCGAAATCTAAATTAACACCCTTAATTGCATTTAGTTTCAGGGAAAATTGAATTTTATTCTCGTTAAGCCTTGAACCAAATTTGTCAGAACACTGTTACAACTCTCAAGTGGGTAAGCCAAGAACATCAAGAAACTAAATGTTTGCTACTAATCTCATTAACTACGAGCAGATAGTAAGAAAAGTAAACATGTAGGACACTTAGAACAGCATCTGTGCAACAAGTGGAAATGGATGCTGAGATGAGATTGTGTAAACAGGAGAGATTCACATAGAAGTTAAAGAGAATTTTAATAACGAAAGAGACTTAAATTAAACAGCAGGATAGCTGTTTCCAGAAAATGGAACTATTCCCTTAGCAAAGTTAATTTTGGATAAAATATGTTAGTAACCTACGTAATCTAATTAGCCATTTCAGAATATTTTATAACCTCTTACATTCAAATGTTCTTTTTAGAACCTAAGGGATTAATTCTCTTTATTCTGTCATTTGTGTTCGTATTATGTTTCAAATCAAAAGTCAATTATATATATGTAAACGTTTGTGCAAGTGTGCGCCAAAAGTCAATAAGATAAAAAAGATAAAAAATTCTTGTCGAAACATTAAAAAGTGCAAAAAACTGAAATTACTGCAAAAGACCAAAAATATTTTAAACGAGAAACAAAGACGAAATACTATTTTAGGATCTACTCTGTCATTATCTCCGTTCAATGACAATAATTTATGCTTTTATAATGACAATTAATTGTGTTTTCAAGCAGAGCAAATCAACTTCCGTTCAACTACCAATAATAAAAAGAAGCAACTTTGTTTCCTCAACTCCATTTGCATGGTCAAGCAAATCAGGATTTGATTGAGCTAAAACTTATACAAATTGCAGGTAAAAGATTGTGTAGAAACTAAATAAGCAAATCGTCAAAAATAGTACAAGCTATTGCTAAATATATTATTAGAAGAAAATAACATATTATTTGGTAAACATATTATTAAAAGAAAGTTTCTACAAGTGCAGCTTCAGAGCGAGTTTTAGCCATTTTATTCTATACATTT